>OU343216.1:144386863-144443663 GCA_910596185.1 Chrysanthemum makinoi | reverse complement strand
CTCATAAAGATCTTGAAGTCACACAAGCAAGCAATTGCTTGGAAACTCTCCTAATATTGCGGTATCAACCCTGAATTTTGTACTACAAATCTTGATGGATGACTTCAAACCAAGAAGCTCAACATCGAGAAGAGTAAATCCAAAAATCCATGATGTTATCAAACAGAGGTTATCAAACTTGATGCGTGGATTGATTTACCCGATCTCGATAGTTCCGGTTAGCCCAATTCATTGTGTTCCTAAAAGGGTGGCATAACTGTGTCACAAATGAAGATAACGAAGTTAATTCCAACTCTACTGTTACGGATGGCGTGGTTTGTGACTATCATCGTAGTTGAATGACGCCACCCGTAGCTAATGACCATTTTCCTCTACCCTTTATGGACCAAATGCTCGAGATTAGCGTGGAATGAATATTATTGTTTCTTGATGGTTTCTGTTATTTCAAATCCCCATTGATCCGCCGATCAAGAAAAACTCACATTCACCGCCCATACGGAACTTTTGCCTACGCATCGCATGCCTTTTGGCTTATGTAATGCTCCCGCACGCTCCAACGATGTATGATGGCCATATTCCATGACATGATCGGGGAAACAATGGAGGTGTTTATGGATGACTTCTCGTTCATTGGGGATTCATTTCAAACATGTCTCTCCCATTTAGATAAATGCTAAAACGTGTGAAGACACCAATCTTTGTCTAAATTGGGAGAAGAGCCACTTTATGGTCAAAGAAGGCATAGTCCTTGGCCATAAGATTTCAAAAACGGGATTGAGGTAGATAGAGCAAAAGTCGATGTTATTGCTAAATTACCTCATCCTACTACCGCCAAAGGTATTAGAGTTTTTTAGGTCTCGCCGTTTCTATCGTGAGATTCATACAAGATTTTTCTAAAATCGCCCGGCCTATGACCCATCTTCTTGAAAAAGATGCTCCTTTATCTTCTCACCAGTGCATGTTTTTTGAAACATTGAAGAAGTGCTTACCGCAAGCACCCATTCTCGTTGTTCCGACCGGACTTGCCTTTGAGCTCACGTATGCATGCAAGTGATTTTGCTATCTGCAGTTTTAGGGCAACGCAGAACAAGCATTTTCACCATTCACTACGCAAAGTAAGATTATGATGAAGCTCAAACCCATTACACCACTACTAAAAAGAGCTATTAGCCGCTGTGTATGCTGAGAAGTTTCCCGCCATTTTTAATCTTAACCAAATGTGTGGTGTATACGGATCATTCGGCTCTCAAATATCTCTTTGCAAAACAAGATGCAAAGCCGAGATTGCTTCGCTGGATTCTCCTCCTCAAGAATTTGATATCATTATACGGATAAAAAAGGAGTCAGAATCTAGTCACGATCATCCGTCTGCATTAGAAAACCCTCACCAAGATGTTTTCGAGAAAAGAAAATAAATGAAACATTTCCTCCTCAGACACTCAATGCGTTTCGCGGAAATTTCTACCACCCCATGGTTTGCCGACTTCGCGAAATTACCATGCGGGTAACTTCATCAAAGGGATGTCGCACCCAATATTAAGAACAAATTTTCAAGGGATGTTAAACATTACTGACGACCTTCTTATTCAAAAATCGGGCGGATCAGTCATCCCATGTGTTTATGGACAGAAGCTATTGATATTCAAAGCTTGCGCATGCCGACCCACCGGGGCCATCATAGTCCAAACTACACACCGCTAAAAACGTTGTTTGATTCGGGTTTTATTGGCCCACAATCTATAAGTGATGCCCACCAATTTATCAAAGCTCGTGACGCTTGTCAACGCCATTTAAATATATCTCAAAGAATCAAATGCCGCAAAATGCCATTCAAGTTTGTGTAGATATTTGACATCCGGGGTATTGATCTTTATGGGGCCATTTCCATCTTCTCGAGGTAACAAATACATACTCGGGTCGCTGACTATTTGTCAAAATGGGTAGCCGTAAAGCTTTACCTACCAATGATGCCCGAGTAGTTGTAAAATTTTTGAAATCTCTTTGCCGTGTTTGGAACTCCCCGAGCTATAATCGGATCGTGGTACATTCGCAATGATCAATTTGATCGTGGTTATGCAAAATTATGGTGTTACCAACCGTTTCTATCGCATACCACCCCCAAAACAAGTGGGCGTGGAAGTCTCCAACCGGTATAAAAAGAATTCTTGAAAGGACAAGAGGGCTTAAAACGCGCATCCCGGCTCGGATAAACGGATGACGCGACTCGGGCCTTCCGTATATATAAAACACCCAACGGTGTACTCCATAAGCTAGTGTACGAAGGCATGTCATCTTCCGATTGAACTAGAGCACAAAGCCTACTGGGCCTTGAAACATGCAAACTTCGATATTCTATTACCGGTGATCATAAAAGTTCAAATGAATGAACTAAACGAACCGCGGATCAAGCATACGAGAACTCTTTGATCTACAAACAAAAGACAAAGAAGATTCATGAATCTAAAATCAAGAACCGCTGCCAACGCTGGTGATCGAAGTCCTTCTTTTCAATTCAAGATTGAAGATTTTCTGAAAGCTCTCAAGTCCCGCTTGTCTCCGTCCATTTACTATCACTAAGGTTTATCCTTATGGCACCATTGAGTTATCTCAGCCCGATGGTCCAAATTTTAAAGTAAATGGTCATCGATTAAAGCATTATTGGGAGAGGACATTCCACCCGTGATTGTCCCGGATCTACAAATTTTCCCCATGAACCAATGAATGCGGGGATCGAGTCAAACTAGTTGACTCTTGAATCAAAACATTACACACACCATATGGGTTTCACCTATATTTCTGTCTTTTCTCTGCTCTACCACCCTATAGCTGAAGTGTCAGCTCTCACTGTTGTTTATAAAAAAAAAAAAAAAAAAAAAAAAATGTGTATATATCACAAAATAATGGCCGTAGTATTTCCCTTTTATGTTCTATGTTTCTAAGATAAATCGCTTACTTTGAATATTGAGGGCAATATTCATTTCTAAGGTGGGGGAATTCTCAATGTAATTTTATCATGTAATTATTCCACCCACCTCGCTTTTACAAAATTTTTGGAGTAAGTGTGTTTTCACTTATCAAAGAAATGGTAATCACCGCCATGTCTAACCCACATAAGGATTGGCTAATCCAGAGCAACCCGCCTTGGTAAAGATATCTCAAATCTTTACATACCATGATTTGCTCAAAAATCATTTGGTTATCAGTGTACCAAGGTTCTTACTTGAACTGAAACAATTGGCTACCCGTAAGTAAATGGCTTTTGGTAAAGAGATGAAATCCATTAATTTTTTCAAATCATTGCTAGACTAGCAATATCTTAGTAACATGAAAGTATGCAAATACTCATCATCATTTTAGACGTTTGTCAACGCCAAAAACATCTCAAAACACTCTAAACGATCAAAATGATAAAAATATCACAAACAAGTGTTTTATGTGTTATAAATGCAAAAAATATCAAAATCGTGAAAAACGTGATCAAGTTTGCATAATTGGCGCTTTAGTCCCCAAGTTTAAAAAGTTGTCAAAAATACCCCCGTAAATCAAAATAAAGAAAAATGTTATTCAAGGTCCCTAAAATATTCTAAGTTGTCAAAAATGGTCCTTGAATAAATCTTTGACAAAATTACAACTTTAGTCCCTCAAGTTACAGAAAATTACATGAATGGTCCTTGTGTAGTTACTAAACCAAACGGATTAATTTTATTATTAAAAAACCCAAGCCTGAAATTCAATATGCTCAAACCCAAAACCGTGTTTAAATTAAAAACTGCCAAGCACACCGTAGACCGCTCTCCCACACCTAAATTCAAGACCGCTGGTTTTCACCACTTGTTTTTTCCACTTTTTCCACCACTCCACCTCACCCCTTACACTGATAAACTACCTTTCCACTTCCACAAAATCCAAGACCCATTAATCATTTAACCCGCCAAATGAATGGCGCCAAAATTGCCATTTGGCAATTTTGATGATCTGATTAAATCAATAACTACTGATTGAAGTGGAAATACCGTAGGTGCTCTCCATTAATAGATGAATAAGATCTTTATATAATGTGTCGAAGCAATGTGAAGACTTATCTAGAGTAATTTATTTAACTTATGTCGCTTTAAGTTTTTTAACTTTCCAGGTTTGTTTAAGCTTTCATGCTTTTGAAATAAGTAATCTCATTGTATCAGAACTCTTTTTCAATAGCAATTTAAAGTTTCCAAGTTGATTTCAAGTTTGTGCAATTTTCACATTCAAAAATCTCAATAGGTACGAATGTTATCTTTGGTTGTTGTTCTGGGCTCAATAAGCTTATATAAGCTCTTAGAAGCTTGTTTAAGCTATTAAAAACATTTATAACTGTTTAGACTTAAACTCAAAAATACCAAAATCACTAAAAAAATTAGTCAAAAATAAAAAAAGCAAGGGAAATGAAGACCAAAGTCAAGCATGGTGATATTTGGATTGCTTATGGGTTTAGAGCTTCGGGAAGCCATAGGTATGATCTCTACCTTGGTTCTCCCGCTTTGAGCTTGACTTTATCAGAAGAAATTTCCTTAAAACTTACATATTCTAGTATAAGTACTTAAATCTTGTTAATATTGGCCTAATCCTTTTAAATATAGTAATTATAAGTTAATAATTAGATTTCTCAGTTTAAGAGTTTGATTTAGTATATTTAGCTTTTAAAACAGCTTTTATAAAGGGATGTTTGGTTTAGTTGCAAAAACTGTTAGAGATTTGTAGCATTGATTTTCTTAGATACATGTTTCTTTTAGTTTTAATAGCTTAGTGAAACAAGAAAAATCAATCCTTGTTTAGTTAAAAGTCAAAATTGAGTTTAATCCCATATCATCGTTAATCGTTGAAAGTTTTGATTACATACCATCATTATAGCTTTTAAAGTTGTTAAAATAGCTTAAATCAACCTTAGTATAGCTTATTATAATATATATAATCATCTCAGAATCAATCACAAGTTCATAAAAGTCAAAGTGCTAGTGTAATAAAAAAAAAAGTCAAAATTTCTAAATACCCGTTTTTGAATTAAATAGATAATTTCTTAAAGTGAGTTTAATAGTGAGTTTTAGCTAAAGCTTTTGGGATATTAAAGTTTGGTCATAAACTTAATTAGAAAATACTAGTTCATTGTTAATCGCTTTTAAGTGCTTATTTATCTTCTTTTGAGTACTGCTCAAATGGTGCCATGTGTACGCTTTAAAACCCATTACGCTTGTCAAAAGCTCTTTATTGAGAATTAGCTTGTGATTTTGGCTTTTATAACCTAGTCACCTCAAGGTTTCAGCTTTTATTTCACTTATTAGCTTATTTAATTATTTCAAGTAGTTACTTTTATCTTGTCCATTTCATCTACCAATACTAAAGTGTTTTTTGCTTTTGCATAAGCTCATTATAAGCCTATCAGGATATCACGCTTAGAATCTTAGTTTTTAGAGAGCTTAGTTGGTCAACTAGTTAGTTCAATTGCTTATTTTTCTTTTGTAGCTTAATCTCGCTGTTAAAAATAAGTTAGAAACCTTAGTAAATAAAAAGTTCACTGTAACCATGCTTGTTTATTTTAGTGCTTATTCAATTTTTATTTAAGCTCATTTGTTTATTCAGCTTGTTAAATTAGCTTATTTAAAGTTACTTAGCTTATTTTCATTCAAACTTTTGCTTATTTTCTAACTTACAAACATCTTTGCTTAATCTTGTGCTTATTTTCTTCCCTTTCATAATCGTTGAGATAAATAAGCTAATACCGAAGCTTATTGGTCATTTTACAAAAGTTCCATTGTGAAAAGTGCTTATTTCAGTGTTCTTAATAAGTTTTAATAAGAAAAGTAAAAAATAAAAGTTAGCAGTCATTGCTGGGATTCAACCTCGCCACCAGCCTCACCACCACACACACACACTACCAATCTCTAGGTCTTTTTCGCTTCCTTTGCACTATTAAATACATAACCCTCTTTTTCTCATTTAGCTTAATCGAGCTTATTTGCTTATTTCCAGCTTATTTATAATAGCTTTTTCAACTTTTGTATTTTTCATAGATTTGTATTAGTATAAAGTAATTTATAAAAAAATTATTTTTCTCAATAGTTTTAGTATTTTTAAACATTTAATTAGTGTAAAATCTTATTTAATTCATAATAAAAATATAAAAGTCTAAAAATATAAATCTTTTTTCTAAAATTTTCTTTTATCATATAGTACGTAATAAAATTGTTTTAACACTTGTAGGACTTTTTATTTCACAAATTTTACGCTTTTGCTTCGAGACTAATAATTTTTATAAATAACGTACGTTTTCATTTTAAATCACATTTTTAGATAATTTAAGTTTACATTTTAGTTAAAATAGTTTATTTAAGTTATTTTGTTTTATAAAATCACAAAAACATCATTGTAAAAAATAGTGATAGCGCTATTTAATATATTTTAACTTTTAATTTCCTTTAATTTGCATTTAAGTCAGCCTGAATTTATAAATCTTTTCTTTAGGTATAATTATCCATCAAAATCCTTACCATCACTAATATCCTAGTGATTATTCGACATCCACCGCGGTAAACACCACCATCCCTCCTGACTTAACGACTCCAGAAATCCCTATATCCCTCCTCCTCCGATCTTGTATCGTGATTCGTTTCTCGAAAGCAGCTTTTAAGTTTATTACTACCCATTCACAAGTGGCTAGCTTGAGTGATTAAACTTGACTTCGGGACCACAATCTCACTTCCCTCATCCATGCTTTCATCCTCCCCTGCTTGGACACATCCTCCAAATTCACATCCTTTGAAGAGTGCATCTTTCTCTTCTTTCTAACCTCCGTATAACAAGAATCCTCAAGGTCTCTTCATTTTCTCCAAAACAAACACCCTATGCTTCAAATTCTCGACTGCCCTGCCTAAAACATGCAGAAGTTCTTGAAGATCAGAGATCAAGCACCTCCATTTTGGTACATTTATCATTTCAATTCCTTTAAATGTTCAAGAATATCCTCCCTACTTCACCTCGTGTTAATCGGGTCCGAGAGGCGGTTCATTAGAAAAGTCATCATATGTACCGGTAGGATCCATAATTCTACCATACCCAAACAACCCTCATCACTCGAAATCGGTAACCCCTGCCCGGTGAAGTGAATCCTTGGGTAAAGAAAAACATAGCATTAGACCTAGTCCGATCATCTATACCCTGTAGGCTACCGGGCTAGATTCTTCATCAGGTTGCCCAGCGAACCTCCACATTAGAGTTGCCAAAGGTTGGGGCTTATGATGATTCCATCACCCTACTCTAAAGATCTAAGCATGAGTCAAGAAGGGAAGCCCTTCCAAATATGTCACTCCTTACTCTTGTGACAACCTCACGCTTCATTGCTACTCAACACCAACCCGAAGCCAGGTGCCCTTCCTCCTTCTCCTAAGCATACAAGACATCCTAGTGGGTTCGCAGGTTGAAGTTATAGGCTCAAGAATGTCTGTGATAGGCACAGTGGATTCAATTATGATAGTGGGGTTTCAGCTTGTATTGATGTGGGTTGAAGCATCATCGCTGGTTTTGAAGGTCATTGGGTCGGAGACATCATCAAAATCGAACATCTCAAAGGTATCATATCGGGAAATAAAGGTGTAATTTTACTAGAAAAAGTGGTTTTGTGCCTCATATGAGCAAACACTTTAGTAGCATAAAATGAACCTCATAATGTCCGTATGTTCAATAGGTCTTCAATCTGACTATCTACAATCAACCGAATAAACCTAGATACAAATAAAACTTTCCTTTTCCCTTATGTTCTTCAAAAATCCTTCAAACAACATCCTGCACTATTAAATACTTCCCTCAAGAAGAAAAAAATAATTGTAAAGCAATTTTAGATGGAAATTCATCAAAGCTCCCATGTTCATTGCTCACACACATCAACAAAATATGAATCAAGAACTCCATCAGGTGAAAACATACCTTTATGAAATTTGTTTTTACCTTCCCATCGTTCATAACCTAATCTCCCTAACCCTTCATAAATATGGTAGCCCGAGAAATTAACCACCCCACAGCATCCTCAAACTTCAACATTACTTATAACATCCTCGAGTAACCTAATCTCATGCTCATCTACAACCGCCCTAAAAACCTCCAATCCATCTCGCTCCTCAATCTCAAAGATTTTTCCAAAATTGATGAACATATGATTTTAGAATGGTTATGAATCGATAAAGCATAGTGAATGGGACTATGGTTAGGAAATCAATCATCCCATGAAAAACCTTCGCATTGACTGCTCTTGATCGAATATGCAACTAGGTTACGGGTTTGGGAATACGAGTCTATTGTGATCGTGAAGAGATACGATGCTGGTTGTGAATTAAATAGTCGAGTGGTTGGCTTGTGTTAGGCTTCAATTATGGAAGGGATTGAAGATCAATTAAATGATCCTGCGCTGATTGGGGAAATAAATACAACACGCCAAAGTTACAAAAATGCCTCAAGTATCCATCATCAAGAAAACACTAGCAAAGGATTGAAAACCACAAGAGCCGATTAAAACGTTCTTCATGATACAACAATCACTCTCCAATCTGTGACAAATACCACATCACCAAATCCAACCAAAAATAATGTGATAGCAAGCATAATATGAAGGATTACAGATTTAACAATTTTTTTATTTAAAAAAAAAAAAAAAAAAAACAATACGAACAATGCCACAAAAGCTCCAAATTGTACACATAAGTCCTTCATACCTACATCACAAACACATACCAAACACTTGCAAACCCGTTAAGATTAGCAAGGGTTAGAAACAATTAGAAGTGTTTTGAAAATTTGTAATCGGCAAAGAGTTAGAATACATCTAAACACCTACCAAAAGGTCAACCCAAGTCATTATCCGTTTCACCAAAGTCAAAGACTTCACTTTACTCCCTCAACAACTTACACCTCCACATCATTTAACTCCCCCCATTTCATATTTACCTATTAAAGACCATCTTACCTACATAACACAACTATCACCATGTTCCAAAATTCTCGTCTAAGAACACTATCAAGCACCATCACACCAAAATCATGAGTCACTCAAACCCTATCAACCTCTCAACAGATAGCTCTTCTTCTGACAGTGTCTGGGAGGATTTTTTTAGGACTCACCCAGGTTCTTCTAAAGGTGGTTGGAACAACTATTTTCCACCAAGGAACACATTCCTCTCATCTGTGAAGACAAACCCTTCGGCTGCTGGACCTTCTGCAATCCAACAAAGACCTCAAGATGCTATCATTAAAGAATCCAGCTCAGACCTAAGTTCCATGCCAAGTTATGTGTCTCCATATGAAGGTATAGATGATGAAACTTCTTCAAGAGTCCTTGTTGTGCCTCCCCTTGCTGCAGTAATCCCACTATAAGAGCTTCAAGCACCACCTCAGCAAGCACTGTTGACTGCACCACCTCCACCAGAGGGTCCATCATCATCATCACCACCCATCAGAGGAAGGGTGATTGGGCTTGCTTGCCCCAAAGTGTGGGCAGTTATTGGTGGACCAAGGGTTCAGAAGGAGATGCCAGAGTGAGACATTGCTAAGAAGCCTTAGGTGGTGTGGGGGAAGTTGTGAAGCTGGTGTCCTTAGAGGGTTTGGTTAGGAAGTTGTCTGTTGAAGTAGTCTGCTGGTTGTATGTTTACCATGGTTGTAATAACTGCATCTCTGTATGCAGTTTTATGAATAATAATAATACCATGTTTGTCTTTTAAGTTCATTCCAGCATACTGGTTGTTATTTTAATTCCTTTTCTCCGCAAAATAGTTAGTGGGAACACACAGAAACAAGCAGTGGATAGAACAATACTAACATTGGTTAGACCAAAACAAGCAATACTAAGATCAACTAATAACAGTACATGACTTTTACAAACTTTTACAAAACAAATTTGAGACTTAGAGATTTATCATTCCAATACTGACTACAAGATACTGAAACCTCCCTACATCAAAAGCTTTAGTGAGAAGATCAGCAACATTGAAATCAGTATGGATTTTTACCATTTAAATTAACCTTTTCTCATTACAATCTCTAATAAAATGATGCCTTATCTCAATATGTTTAGTTTTAGAATGCAAAACAGGATTTTTAATTATGCATATTGTATTGTTATTATCAATGTAAATCTTAGTATGCATAAAATTGTACCCAAAGTCCAACAATTGATTCTGAATCCAAAGCACTTGACCACAGCAACTAGCAGCAGCCACATACTTGGCTTAAGTTGTAGAATTTGCCACAATTGTCTGCTTCTTACACTGCCATGAGATTAACCTGCTTCCCAAAAACTGACATCCTCCAGTAGTAGACTTCCTATCCAAACTAGCTCCAGCATAATCACTGTCTGTATAGGCCACCAAATCAAATGCTGAATCCTTAGAATACCAAAGGCCTAATTTAGGATGACCTTTAAGGTATCTAAAAATTCTCTTCACAGCATTCAAGTGTGTTGTGTTTGATGTGACTTGGAATCTTGCACACACACACACTGAGAACATAATATCTGGCCTAAATGCAGTGAGATACATCCAAGATCCAATCATGGATCTATACAACTTCAAATCAACTTTGGGACTTCCATCATCTAGTAGCAGTGGTTTCTGAGTCTTCATTGGTGTACTAGCACTCTTTACATCCTGAAACCCAAATTTCTTCAAAACATCTGCTACATACTTGTCTTGACTAATGAAAATGCCATCAGTCCTTTGTTGAACCTGTAGCCCCAAAACGAAAGTGAGTTCACCCATAGAACTCATCTGGAACTTATCATGCATAAGTTTCTCAAAATCTCTACACAGCTCCTTATTGATTGAGCCAAAGATGATGTCATCTACATAGACCTGAACCAGTAAAATATCATCCTTGTGCTTCCTAATGAACAAAGTCTTATCAATCAACCCTCTTTTGAAGCCATTGTCCATCAAATAAGTAGAAAGGCACTCATACCATGCCCTAGGAGCTTGATGCAACCCATACATAGCCTTCTTCACCCTGTAGACCTTATCAGGATGATCAGGATCTTCAAAACCAGGAGGTTGACAAACATAAACCTCCTCATCAATTGTGCCATACAGAAAGGCACTCTTTACATCCATTTGGAATACCACAAAATTTTTGAATGAAGCATATGCCAAGAACACCCATTTAGTTTTTGAACACCAATTTAGTCCCAATAGCCCTTTTTCCATTAGGAAGATCAACCAATGTCCACACTTCTTGAAGCTTAAACTACAATAGCTCCTCTTGCATTGATTCAACCCATCCTTCTTCTGATAAAGCTTCTTCAACTCTCTTGGGCTTCTTTTGAGACAGAAAGCAAGAAAATAAACAATTTTGCATATCTTTATGGCTATTCCTTTTGTGAAGTGATCTGGCAAAGAAACCTTGTTCAGGAAAGGTTTTATTGCTCAAAGCTCTGCTTCTTGTTTGAACTGGAGTATTCAGATCTCCAAGAATTTGCTCTTTGAGATGATTCTTATGAACTCTGGTAGTAGGAATTGGATTTTCTGTGATGACTGTTTCTAAATTAGTAAAATCTGCATCATTGAAATAGTCATCCAGATTCTCATCATCAGTTAGAGTATCCCTTTCTTCTAAATCAGGCATGTCAGGATCAGTTGGATACCCATCATCATCAATAAGTGGCTTAGCAGTAGGTCCAAAGAAATGCTATCATAATTTGCAACAGTGGTTGTACTTGTACTGGCAGTGGTAGAAAATGGCTTAGCAGTGCTTTCAACATGCCTAGTAGTGCTTTCAGAATTTTTCTTCTTTCTTTCAATTTCTTCTACCGAAACTGAGTTATCTTGCAACAACTCTTCCTTATCTTGATGATGATTACTTTTGTTTCCAGAATCCAAGACTTCATCATCAGTGGGACTCTTCTTTTCAATGATGGGTGAGACAGAATCAGCTTTCCACTTTTCAACCAAATAGAATTCTTTTGGATAATCAGCTTCCTTAGAAATTGTTTCTGCATCAGAATTCTTTTGTGTGCCTGCATCAACATTAGTGGAAGCACCTGCAATGATAAACTCATAATTCATGGATTTGGTTTGCATATCAATATTAAACAACCACTCAGGTCCTTTTGTCTCAACACTAGGAGTCTCTTCACTGAACTTAACATGTAAGTTTTCTTCTACAATCCTAGTCCTCCTATTGTATACTCTAAAGGCTTTACTATTAGAAGAATAGCCAAGAAAATATCCATCATCTGCTTTTTCTTGAAACTTGCCTAGGTAGTCTATGGTATTCAAGATAGTAACAGGACACCCAAAAGGTTTTAGGAATGCTATCATAGGCTTCCTATCATGTAACAGCTCATAGGGGTCTTGTTATGAGGCTTCACTACCTTGCTTCTATTTTGCACATAACATGCAAAGTGCCTACACTTCAGCCCAAAAGGTAGTTGGTAACTTAGATTCTGACAACATTGTTCTAGCAGCCTCAATTAGTGTTCTATTTTTCCTTTCAGCTACACCATTCTATTGTGGTGTCCTAGCAACACTAAACTGTCTTTCTATACCCTTAGCCACACAGAACTGATTCATCACATCATTCTTAAACTTAGTTCCATTATCACATCTGATTACTTTGACCTTATGGTTTACTTGATTTTCTATCTTAGTAATGAAACTCTTGAGAATCTCACTAGTTTCACTCTTAGCACCTAAAAAGTATACCCAAGAAAATCTACTATAATCATCAGTGATTACTAGGCAATACTGCTTATGATTCAAACTTTTAACAAAGGTAGGGCCAAATAAGTCCATATGAAGCATAAACAGTGATTGTGTAATGGTGTTTGATCTTGGTCTTACAAGAGGCTCTATGTTGTTTTCCTTTCTGACAAGTGATTCAGTGCCAAAACACGTCAAGTTATCTCACACAAGCTAGCCACTTGTGAATGACTAACCGTAAGAAACTTAAAACGGCTCAGACACTGCTTTGCTGATAATGAAGGCTTAGGGGTTATGTGTGTGGATAAAACCTCAATATCGATATAAAAAATAATCACGAAGATAGATTCAAAATTCCTTTAGGAAAAAGAATATCAAACCAAATCCCGTGTGTGATCGTGTATACGGATTAGACAACCCGAATCGTTTCCCAACGAGGCGTGAATTGCCAACGTCGTTTTTGGTTTGGAATTTAATGCTCGATGTTTTGGATTTGTTTGATTTTGATTTTATTAAACTACGGGAATAGGGAAAGTAATTAAGGGAATCTATTACGGGAAATCCTAAGTGCAAGATTACTAAAACGTACTTAATACAACGTAATTAAAATGCAACTACGTCTAAATTATACCCTAAAAATGCCTAAAATTACTTTTACTCTAAAAATGATATTTGAAAACTATTTTAGAATTAAAACTATTTTTTTGGATTTTTCTGGATTTTATTAAAATTAAAAACTAATTTTTAACTATTAAAACTAAATTAAAATACTAAAAATTATGAAAATTAAGGAGAAAAATGTGAAACTATTTTTATAAAATCTAAAATACCACAAGATTTGTTCTCAATAACTACCCCCTCGAGCAGCAACCGATTTGCTACGTGATGAACGAACTTTAGATTTGTTCTCAATAATGGACAAGGCATCTCTCGTTGATCGGGTCAACAAATTACCACCCGCGGCGGCATTGAGAGAGTCTTGATCAGTCTCATTCAAACCGTTATAAAACGTATCAAGTTGGTGCAACTCAGAAAAACCATGATGGGGACATTGCCTAAGCAAATCTTTGAATCGGTCCCATGCCTCACTAAATGATTCATCAAATCTTTGTGTGAATTTTGTTATTTCATTTTTAAGGCTTGTTGTTTTAGACGGTGGGAAGAATTCGTTTACGAATTTTGATACTAAATTTTCCCATGTGGTTATCGATCAGGGGTAGTTTTTTCGAGCCAAATCCGGGCGGCCCCCTCGAGTGAAAATGGGAAGAGTAGCAGCTTGATAGCCTCTTCCGGAACATTACGGTACTTGATCGTAGACGTGAGCTTGTTGAATCGTCGGATATGAGAGTGAGGATCGTCTCTCTCGAATCCGTAAAATTGGCTTGACGAAACCAAATTTATCAATCCGTGTTTAAACTCGAAGTTATCGGCGCCGATTGCCGGGGACGACGATGGCTTCTCCATAACCCTTGGTGGGTGCTTGGAGTTTCTCTAGCATAGATCGGTTGTCCTCCGCCATTTCGATGATGGGCGGGGTTTGATTAGTTCGAATCTCGGGTTCGACTAAGGGAGCACGTCTATTTCGCCTTCGCGGAATTGTAGCGGCTTCACGTATCGGTCTGTAGTTATTAGAACGAGTGCGCATGCACTTTCAATAACCAAGGCAATTAAAGCGACGATTCGAAAACACAAAGTGAACTTAACCAATAATCCCAAGTGAATAAATCACCTCTATAAGACAACGCTAATGCGAGCGGAGAAGCTTTTTAGGTCAGCTGACTTATTAAAAACCCGCTTCTTTACAGCCGCAATTTAATGTCAGGCCGTCCTTATACCCACCACACAGTTTGCTTATCCGATAGAAATAAATAATTCCACAAGCGACACAAAGGCAAGTTTTTGATCTTTGGTTCGGGAACCTATTAATGATAACACCTCCGTTGAGAATGTTATATAATTGGTGTCTTCTATTTATTAGCAAAAACACAAGAGAAAATCTTTTTGTATTTTTAATATGATATATATATATACAAAAAAAAAGGAAAATATTTTTTACTTTTTTTAATTTTTATAGAAAAATAGTAACTTCACGAATGAAGGATCTCGAGTCACTAATCGTCAAACCTCAAACTATATTGTCGTGACACACCTCCCGGCGCTAAATGGCGCAAAATTTGATTCAGTGCCAAAACACGTCAAGTTATCTCACACAAGCTAGCCACTTGTGAATGACTAACCGTAAGAAACTTAAAACGGCTCAGACACTGCTTTGCTGATAATGAAGGCTTAGGGGTTATGTGTGTGGATAAAACCTCAATATCGATATCAAAAATAATCACGAAGATAGATTCAAAATTCCTTTAGGAAAAAGAATATCAAACCAAATCCCGTGTGTGATCGTGTATACGGATTAGACAACCCGAATCGTTTCCCAACGAGGCGTGAATTGCCAACGTCGTTTTTGGTTTGGAATTTAATGCTCGATGTTTTGATTTGTTTGATTTTGATTTTATTAAACTACGGGAATAGGGAAAGTAATTAAGGGAATCTATTACGGGAAATCCTAAGTGCAAGATTACTAAAAGCGTATTAATAAAACGTAATTAAAATGCAAGGACGTCTAAATTATACCCTAAAAATGCCTAAAATTACTTTTACTCTAAAAATGATATTTGAAAACTATTTTAGAATTAAAACTATTTTTTTGGATTTTTCTGGATTTTATTAAAATTAAAAACTAATTTTTAACTATTAAAACTAAATTAAAATACTAAAAATTATGAAAATTAAGGAGAAAAATGTGAAACTATTTTTATAAAATCTAAAATACCACAAGAGACTTTTCAAAACTATTTTTTTATTTTTCTGATTATTTTTCTATTTTCTACTAATTTAAAACTATTTAAATCTAATTTAAATTGTGAAAAATACCAAATAAAAGGGGAAAAATAAGGAAAAATATTTTTATGCTTTTTATATTTTTCTTAAACTGGGAAAATTGAAAAATTATTTTTTTGAACTTTTTCTCAATTATTTGCAATAAAAGCTATTTAAAAGTGACTAAAAACTATTTTAAATCTAGAAAAATAGCAAACAATGACCAAAAATTATGAAAAACTCAGGAAAATTCTAAAATATTATTCTGGTTCTAAGAAAAATAAGAAATCTATAGCTTATGTGAAAGATATGAGGGCTGCAGTGTAAACAGTTACAAATAAGCACTTATGAATAAGCTAAAAATTACTAAACTGAATTCTAGCTAAAAGGATCTAACAGAAACCTCAAAGTGACAGTTTTAGAACTATGGGAACATGCAATTAACTAAGGATCAAGGAAGGATTAAGCTAAAATGAGGTATACTAGATAATAAGCTAATAAGCTAAAGGGAACAAGCAAATAAGCTAATGGGAGGGGGAGTCCTAATAAGCTAACTATCCTAAGTTATCTAGGAGTGATTTAAGCTATTTCTGCAGTCTAATAAGCTTAGGATACTTGTTTTGAAATCTGTAAAGCCAACAGTAAGGTCAGCAAGGGGGGTTACTTTGAGCTTATTTATAAGCTAGCAAACAAGTTTTTTATCCAGAAATAAACTAAATCAGATTGAGACCATGTGCCAGAGAGTGAAAAGAGACAAGCTTCAACACTTTTGAAGCTCAAATGAAGAGTTGACAAGATCTGATATAGAGGGCTTAGGACTGACTCAGTGTATGCTGATACACATCTATGAAAGAGGACAATTTTGAAAGCTTATTTAGAGCTTATAAAAACTGTTGGAACTTAGTAAAAACTGAAGATAAGATAACTATTGCTACTAAACTCTATATAAAACTAATTTTTTTGGATTTTTGAATAGTTTGACTCTATAGAAACTACTCAAGAAGATGACTGAAATGACTGTTTTAACAGTTAAGACTTTGACAGTAAAAGTTTTTTTTGACAACTACAGAAATTTGACAAAAACCTATTTGATACTTTATGACACTAAGGTAGCACTGGACAAAGACTTAAAAAGACTCTACTGATTCAAACAATGACTCAAAAGAAGCTTTCAACAATCTTATACCCATAAGCTGTTTTGACAGCTTATGGATACAAAACTTAAAAACCACTCTTAACTTTATAAAATATGATCAACTAGCAAGATTAATACTAAGACTACTAAAACTTATTGACCAAACCAGTATTAACTCAAAAAGGGTACCTAAAATGGGTCAAAAACCCTTTGTGCCAAACACTCCTTATTGAGGACTGTTTGGTACAAATTGCTTGGATTTACCCCTTATTTGAGTTTAACTGGTGAAATAAGGATGAAAGCACATCCTCTAGATGATAGAAATACAGGTTTGAAAATAAGCAAAATCCAAATAAGCAGTTTGACTTTCGTTGACTCTTATCAAAATTGATTAAGACTAAGATGCAATGAATAAGAAAAGCTCACATAAGCTATTCAGAGCTTATATGAGCTTATACTGACAATAATCAAAGCTTTAATCAATGGAACAGTAAGGATTAATAGTAAACAAGAAAAGATGAAATATTTATTAAGACTTAAAATGAGAGTACAAATGAAAACTGAGATTACAAGAAAAACTTTAAGAAACCATTATTAAACTACTGAAAAGCTTGCAAATACAAGAAATAAAGACTTAATTGAAAGGTAAAAATACTACACTACACGAATTCCATTGTGAGCTAAGAGGGTCTATTTATAGCCTTTAGCAGCCTTGGGATCCCTTTCAGAAGAGCCTAGAAGCAAATAGCAGCCACACAAATCCCATGAATCATCACCTCCAATCAGAGAGCTCCATTTCACCATGTGAGGTGTTTCGGCCAATGAGATTGTGCCATTTGTCCACGTACACATCCTATCTGACATGTCAGCTGGGTCTAGAAGCTTGGATAGATTCTAGTACGAGGTTTTGGTGTTTGGGTGTGGGTAATTGGTTAAAAACGGGTGGTAAAATGGTGAATGGTTGCGTTTGGGAGAGAGCAGTTCTGTAGAAGCGTTTGGTTTATTTTAATGTTATTCAAAAGGTTTGTGGGTAAAATCCGGGTAAAAGGGTATCAACCGGGTTGGATAGGGTATTGGTCGGGTTGTTGGTTTATTGGACCGGGTTATAAGATTTTGATATTGGGTCGTGGTATAAGATTTTGGATAATGGATTTGTATATCTTGGATTAGTATTTGATCCATATGGCTAATAAGGGACTAAAGTTGCCAAAACTGCATTTCCAAGGACCAAACATGTGAATCTGAAAATATCTTCCAAGGACCATCTTTGCTATAAACCAAGGGCCAATTTGCAATTTCTGAATTTTCAAGGACCACTTTTGCCAATTGTTGAAACTAGAGGGGCCAGTTTTGACATTTCTTCAAACTTGGTTATTTCTTCCAAAAAATCATCCTCGGAGAATAAAATCTTCATAAATGCTCAATTTTGATCTTCCAACTCAGCTAAAGCTCTCTTAATCTCTCGTGCTTTCGGTTACGTCTGATTTGGTTCCTTTTGCGTGTTTTACATATCCGTACTGCACAAGCACAAACTCAAGAAAACCACAAATATTAGCAATAAACGGCTCTTTCTTGGTTATTTTGGGTTTTATTTTGATATAGAAAAGGTATGTGTTTTAGCACATACCAAAATACCCCGAGCGAAACCATTGTCGTGTCCTCACACAATGCAATCAACTCACGCTTCTAAAACCAAGGATTTCAATCTCTTTCTACTAAACCTATGAAGAAGTAGCAAAGATTCCTCAAAAGAGATTAAGAAAGCCTTAATTCTAAAAACGCCCCGTTTACCTTTTAATTCACATGTAGATATTACGATTAAGCACATTCCAATTATGAGTGACGGATTGTTAAACTTTCATGTCGATCAATAACTCCAGCATTTTTCAAACGACACGTTAGGATCACGGAGTAGAAAACACAACACAGCGTGAAGTGACCATACGGATAGAATACATCGTCCCTGATTTTTCACAAGTCCCAAACTAAGCGTAAAATCGAAATCATTGTTAAATATGATTCTAGATGCTAACACTACCCATGGAAGTTACTTGTGTAATTACCTTTTGCTCCCATTTTCCTAATTTCCTCTAGATTTTTTTATTTTTGTGAGATTGAATTTCTTCAAAATTCTCGTTTCGATAACTTTTATTCCGATAAAGATACAAAGCTAAGTCGATAATTAGTTGTCCGCCTTCTCTCAAGAACCATTGTCCCAAAAATGAGGTCCACATCAAGGAATTTTTATTCACTTATACTTTATTTTTCATTTTCATCATTTTTCATTTTTTTTTTTTTTTTTACACTTAAACTTTTACTTGTATGAGCTATGAACTACCGAGCTTCACGGGGTAATTCCAAGACTATAGGCTTCATGAAATGAGGATCCCGGCTGGCTAGGCTAAGACCTCACTCAATTCCGGCTAAAGATCCAAGGGTCCGATCTCGACACCGCAGCTCACAACTTTACTTATTACTTTATCACTTATCACTTATTACTCATTATTTATTACGGATCCTTGATGTGTACCCAATTTTTAAAACAAAGATTCTTTTAAGAAGATAAAGAACTAACTATCGCCAAAAACTCGACATCTCTAATTATTAATTAGACAGATATGGGGTGAAACAATTTTGTGGGAACAAAAAGCCATAAGTACCTTCGATGGGCTCTAAAGAGAACCAACTACTCCACGCTTAGCATCTAAACTCATAAGTAACTCTATCATTTCTCGATCTCTGCAAATTTAAAATCCCAAATAATGAGATCCGCGGATGCTTAGCCGATAATTTTTAGATTATCTATGGTTAAGGGAACAAGCTAGGGCTCAACACACCCGGTCAAGTCAGAATTCTATTCCTACTCTCACCAGCGGAAAGTCAACAAGATGTCAAAACATATATTAACTTAGCAAATGCTTCGTCTAATGAAATTAAGTCATGCATATTTAAAGTCACTCAGGGAAACTTGCAAAATTTTGGCCTTGTGAGCTAGAATTCGCATTTTATAGCTTCTTGTCTAAGAGACTAGCAAACTTTTCAATCAAAAAGACTTAACAAAAGCTTAAAAAATTTTAAATTTTTCTCGGTTATAGCACAATTTTTATTTTCTAAGGAAAAACGGGGTTGCGAGAGAAACACAACAGAAATAAGCAAGTGTGGTCAAATCAAATCGAAGATTACCCTACCCCAGACTAGAACGAAACATTGTCCTCAATGTTTAAAGCAAGGGTATCAACGAAAATCTAAAAGCCGTTTATTAAGTATGCTCAAAGATGAACGTTAGTCGATAAGATTTAGGATATCGGATTTCCATCAGCAACGATCATGAAACTCGAGTAGAGAAAAGACAAACTTCGAGAACGAGAGTCTTCATATCAGGAAAATCCTACACAACATCACAAATAACCAAACACGAGAAATCGAAGAGGCTAACCCCTCCATGTCACTTATTAGAAAATAGAAAGAAGATAGATGGATAAGCATGGGGTGCCTCCCACGAAGCGCTACTGTTTTTGGTTACCGAGTCGCTAGCTTGACTCGATCCCCGAATTCATTTGTCCATGGGGAAGAAAGTTTGGAGATCCGGGACAACCATAGATGGAATGTCCCCTCCGAAATAATGTTTCACACGATGACCATTCACCTTGAAATTTGGGCCATCGGGCTGAGAAAGCTCCACCGTTCCATACGGGAAAACTTGAGCTATGGTGAATGGTCCAGACCAACGGGTTTTGAGTTTGCCCGAGAATATCTTCAAGCGAGAGTTAAAGAGGAGAACTTGATCACCAACGTTGAAAACGCGGTTTTTGATTTTAGCATCATGAATCCTCTTAGTCTTCTCTTTGAAAATCAAAGAATTCTCGTAGGCCTGATCCCTAAGCTCGTTTAATTCATTCAATTGAACTTTTCGGTGATCACCCGCGGTCTTAAGATCAAAGTTAGCATGTTTCAAGGCCCAGAATGCCTTATGCTCGAGCTCGATGGGCAAGTGACAAGCTTTTCCATACACCAACTTAAATGGGGTGCACCCGATGGGTGTCTTGTATGCGGTGCGGAAAGCCCATAATGCATCATCTAACTTATCGGCCCATGAAGCTCGATTTTCTCCTACGGTCCTTTCTAAAATTCTTTTCAAACCACGATTGGAGACCTCAACTTGTCCGCTCGTTTGCGGGTGATATGCTGTAGAAAGACGATGGGTAACTCCATATTTAGCCATAACTTTAGCAAATTGTTCTTTACAGAAATGGGTACGCGATCACGATGATAGCACGAGGTGCTCGAATCGGAAAACAAATTCTTCAAGAACTTAACAACCACTCGGCGTCATTGGTGGGGAAGCGCCCGCTTCAACCCATTTGGACAAGTAGTCGACGGCCACGAGGATATACTTATTTCCTCTAGATGATGGAAATGGCCCCATAAAATCGATGCCCCACACGTCAAAAATTTCACAAACTTGAATAGCATTTTGTGGCATTTCATCCTTTTGTGAAATTTTCCCTTGACGTTGGCAAGAATCACAAGATTTGAATAAATCATGAGCATCTCGATATATGGTAGGCCAATAAAATCCGGAATCAAAAACCTTCTTGGCGGTGTAGCTTGCACCATGATGGCCACCAGTGGGTCCGTTATGGCAAGCATTGAGAATATCAATAGCCTCTTGGCCATGAACACACCGCCGGATTACTTGATCCGCACAAGTCTTAAACAAGTAGGGTCGTCATCCCGAAATAATGCTTAACATCTTTGAAAAACTTGTTCTTTTGTTGGGACGACATCCCTTTCTTGATGAAATTCCCCGCATGGTAATTTGCAAAATCGGCAAACCATGGGGTGCTCGGGTCTTTCTTAGAAACCATCCCAAGTGTCTCAAGAGGAAATGTTTCCGTAATCTCCTTTTTCTCGAGCACACTTTGATGGGGATTCTCAAGTCTAGAAAGGTGATCGGCAACAAGGTTCTCCGCTCCTTTTTGTCAAGAATAGTAACATCAAACTCTTGAAGGAGGAGAACCCACCAAAGTAATCGTGGCTTAGCATCTTGCTTTGCCAAAAGATACTTTAGGGCAGAATGGTCGGTATACACTATGGTCTTCGACAAGACAAGGTAGGGTCGAAATTTCTCAAAAGCATAAACAACGGCCAATAATTCCTTTTCAGTAGTCGTGTAATTGTGTTGGGCCTCGGACAATGTCTTACTCGCATAGTGTATGGGTTGAAAATGTTTCGACTTACGTTGCCCCAAGACTGCCCCAATTGCGTAATCACTAGCATCACACATTAGTTCAAAGGGCAAATCGGTCGGGGCAACTAAGATCGGAGCCTCGGTTAATTTCTTTTAAGAATATTAAACGCTTCAACACATTCGTTGGTGAAGATAAACGGAGCATCCTTTTCAAGGAGATGGGTCAGAAGGCGGGCTATCTTAGAGAAATCTTGGATGAAACGGCGATAGAAACCGGCATGACCCACAAAACTCCGAATACCTTTGACGGTAGTGGGATGAGGGAGTTTAGCTATAACGTCGACTTTAGCTCGGTCGACCTCAATCCCCGATTTTGAAATCTTATGGCCGAGGACAATGCCCTCTCGAACCATGAAATGGCACTTCTCCCAATTCAAGACCAAGTTGGTGTCTTCACACCTCTTAAGCATGTGGTCTAGATGAGAGAGGCAAGAAGTGAAAGAATCTCCATAAACCGAGAAATCGTCCATAAAAACTTCCATAGACTTTTCGATCATGTCATGAAAAATAGCCATCATGCACCTTTGGAACGTACCGGGAGCATTGCATAGCCCAAAAGGCATGCGTCGGTAAGAAAAATTTCCATAAGGGCATGTGAAAGTGGTTTTCTCCTGATCCTTCGGATCGATCGAGATTTGAAAATAACCGGAGAAACCATCAAGAAAGCAATAGAACTCATTCCCCGCTAAACGTTCGAGCATCTGATCCATAAAAGGTAGCGGGAAATGGTCCTTACGAGTAGCATCGTTCAATTTTCGATAATCAATACACACCCTCCATCCGGTGATGAGGCGTGTGGAAATCAACTCATTTTCATCGTTAGCAACGACGGTCATTCCTCCCTTCTTAGGGACACAATGGATAGGGCTAACCCATGAGCTATCGGAGATTGGATAAATGATTCCGGCGTCGAGGAGTTTAAGAACTTCCTTTTTGATAACATCATGAATTTTTGGGTTAACCCTACGTTGTTGTTGAATCACGGGTTTACAATCATCCTCCATTAGAATTTTGTGGGTACAGAAACGAGGATTGATTCCTTTGATGTCAGAAATTTGCCAAGCGATTGCATTTTTGTGTTTTCGTAGGACATCCAAAAGTGCGGTTTTCTCCTCATCTTTTAAGTTTTTAGCAATGATGACGGGAAATTTGTTCGGTTTCTCAAGAAAAGCGTATTCAAGATGAGGAGGTAAATCCTTGAGCTCGGGCTCCGGAGGATTTTCATGAGACGTTTGTACTTCTTTGATTTCTTCAATCGTAATTTCTTTCGGAGGGAGTGACGGTAATGGATCTTCATTTAACAATTGCTCAAGATAACGGATATCTCCCTCCGAATCATAAACACCATCATCAATTCCCGGTGGAATCGATTCATCATCAGCAAGAAACTCATCGATTTCTTCCATAATGAAATCACCTCCCTCGAGCGGAGTGAGAGGGGAAAGAATCGGCAATTATAGGCTCAGAAGATGGTTCATCATTTTCAGAAGGAATAGTGGGATTGCCACCCATAAAATCAAGAAGCTCTTGAGCATACTCCTCCGTAGCAATATCGAGAACGTCGATTCGATTAATAGAAGCATCATCATAGTTGGAGGAGTATCTCGAAGGATGGTTAATGTTAAACGAGACGGTTTCCTTGTTAGATCGTAAAGTGATTTCTCCTTCATAAACATCAATCATCGCACGACCCGTTCTTAGGAAAGGCCTCCCGAGAATAAGAGGTACTCAGGGGTCAGCATCAAAGTCAACGACAACGAAGTCGGCGGGAAAATGAAGTGGTCCTACTTTCACATAGACGTCCTCGGCGATTCCTCTCGGAATAGAGGTTGAACGGTCCGCGAGTTCAAGAGTCATCTTAGTAGGAGTGAGTTCCAGGAGAGAAAGTTTGTTATAAATCGAAAGAGGCATTAAGTTAATACTCGCACCAAGATCGGCCAAGGCGGAGCATTTCACTATTCCCGGGAACACAAAAGGTATAAGAAATTTGCCGGGGTCTCCTAACTTTTCGGGAAGCTTCTTGAGGAGCACCGCCGAGCAATTCTCATTCAATGGTGTTTTTGCTATTTCTGCCAACTTTTCCTTATTACTCACTAAATTCTTGATCATAGCAGCAAATTTCGGCATGAGGAGTAAAGCATCGGTGAAACTGATGTTAAAATTCAATGATTGAATGATTTCAAGCAAATTTCTCCATTTGGTTTTCGGTTTTATCACGAAGCTTTTGATTATGAAGTCTTGAAGGATAAGGAAGTGAAGGTTTAAGAGTAGTCTTCTGAACATCGGGTTCCGGAATGGAGTCTGAACGGTGGAGGTGGATACGGGTGCGGGTTGCACATTTTCTTCAATAACCTCGGTGTCTCGTTCCTCTTCCCTCACCAACGGGGTAGGAGACGAAGGTCCATCATAAGCCTTACCACTCCGTGTGGTTATAGCTTTCAACTCACCCTTCGGGTTGGGAATGGTATCACTCGGAAGAGAACCCGAAGATGAGGGTTGACTGACCTTACACAAAACAGCATTCAACATATTTTCGAGTTTATTCTGTGAAGTTTCCAATTTGTTGTTCTGCAGTCGAATCTCATTCCTAAACTCATTGCTTTGTCTAGTTAACGAAGATTGAAACTCGTTCCTCAAACTTGTAATCTGATTTTGCATAGTGTTGATGGTAGAATTGGTGTGTTGAACGTAAGTTGTGAATTCATTTGAAGGCAAAGGTTAAGCTTGATAGCTTGGGTTGTGATATACTTGATTGTAGTTAACTCCTTGGTTTGGGTATTGATTTGGTGGAGCTTTGAATTGGTTTTGAACATTTGGTCCACGAACTTGATTCTGATTAAAACGATTCTGATTGTTCGATGAAGAAAATCCCGGAGGTCCCATTTGATTACTAACACGAGGGTTTGTTTCAACTTGAGGACGGTATTGGTTACCTCCGGTTACGGCATTAGCTTCGAAAGGATTGCCATCGGTGGCGGTACAATTGTAGTAGGCATGCGGGCCACCACAAGTAGTACAAGTCGTTTCCACCGCTTTGACTTGAGCGGGTGGAGAAGAATTAACCTCGGCCGTCTTAATCTTAACCAAAGCCTGGATCATATCCGTAAGCTTATCAATCTTAGCATCGGTGCTAGACGTATTTCCATGAGACGAGGACGATGGTGTATCATTCACTCGAGCAGCAACCGATTTGCTACGTGATGAACGAACTTTAGATTTGTTCTCAATAATGGACAAGGCATCTCTCGTTGATCGGGTCAACAAATTACCACCCGCGGCGGCATTGAGAGAGTCTTGATCAGTCTCATTCAAACCGTTATAAAACGTATCAAGTTGGTGCAACTCAGAAAAACCATGATGGGGACATTGCCTAAGCAAATCTTTGAATCGGTCCCATGCCTCACTAAATGATTCATCAAATCTTTGTGTGAATTTTGTTATTTCAATTTTAAGGCTTGTTGTTTTAGACGGTGGGAAGAATTCGTTCACGAATTTTGATACTAAATTCTCCCATGTGGTTATCGATCGAGGGGGTAGTTTTTCGAGCCAAATCGGGCGGCCCCTCAGTGAAAATGGGAAGAGTAGTAGCTTGATAGCCTCTTCCGGAACGTTACGGTACTTGATCGTAGACGTGAGCTTGTTGAATCGTCGGATATGAGATTGAGGATCGTCTCTCTCGAATCCGTAAAATTGGCTTGACGAAACCAAATTTATCAATCCGTGTTTAAGCTCGAAGTTATCGGCAACGATTGCCGGGACGACGATGGCTTCTCCATAACCCTCGGTGGGTGCTTGGAGTTTCTCTAGCATAGATCGGTTGTCCTCCGCCATTTCGATGATGGGCGGGGTTTGATTAGTTCGAATCTCGGGTTCGACTAAGGAAGCACGTCTATTTCGCCCGGCGAATTGTAGCGGCTTCACGTATCGGTCTGTAGTTATTAGAACGAGTGCGCATGCACTTTCAAAACCAAGGCAATTAAAACGAACGGTATTCGAAAACACAGTGAACTTAACCAATAATCCCAAGTGAATAAATCACATCTATAAGACAAACGCCGTTTGAAAGCGGCGGAGAAGCTTTTTAGGTCAGCGAAGCTTATTAAAACCCGCTTCTTCACCGCAATTTAATGTCAGGCCGTCCTTATACCCACCACACAGTTTGTTTATCCGATAGAAATAAATAAATTCACAAGCGACACAAAGGCAAGTTTTTGATCTTTGGTTCGGGAACTTATTAATGATAACACCTCCGTTGAGAATGTTATATAATTGGTGTCTTCTATTTATTAGCAAAAACACAAGAGAAAATCCTTTTGTATTTTTAATATGATATATATATACAAAAGAAAAAGGAAAATATTTTTACTTTTTTATTTTTATAGAAAATAGTAACTTCACGAATGAAGGATCTCGAGTCACTAATCGTCAAACCTCAAACGATATTGTCGTGACACAACCTCCCCGGCAGCGGCGCCAAAATTTGATTCAGTGCCAAAACACGTCAAGTTATCTCACACAAGCTAGCCACTTGTGAATGACTAACCGTAACTAACTTAAAACGGCTCAATGCTTTGCGATAATGAAGGCTTAGGGTTATGTGTGTGGATAAAACCTCAATATCGATATCAAAAATAATCACGAAGATAGATTCAAAATTCCTTTAGGAAAAAGAATATCAAACCAAATCCCGTGTGTGATCGTGTATACGGATTAGACAACCCGAATCGTTTCCCAACGAGGCGTGAATTGCCAACGTCGTTTTTGGTTTGGAATTTAATGCTCGATGTTTTGGATTTGTTTGATTTTGATTTTATTAAACTACGGGAATAGGAAAAGTAATTAAGGGAATCTATTACGGGAAATCCTAAGTGCAAGATTACTAAAACGTACTTAATACAACGTAATTAAAATGCAACTACGTCTAAATTATACCCTAAAAATGCCTAAAATTACTTTTACTCTAAAAATGATATTTGAAAACTATTTTAGAATTAAAACTATTTTTTTGGATTTTTCTGGATTTTATTAAAATTAAAAACTAATTTTTAACTATTAAAACTAAATTAAAATACTAAAAATTATGAAAATTAAGGAGAAAAATGTGAAACTATTTTTATAAAATCTAAAATACCATAAGAGACTTTTCAAAACTATTTTTTATTTTTTCTGATTATTTTTCTATTTTCTACTAATTTAAAACTATTTAAATCTAATTTAAATTGTGAAAAATACCAAATAAAAGGGGAAAAATAAGGAAAAATATTTTTTATGCTTTTTATATTTTTCTTAAACTGGGAAAATTGAAAAATTATTTTTTTGAACTTTTTCTCAATTATTTGCAATAAAAGCTATTTAAAAGTGACTAAAAACTATTTTAAATCTAGAAAAATAGCAAACAATGACCAAAAATTATGAAAAACTCAGGAAAATTCTAAAATATTATTCTGGTTCTAAGAAAAATAAGAAATCTATAGCTTATGTGAAAGATATGAGGGCTGCAGTGTAAACAGTTACAAATAAGCACTTATGAATAAGCTAAAAATTACTAAACTGAATTCTAGCTAAAAGGATCTAACAGAAACCTCAAAGTGACAGTTTTAGAACTATGGGAACATGCAATTAACTAAGGATCAAGGACGGATTAAGCTAAAATGAGGTATACTAGATAATAAGCTAATAAGCTAAAGGGAACAAGCAAATAAGCTAATGGGAGGGGGAGTCCTAATAAGCTAACTATCCTAAGTTATCTAGGAGTGATTTAAGCTATTTCTGCAGTCTAATAAGCTTAGGATACTTGTTTTGAAATCAGAAAAGCCAACAGTAAGGTCAAAGGGGGTTACTTTGAGCTTATTTATAAGCTAGCAAACAAGTTTTTTTATCCAGAAATAAACTAAATCAGATTGAGACCATGTGCCAGAGAGTGAAAAGAGACAAGCTTCAACACTTTTGAAGCTCAAATGAAGAGTTGACAAGATTTGATATAGAGGGCTTAGGATTGACTCGGTGTATCTGATACACATCTATGAAAGAGGACAATTTTGAAAGCTTATTTAGAGCTTATAAAAACTGTTGGAACTTAGTAAAACGAAGATAAGATAACTATTGCTACTAAACTCTATATAAAACTAATTTTTTTGGATTTTTGAATAGTTTGACTCTATAGAAACTACTCAAGAAGATGACTGAAATGACTGCTTTAACATTAAGACTTTAACAGATAAAAGTTTTTGACAACTACGAAATTTGACAAAAACCTATTTGATACTTTATGACACTAAGGTAGCACTGGACAAAGACTTAAAAAGACTCTACTGATTCAAACAATGACTCAAAAGAAGCTTTCAACAATCTTATACCCATAAGCTGTTTTGACAGCTTATGGATACCAAGAACTTAAAAACCACTCTTAACTTTATAAAATATGATCAACTAGCAAGATTAATACTAAGACTACTAAAACTTATTGACCAAACCAGTATTAACTCAAAAAGGGTACCTAAAATGGGTCAAAAACCCTTTGTGCCAAACACTCCTTATTGAGGACTGTTTGGTACAAATTGCTTGGATTTACCCCTTATTTGAGTTTAACTGGTGAAATAAGGATGAAAGCACATCCTCTAGATGATAGAAATACAGGTTTGAAAATAAGCAAAATCCAAATAAGCAGTTTGACTTTCGTTGACTCTTATCAAAATTGATTAAGACTAAGATGCAATGAATAAGAAAAGCTCACATAAGCTATTCAGAGCTTATATGAGCTTATACTGACAATAATCAAAGCTTTAATCAATGGAACAGTAAGGATTAATAGTAAACAAGAAAAGATGAAATATTTATTAAGACTTAAAATGAGAGTACAAATGAAAACTGAGATTACAAGAAAAACTTTAAGAAACCATTATTAAACTACTGAAAAGCTTGCAAATACAAGAAATAAAGACTTAATTGAAAGGTAAAAATACTACACTACACGAATTCCATTGTGAGCTAAGAGGGTCTATTTATAGCCTTTAGCAGCCTTGGGATCCCTTTCAGAAGAGCCTAGAAGCAAATAGCAGCCACACAAATCCCATGAATCATCACCTCCAATCAGAGAGCTCCATTTCACCATGTGAGGTGTTTCGGCCAATGAGATTGTGCCATTTGTCCACGTACACATCCTATCTGACATGTCAGCTGGGTCTAGAAGCTTGGATAGATTCTAGTACGAGGTTTTGGTGTTTGGGTGTGGGTAATTGGTTAAAAACGGGTGGTAAAATGGTGAATGGTTGCGTTTGGGAGAGACAGGTACTGTAGAGGCGCGTTTGGTTTATTTTAATGTTATTCAAAAGGTTTGACCGGGTAAAATCCGGGTAAAAGGGTATCAACCGGGTTGGATAGGGTATTGGTCGGGTTGTTGGTTTATTGGACCGGGTTATAAGATTTTGATATTGGGCCGTGGTATAAGATTTTGGATAATGGATTTGTATATCTTGGATTAGTATTTGATCCATATGGCTAATAAGGGACTAAAGTTGCCAAAACTGCATTTCCAAGGACCAAACATGTGAATCTGAAAATATCTTCCAAGGACCATCTTTGCTATAAACCAAGGGCCAATTTGCAATTTCTGAATTTTCAAGGACCACTTTTGCCAATTGTTGAAACTAGAGGGGCCAGTTTTGACATTTCTTCAAACTTGGTTATTTCTTCCAAAAATCATCCTCGGAGAATAAAATCTTCATAAATGCTCAATTTTGATCTTCCGGCTCAGCTTAAGCTCTCTTAATCTCTCGTGCTCGGATTTACGTCTGATTTGGTTCCTTTTTGCGTGTTTTTACATATCCGTACCTGCACAAGCACAAACTCAAGAAAACCACAAATATTAGCAATAAACGGCTCTTTCTTGGTTATTTTGGGTCAGTTTTGATATAGAAAAGGTATGTGTTTTAGCACATACCAACAAGCCACACAAAGTTCTTTACACTCAAAAACCTTAGAAGGTAACCCTCTCACTAAGTTACCCTTTACCAGTTTATTGATTGTTTTGAAGTTAAGGTGACCTAGCCTTCTATGCCATAACTTTGACTCATCAACTGATGCCTTAGCAAACAAACAAGTTAAGGACCTATTTGGAATTACATCTTTCATGTTAAAGCAGTATATGTTTTCTTTCCTAGGTACTCTTAACTGTACATATTTCTCATCTGGCATTTTAAAATCAGGAGACAACACCACACACTCAGTTTCTCCAAAAAGTACCCAGTTTTTCTTATCACACATTTGAGAAACACTGAATAAATTATACTTAAGTCCCTGTACCAAATAAACCTTCTCAAAATCTAGCTTTCCAGTTTTGATAGTTCCTCTGCCAACAATCTTTCCTCCCTTTGGATCATTGCCAAAAGCTACATTTCCTCCATCATAAGCTTCAAAATCCTCAAGGTTGCTCCCATCCCATGTCATGTGCCCAGAGCAACCACTATCAAAAATTCCTTTGTCTTGTAGTTCATCTTGTAGATTGCCCTGAACATGAGTTAAACAAATTAGTTCCTTTTGTGGACCCAAGCCAATACTGACTTGGGTCTGCCTTGTGCATCAACATAATCGAATTTCTTTAGGTCCATTGATGCACTACTGGCATTGTGCAAAACCTTGGTCTTAGGCTTCCATTGCCAGCTAGCTGAGGCCTTTACAGCATAAAAATGGTTTCTAACCACTCTGTCAGTTATCACCTTTGGAATAGTTAAAACTTCTTTTGTATCAGTGGTGATATTCTGCTTAGCAGTGGAAAGATTTTGCTTAGTAGTGTTTACATTTTGCTTAGCAGTGGTTGGTACCCATTTGGGTGCAGCGGTGATTATAGATTTTTTTTTACCATTCCTCATTAGCACTGCTCTGGGAACCATATTTTTGTTAGGATGAGGGATTGTTCTCTTTGAAAAGTTTTGATGATTTACCCTCCTCCAATGGTTCCAAACTTGTGGTTGGTTTTTATGACAATTTCTCTGTAGATGCTCAAAACTACCACATTTAAAGCAAGCCTTCTTAACACATTGAAACTCATCTCCTAATCTGTTTGAAATTAGGCCATTGAAGTTTCTCTGATTTCCCCTAGGTATGTATCTTTTCATCTGTTCCCTAGATATCTCATTATAGTCTACCACTTTCCTAGAAATTGGTGCTCCAAATCTAGGCATAAGATTGACTTGTTTAGAATCAATAGGCTTAATATTTTCTAACTTCTCAGACTGTGTTGATTCAGACCTATCTTCCTCAGAATCTGATTCCCAATATTCAATAATTGGACCATCAGATGATTTATCAGAACCTATCTTAGGTGATTCAGTCTTACTAATCTCTTCTACAGGTTTGTTGAAACTGAATTCACTGCTAAATGACAGTTCTTTTGTAGGTGGTGCATGTTTCATTAGAGATGATGGTGGCATATTGTTGTAACCTAGGCCAGTACCATCTTTGAACAAATTTTGTCCTATTGGCTTATTTACTAAATCATAAGCATATTGTGTTGTTGCAACCCTAACAATATGTTTTTCTTTTTCTACTATAGCTTCTTGTTTTACACTCTCTGCTTCTTCTAGTTTCTGTTTAAGCACTTTAACTTCTCTGTCCTTAAGATCAATTTCACCACCTAGTATATTAATCTTATCTACATACTCAAACTCACATTTAATACAGAAATTAAGTTTCTCTTCAATACTCTCAAGACCAACTTTATATCCTAACTTATCTAGTGAAAGTCTTTCTACTTCTTTTCTCAGACTCTCATTAATAGCTTTAAGAGATTCTAAGTTATCTTGACATGATTTAAAAGAGCAAGTAGAATTTTTAGAATCATTAGATACCTCAGATCTGAACCAGAAGATGAAGCATAGGCCATAAGAGCAAAGTTATGCTCTTTTGAAGCTTCACTAGCAAGAAAAGTTGCATTAGGACCTTCTTAAATCTGATCACTCAGTCATAATCACCAATACCATCTTGAACAACCAATCTTTGAAGAAGAAACAGGCTCTTTAGTGGCCTTCTTGATGCCTTCAATTCTCTTAGGAGCTCGACATTCCCTAGCCAAGTGACCCTTCTTCTTGCAGTTAAAGCACTCCATCTTGCTTTTGTCAAATCCAGCTCTTCTTTGACCATCATATTTGACCTGTCTACCAGTCCTCCTCAAGAACTTCCTAGCTTGCAGTGTTAACATTGCCATTTGCCACTGAATATTAATTTCATCAAGATCATCAGGATCAATTTGATCCAGATCCTGATTTAGTACAGTAACACGGTTGTAAGATCATTAGGAAAGCACAGATGGCACCATCACTAACATTATCACTAACAGTGGTATTATTAGCAATAGCAGTGGATACTTCATAAGCAGCAGTGGAAACATCCTGAGAATTCCTGTGCCCTGTAGACACAAAAGCAATGTTTTGTGTTGATGAGGATGATTCAGCTATGTTCTTTTCAGACTCATAAACTTTCAGGTTGTTGTAGAGATTGTCCAGAGTCATCTTTTCAAAGTCATCTTTGTTCCTCCACATAACAGTATGTACAGCCCATTCAGGTGACAAACTTCTGATGAACTTGTGATTTATATCTTCTTGAGCAACTTTGTAGTCCACCAATTTTAGTTGACTGATCAGTTTCTGCAGTCTGTTATAAGTGCCATCAAGTTTTTCTCCACTGAGAGCAGTGAAATTTTCAAGCTGATGCTTGAGCATGTTTTTCCTGGATTTCTTGGTAGCTTCATTACCAGCTAATCTTGTTTCAATGGCATCCATTAATTCCTTAGCTATCTCATACTGCTCAAAGTCCAATGCATACTAATTAGGTATTCCCATACTTAGAATACTATGAGCTTTAATCTCCAGCTTCCTTCAAGCCTTGTCAACCTCACTAACAATGCTTATTTCCTTACCATCATCACCCTTCTTAGGAAGAGTATCACCATTCTCAAAAACATCCCAGATGGTGTAATCAATCATACGAATGTATTGCCTCATTCGCATTCTCCATACCTGATACTCACCCTGCTTTAGCATGGGCACCTTTAATGCAGTAACCATGTAAGTTTCGTCAGACATCTCAACTTTCTTGAATTGAACTTAACTACACTACTTCTTGGTTTCAGTTTCTAGATCACAAGCTCTGATACCACTTGTTGATCCCAGTTGAGCAAACGATCCTTATAGAAACTGACTTAACAATGACTTCTTAAATATCACGCGGAATATAATATTTAACCTAATTAAGAAGAAGAACAGTAATAACACTTAAACACCTCAATTATATTAATAACGAATACTCTTAACAGTATTAGGGTTTTACAACCTTGAAGTGTATCGACCTTAGATATATCAAAACACACGTATATCTAATCTAACCTAGAACCTTCTTTTATAGGCTAAGGAGTCCTTTACAATATACAATACGTATTCTACAAGATAAATATCCTTTCCATACTTATCTAATACAAAACATTAAACCGACTTAATAACTAGCAGTGGTTACAATTATACTATCCGTGGTTTCACAATTCTACTAGCCGTGGTTTAACTCTGCAGTGGTTATCATTGAACTATCCGTGGTTTCCATTGAACTAGCCGTGGTTTCCACACTTAGTGTAATTCTTCTCAGTGGAACCTAAAACCCAACAAAAGGGTTTAGGTTTTCAAGAACATAATGCATCAACTAGCGAAAATAAAGAAACACAATTCGTTAAAGCAGCTGAAAAACAAGCTATTGTAGTCACAGATCCCTTGAAAAGAGAACCGTCTAGTGTAAAACCAGAGATCTGTGGGTCTGCTGATGCAAACAGTAGAAATAGTGTAGGTGCTTCATCTAGAACAGACTTTTTTATCGTTAATAAGAAGAAACCAACCCACGTTACTATTAGACAACCACCATCACTAAAACAAAATCAAAGTTTTATGAGAAACAAAGGTCCATCATTTTCAAAACCAAGCACATTTATAAGGAGACATAATAATGTTTATCCGAGAAGTAACCACCTTCAAATGGGATGGAATCCTAATGTACAAAACGGTTTTCCATTTCAAAACATTACACCATGGACTGCATTCTCACCTTTTCCATATATGCTTACTATTAGTGAAATGTATAACACTAATGGACCCATGAACAAATGGGGACCAAAATTTTGAGTTAATTGTTTTCTTAGGTGTGCTTAAAGGTCGACCTAGATCCGGATGAATGGATCAAGGATAGCGGGTGCACGAGGAACATGACTGGTAATAAAGACTTGTTTTCCACATATGAATCCTTCAATAGAGGGAATGTGGTATTTGGTAATAGCAAGAGCAAAATCATCGGTAACGGTACAATTTCTCACAAATCTTTAACCATTAACGATGTGTGTCACGTAGAATACCTGAACTTCAACCTTCTAAGTATAGGGCAAATATGTGATAAAAAGTGTGGCGTACTTTTTAGTGAAACCGGTAGTAAAGTATTGAAAAACGGAATAACTATAGGAAGAGGCATTAAAAAACATGGAGTCTATGTCATTAAATCATTAATGAACCTAAAGACAAACTTTGTATTACTTCTATGGATGATACTTCGACCTTATGACATCAAAGATTGGGTCACGCTAATATACGACTTCTTCAATCGCTATCATCTAAAGAACTAGTAAGAGATCTACCAAAATTAAAATACGAACATCATTTTTGTGATGTTGTAACGTAGGAAAGCAAGTCCATGCTAGTAACAAAGCTAAAAATATGGTCTCTACTACTAAGTGTCTAGAACTACTTCACATGGATTTATTTGGTCCAACCGCTATTCAAAGTTATGGAGGTAACTACCATACTTTGGTTATAGTGGATGATTACTCTAGGTACACATGGACTAAATTTTTAAAGAATAAAACTGAAACGTTCGATTACTTTGAAATATTAAGTAAGAAAATCCAAAGACAATTAGAAAGTCCTATAGTGTCTATTAGAACGGATCATGGTAGGGAATTCGATAATGAAGTGCAATTTAGATCATTTTTGTGACGCTAATAGTATTGCTCACAATTTCTCGGCTCCTCGCACTCCACAATCGAATGGGGTAATTGAAAGGAAAAATAGAACCCTACAAGAAATGAGTCGCACCATGTTAAATGAGCAATCTATTCCTTACAAATTTTGGTGCAATGCCGTTGATACATCAACGTACATACTTAACCGAGTCTTAATTAGACCATTTTTAGATAAAACCCCATACGAGTTACTTCGAGGCAAAAATCCTACATTAGAACATTTTAGACTCTTTGGTAGTAAATGTTTTCTTCTTAACACTAAAGATTACCTAACTAAATTTGACCCTAAATCAACCGAAGGTATCTTTTTAGGTTACTCTCCTAATAGCAAAGCTTATGTTATACGTAGTATTAAATAAAGAAACAATGAAGGTTGAAGAGCCATTAAATGTAAAATTTGATGAGAGTCCACCTAAACCTACCCAACCTCTTGTCGATGACGAGATAATTGAAAGTGAAGCCATAGAAATAAAGAAAAATACAAACAAAGAAGATGAACCATTAAACAATGAAATCATCAATATTAAAGAGTCTAAAGATCACCTTGTAGATAAGGTCATAGGAAACTTAAATAAAAGAACCTTAAGGTCTCAAGTCTAAAACCAAAGTAGTTTATTTTATTTTGTCTCAACCATAGAACCTAAGAATGCACAAGAAGCCATAAAAGATGAAAGTTGGGTAATGGCTATGCAAGAAGAGTTAAATCAATTTGTTTCTAACGATGTTTGGACACTTGTCCCTCCACCTAATAACCAAACCATAATAGGAACTAAATGGGTATATAAAAAGAAGTTAGATGCAAACGGTGTAGTGTCTAGAAACAAAGCTAGACTTGTTGCCCATGGGTATAATCAACAAGAAGGCATAGACTTTGATGAGACCTATGCTCCCGTGGCTAGATTAGAGTCTATAAGAATACTTCTTGCTTATGCTTATGTTAATGATCTTAAGCTTTTTCAAATGGATGTTAAAAGTGTTTTACTAAATGATTTTATTAATGAAGAAGTTTATGTAGCTCAACCTCCGGGCTTTATCGATTTCGAAAAACCTAAACATGTGTATAAATTAAATAAAGCTCTTTACGGTCTTAAACAAGCCCCAAAAGCTTGGTATGATAGACTCAAGTCATTTTTAATCAAAAACAACTACACCATGGGGTTAGTTGATAATACACTTTTCACTAAGAAAAAGGAATCACAAATAATTATTGTTCAAATATACGTGGATGATATTATATTTGAATCTACTTGTCAAGACATGTGTGACGATTTCTCAAAAATAATGCATGACGAGTTTGAAATGAGTATGATGGGAGAATTAAGTTTCTTTCTTGGTCTACAAATCAAACAACTAGAAGAGTGTATCTTCTTTAATCAATCTAAATACATAAAAGAGATGTTAAAGAAATTTGGTTTAGAAGAGTCAAAACCCATAAGAACACCAATGTCATCTGACACTAAACCTACAAAAGATGAAGACGGTGAATCCGTTGATAACACAAAATACCGTGGCATGATTGGTAGTCTTCTCTATCTTACGGCTAGTCGGCTAGATATCATGTTTAGTGTTTGTCTATGTGCTAGGTTTCAAGAAGACCCTAAAACATCACATCTAGAAGCGGTCAAAAGAATATTTAGATACATTAAGAGTACGAATCAATTAGGATTATGGTATCCTAAGGCGGTAGAAACTTTTGTATATGCAGATCGACCATGCAGGTGATTATGTTGACCGAAATAGTACAAGTGGTGTATGTACTTTTATGGGATGTTGTTTAACATCTTGGTTCTCGAAGAAGCAAACGGCATTGGCCATATCAACAACCGAAGCCGAATATGTCTCCGCCGGCAAAGAATGCCAACAAGCACAATGGATGAAACAAGCCTTAGTTGACTACGACATTCATCTAAGTGACATAGCCATTCTATGCGACAACAAAGATTCCATTGACTTAAGCAAGAATCCGGTGTTGCACTCTCGCACCAAGCATATAGAGATCCGTCATCACTTCTTAAGAGACAATGTTCAAAAGGCAAACATCTCTATTGAGAAGGTAGCATCCGAAGAAAACATAGCCGACGTCCTCACCAAACCGTTGAAGCGGGAACAATTCAACTTGTTACGTCTTAGTCTTGGTCTCATGGAACAATCGTCGTAATTTGTTTCTCAACTCTACAAGGTATGTAAAAATTAGCCTTACCTTCTTTTCTGAGTCTAGGATCTCCATTGCACACACAACTCAAAACAATACGGGAATTTTCAAAACCCAAGGTAAATTTTATTTTACAACATGTAATTTCATATCTATTTTTCTTAACTAAAAGATAAACTTTTCTTCAAACAAGAAACTTTTTCGAAATGCTTTCTAAAAGATACTACTTCCCGTATCATTTTCCTAAAAGCTATTTCTCACGTCTAGGACAAACCTTTTCTTTTCATTATTAATACAAAGTAAAAACCCATTTTCATTGCATCTCATGTTTTTTGAATGCTAAAGGGAACACATAACTAATATATGTTTTCGGGTGTATTCATTTATGCAACAATGAATTTAGGAGCACTCGGGTTATCTCACATAATAGTATGCTTTTTCACTTCTAGTCTATTTTTCTTTTTCTTTTTTGGAGTCGAGATAACCGCAACTCGAAATGGTTTGCATATAGACACACACTAGGCACAAATGTTTCCATAAGGAAACATTTGAGCTGCCTGAGTCACCAGTACCACAGATCCCATCATTAACGCTGGACGGTTCCCTCAAAGGAAGGATCCGTGGGAACCGTGAGACAGAAGTTGAGTTTCTCTTCTATTTTTCTCATTTTGGCGATAAACCTTCATATTTTCATCATTTTACCTCTTTCACTAATGAGTATGTTACTTAATGCTTGTGTTCTCATGATCACATGCCTCAAATTCATATCAAATCATTAGATTTTAGTCTATATTTTGGGTCAAGCATTCATTACAATGCACTATTTACTCTATAAATAAGGTTCCCAAAATGCTTGCATATCCATCACTCTTAACCTCGCAAATAATCATCATCATGTTATCCAAAAGATCTTCCAACATTGATGAATCACCTAATGCAAACAATCCTCTTCAAGAAATCCAAAATTTTATCATACCACCTTCCATAGTACCACCACCCAAATCTAGAAAAACCTCACGGATTAGCATCCGGCCTTGTTGTTTAGCCAAACCATTGTCAAAATATTCATCACCAAATACTCATTCACCACCACATGATTCCATGATAGCTCCTCCATCATCTCCAACAAGTACATCACCATCATCACTTATCAAGTCTCCACCTAAGATCACTCTATCGGAACTCCTTAAGACTCCAAAAACACTCCAACAAACCAACCCAAAAGAACCATTCATTTAAACACCACCCACATCTCCAAACACAATTTACAAAGATCTTGTAACTTCACCACCTTTAGCTCCCATTGTCTTACAAGAACATCTAGGTTCCTTTCCACCACCACTTCCAAACATTCCGAATTTTGATCCATATTTTTCACACTTTCCACCACAAATTCCGCTTTCCACCAATCAAACTAACCCGGAAACCATCCACACACAATACTCACATCATTTACATTGTGAACATTGCCAATCCACTAGGGAACTTGCAATATAAATTAGGGACGAGATTCGATTCATACTTAACCACATCCTTGATCGCATCAACATCGTCACTCACCAAAACCTCCATCATTAACCTTATGCAAGCATGGAAGGAATGATATTACTATTTTCTTTTTTTTCAGTCATTTTCAAGAAACAACCTTGTTCTTAGTTTTATATGTTTGTATGTGGCCTATATACCACTATACTTTGTCTTTTTATTACAAGGCTTTGTTTACATACCTTGGCTCTCCATCTTGTTTCTCATCAATCACAAGATTATATTGCATGTCACTACTAACTTTTTTGTAGGTTTTATATTTTCTCACTTGACGCCCTTTTCTAGTGGGAGCTACCGTCAATGGGGAGTTAGTGATTCGTGCATTATATTATTTCACCACACTTTATTTCTTCGTAAGGTTCGCTTTTTGTTTCGACAAAAAGGGGGAGAAGATGTAAAACTTATGCTTTCAAAACATACATCTAATCTTAAGTTTTACTCATCATAACATTATATTTTGTCATCAACAACAAGGGGGAGATTGTTAATACAAATAAATCGTAAAAACGTTTATTAATATTTAGCGATCTCTTTGTGTTTTGTTGATAACAAATATAAAGTTATCATAAGTAAAATTATAAGGATACATGTTATTTTGTAAAGAATTTATATATATAGTCATTTTATATAAATTGTTGTAATGATTCATTTATTGTAATAGTTTATTAGGATGGGTAAAAACCATAACCCATGACCCATATCCATGGAGCATATCTATAACCCATGGAGCTAACCTATGACCCATTAACTAGATGCATTGCATCTTCTAGAAACATTGTATCTATTTGGATACCCATGGTCCAAAGTCTATGACCTATGACCCATGATCCATGACCCATAACCCATTTAGAGGGAGCGTCCTGCGGATCCCTCAGTTTACACTAGACGGATCCCTCATGTAAGGGATCCGTGCAACAATAGTGATTTTTTGCCTATAAATAGTGAGCCATTTCTTCATTGTAACTCACCCCTCTTCTTACAAACTCCCTCATATAATCTTTCATTCTTCTAATCTCATATCTCTTGATCTATATAGTAGTTCTTCTTTCTTTTGTTGTGATTCTCATATAGGTCCTTCTCTAAGGCGAGATCACGAGATTCTACAAGTCATCCAAGCAAGGGATCCTTGATTGATTTGTTCATCCACAATATTTTTGTAGCAAAGATCTTGTATTTCATATTTCACATATTTGTTGTGTTATAGTTGTGTTGGTTTGGTCCTCAGTGTTAAGCACTCGGTATTTAGCTTTGTACCGGAAAAAGTGTAAGCGACGTTGTGAAGGCTTCTCCGCCAAGTTGAAGGAGTTTGTTGACATAGTGCTTGAACTCTTGAATAGGTGACTCGGGGAGTGGAGTAGGGCAAGGAAGGTGTCCTTTTAGCCGAACCACTATAAATCGGTTGTGCCATTTCTATCCTTTACTTTACTTGCTTTCTTTACTTGCATTACTTATAGATCTATACTTTCTATCCATCCATACGATTTCATATAACATCGAATCTAAAGTTTTTTAAACTAAGTTAAAATCGGCAAAACTATTCAACCCCCCCTTCTAGTTTTCCACAGATGTACTAAGACAAAACAGAGAATCAAAATCAATGCCATAAAAGAACTACAACAATTGCTAATGGATTAAGAGGTAAATCTGATTCACGATGTAGTCCCGCTCAAAAAGTTCTCATAAAAATATAAGTCCCTTTAAATTTTTAAATTCATAATTAGTATAATATTGATTGATGTGTGTGTAACATTATTTTACAAGGTTTGATATGCATGTCCCTTGAAACATTCCTGGTTCATATGTTTTCCATTGGTTGCAAGTCTGCTACGTTTTTGTTTTGGATTATCACAATATTTTCAAAAAGAATACCGAAGCGATATCCGTTAATGATTTTTAAGTAACATAGAAGGTTTAGTGAGTGTTACTCATTCTTCCTATTGTATATAAATTCAAGGCTGCTACATTAAATCCTGATATCGACACAAGTTGGTTTTGGCAACATACCGCATGGCTTTAGCATCGATATAGTAAAGAGTTTTTAATGTTGTTTGGAGGCATACACATGTACATTAGGAAACTATTAATTGACTTGTGCATAAGCTTAAAAATTCCCCTACAGAAGCATTTGACACACTTAAGAATCAAACTGTTGATTTAGTGTTCACTGCTCATCCAACTCAATCTGTTCGTAGATCTTTACTTCAGAAGCATGGAAGGTATGTGGTTTAGTTTAAAGAAAATAATCAAATTTGGCATGTGTTTCTAAGTTTCTTATTTTACTATTTGATCAAATAAGTTAATGAACGGCTTACAGTGGGTTTTTTTAAGGATTCGGGACTGCCTTGCTCAGTTGAATGCCAAACATATCCCCTAATGATAAGCAAGAACTGGATGCGGATATCTTTGAAAGGATAAGGTTCCTTTTGGAGGGGTCTCCGCCCAGGGTTAGTTCGTGATCTAACAGCTCTTAGACAAGTATGTTTTTCCCCAACAATATTGATTTACTTATCCTCAAGTTTTTCTAAATAATATTGACTAAAAAAGATAATTTTTAGCAGATTTAGAATACAAATGTAAATTTTCTACTTCCTCTAGGGTAGCTAATGACAGGAAGACGAACTATGAAACAGTAGAACCAGGTAAATAATTATGGACATATGTGTGGAAAACTAGAAGGGGGGTTGAATAGTTTTACCAATTAAAACTTGTTTTAAACTATTTAGATCGACTTATGTCAATCTATTTAGATGTGTGTTGGATGTTGATAAACAAACATATAGAAAGATAAATATGTAATGAAAAGATAAAGAGTAAGAAGCACAAAACCACAACGCGAGTATTTATAGTGGTTCGGCTACAAGGACACCTTCCTTGCCCTACTCCACTCCCCGAGTCACCTACTCGAGAGTTCGTAATCACTACACAACACCGACTCCTTATGGTGGAGAATCCTTCACAACGTCGCCTACACTTTATCTGGTACAAGTCTAGATACCGGGTCCTTTTCACCAAGGAGAACCAATCCTATCACAACGTCGCCTACCCTTTATCCTGTACTAGGCTAGATACCGAGTTCCATTACAATGGAGGAACTACTACCCAACACTACACCAATCACCTAACCCCAAAGGAGATCTACTCCTTATAATATCAACAAGGATAACAATATCCTTTGACCCAATACTAATCTATCTTGTACATCGAATCACACCATATCGAATGTACATCTTAGGCACCTTTCACTAATGCCTTTAACTAGATCTTCAAGACACCCTTCACTAATGTCTTGTGACTTGACTTCTAGGCACCTTTCGCTAATGCCTACAATACGGATGATCGACACCCTTCACTAATTTCCAGTGTTGCAAAAAAAGGTCTACAAGGCCGATTAATCACCGATTAGGTGCTAATGGGCCACCGACCTTGCCCATTTTTGTAAATCATTAAAACAAATCGGTCAACCGTGGTCAATGACGGTTAACGATGATCAAACTTGCCGAAAAACTTGTAATCTTGCTGGAAATACCCTAAACTCGCTGTAAATTAGTTTTAATCACTTATAGTCACTATTTATATCTATTACAAGATATTTTTCAAAGAAAATCTTGACGGGAATACCAAAACTCCCTGTAAATACCCAAAGCTTGCCAAAAATGCCAATACGATTTATCACCGATTCGCTATTTTTGTAACTATGACCAAATGTAATCAATTATAGTCGTTGTTTATATCTATTACAAGATGTTTTTAAGGAAAATCATTCTGTGAATATCCTAAACTCGCCGGAAAAATCCAAAACTTGCCAAAAATGCCAATCCGATTAATCCCGCCTAAACCGATTACAAGCTACAAGAGGGTCGACCGCCTCACTACCGATTTACGATTTTTGCAACCTTGCTAATGTATTCGTCTTGACACTTGAGACATCTTCCACTAATTTCTTCAACACTACACTTCTTAGAGAAAGAATCATCAACAAGATAACTTCAGTAGTCTTGATGATGAGGAAGCATGGCAACTCATGGACTTAAGCTTGCTTAACTTCAAAGGTGGTGATCTCGCCTTTAAGAGGAACCTAAAGAATCACACAAAAACAAAACTACATACATAGATCACTTGGATCTGGGGGTTAGAGAGTTTTTAACTCAAGCAGAAAATATGTGAGAAAAGGGTGAGAAACAATGAAGAAATGGCTCACTGTTTATAGAGAGAAAATGTCTAATGTTCCACGGATCCCACCTTCAAGGGATCCGTCTAGTGTAATGCTAGGGATCCGTGGGACGCTCCTCTTTGCCCATGGGTATTTTGGTTATGGGTCATGGGTCATGGGTTATGGGTTGATACATGGGTCTTTTATTAGATACAATTTATCTAATAGATGCAATGCATCTAGTAAAATGGGTATGGGTCAATACCATGGGTTATGGATATGCTCCATGGGTTGTAGTTTTTACCCATTTATAATACATGCTAGTTATGTATATATTTGCCCAATATGTAAACACTAGTTGTTGTACATATCTATTACTAAATCATAAAATTACTTATACTTGTTTTAGTGTTTTATGTGAAAACGTAAGTGTGTTAGAAAACTATTGGCTCAAGCTATTTACGTACTTTATTTGTTTCGCTAAAATGATTTTACGTTTGTTATCGACAAAACATTAGAAGATCGTAAAATATAAATAAACGTTTTACGACTTATTTGTATTAACAATCTCCCCCATTTTGTTGATGACAAAACATAAAATTATTTTAAGGAAAAGCTAAAATTCGTAAAAGTTTGAATTTGTAGTTTTACTTTCTTCTCCCCCTATTTGTCGAAACAAAAGAGCTTCGAAATAAACTAACACATTGTTTTAAGAAAAACATGTGAGAAAAAGAAAAGAAAACTAATATAGAGAGCAAGTAACGGGAAAATATCTCGTCTTAACTCCCCCTTGACGAGTCCATCCCTATGTGAGGGCGTCAAAATAATAATACTAAGCTAGTTCATTTGAAACTAAGTTTGCAAAATATTTCGTCTATGTGACGAATATGCTCCCCCTTGATGATTGCAACTTTGCAAAGGGACGTCATTAAATGTAATCCTAATATTGCAAGTGATTTTGCAATGTATTGCTTTGACATAAAGCTCCCCCTAGCTTTAGGGTGTCAAAGTCTTCATGTGTAAATTGAATAACTACAAAACAAAGGTTAGAAAACAAGTATATTGCATAATTTCCTGTAAATATGACTCAAGTTAGTAGAGAAATAGTTTTCTGTTGCACGGATCCCACGGTTCCCTCCTTTGGGGGATCCGTCTAGGCAAATATCAGGGATCCGTCTGGCTGATGATTAATTTCACCAATGGTGATATAACAAATAATGTTAACATCAAATGGAGATATGTATTATACAACATAATCATATACTCAAAAACATAGCAAGTATCATGTAATTTCATTTAATAAAACTAGAGGTATGATATACATGACTCTAAAAACTAAAGAAATGAACGATACATGACTTGGAGTTACTAGACATATCTAAGTAACGCTTGATACTAGGACACCACTAAAATCCTCTAGCTCAAGTTTGTTTAGGTTTAATCTCGTCGAAACGTTCGAGGAGGTGATAGAACATGAAACGATGATCTTCCCGTACTTCATGTATCAAACTTTCAACATGTTGACAATGATAACAATCTTTGTCATGGCTAGGTAGTGGTGGTAGAAGAAAATAATTTGCTTGATGCGAAGGATCAAGTGAAACAGGTTGGGGAGCCTCAAATGAAGGAGGGATTGGTGGAGGCGCATTTGAATATGGCTCGACCAAGAATGATGGTGGTGGTAGAGAAGCGTCAACTTCCATATGGTCGAGTGGTTGACTTTGAAAATTTCTCATAATCCAAATGGGATTATTTGATGGTGACGGCGAAAAGGAAGCCGGAGCTAGTGTTGACTCAACACCTTGATTTTGTACCATTATTCCTCCTAATGAGGAAAATGTTGCCGGTGGAGGAGGATGAGACGGCCTAGGAGGTAAATCCTCTAGATTGTAGAGGTGTGGTGATGAGAGTGGAGTTGTGAATGAAATAGCTCTAGGCACCAATGGTGATGGTTTAGTGGAAATGGGATTGTTTGGTTTAGGAGGTATGGTGGTGCTTGGCATAGGTAGTTTTATGGGAACTATCCTTTTAGTGATTGGTTTGATTGGTTGAGTTGGTGGAGGAGAAATTCTTGCATTTGTGGATTTGATCGGAGATGATTCGGTTGAAGAAATTTCGTGTACAATACGAGCAATTTTCTTGGGTGGTCCTTTGGTGGATGAGTTACCACTTGGAGCTTTCCTCATGATGAGATAATTACAAGAGGTTTGTAAAGATTTCTAAGTGCTGAAAATGAGGATGAAGATGATGACTTTAGGAGTCCTAACAATGTGGTTTATAAAATAAGGAATTTGGCAAGTGCATTCAAGACTTAAGCCACTAAAATTCATTAGAATCTAATGATTAACATGCACAAGAGTCAACTTCAAAGTTGTACTGATCTAGGAACTCATTTAAGATGAGATGGAATGTTTAAGTTAGCAAGATGAGCTTGAAATGATTGTTTTAGCTAGAGTTGACATGAATCTGTCATACGGATCCCACGGTTCCCTCCAGTGAGGGATCCGCCTAGGCTAATCCTAGGGATCCGTCTCTCAGCAGCTAAGAGAAGATAGCAATGATGTTTGTAAGGTCTAATGCCTATTTTTTCTTGAGTGTTTCAGTCCATCTAAGTGTCTTAAATGAAGAGGTACTTAAATACTTAAGGGTAATGAGTGATGTAGCTAATGATTGCCTTTTATGGAAGAAGTTGGAACTTTTAAGAGTACCAATGAGTGACCAAAGATGACACCAAAGATTTGAGAGTGTCAAATGGAGCTAAATGATCCTAGAGATTAGATAGTAACTTAGGATAATGTTTTGGAGGATATCCTAAAAGCTTAAGATGGAAAAACTAGAATTTGATCATTTTCGACCAAATTTTGAGGTAAGAATGATTATAATCAATTTCGAAAGATTTCCAAAGCTAGATTTTTTAACATGTGAGTGATCATGTGTGAGTATAAGAGCGGAAGAGTAATGAGTTTTGGTGAGACGATAGTTCAACAAGTATTTCGAGTTTGATCCAAGAGGGTTATATGTGAGTACGCATTTACTCAACTTTGAAAGGGACTCAATTTGCCTTAAGGCACTATGTCTAGCTTAGTGTGAAGTGATCTAAAGAAATATTTGAAATACAATTATTGCAATTGCATTTTCTGTTCGCCGGATCCCACGGTTCCCTAAGAATAGGGATCCGTCTAGCACAAACTTTGGGATCCGTCTATCTGCTAAGCAGAACCTTTACAAAAGGTATGCAATGATTTTGACAATGCATGATATTAAGAAGTTAGAGGTTCTAACACTAAGATATCAAATGTAAGATGTTTTATTTCATGAAATAAATTGGATTACATTGATAAAGCATGGATACTAAGTATTGACCCTATTCAGAAAGAAGGCTAAGTTCCTTGAGTGTTTTTGCTAGATGGGTCATCAAATGGTTGATGAGTGTTTTCCGATTCAAGAATGAAGAAAGTCTTCATGAGAGATGCGTTTAGAGGTTCCATCATCTTGTTCACAAGTACGTACAACGGACTTTGAAATTGAGGATGAAAGTGCATGATGTTATGATAAAAGCGTCAAGAACATTCCATAAGGAATGAGTTTATTCTTGGAGCCTTGAAGATTTACAATTCGCCTTGCGAAGAAGTAGGAGAGATTGTATGGTTGTTGTGTTAGGAAACAATACATTATGTGAGCACAACAAGCGGGAAGGATTTCTCGATTTCCCCTAAGGCTCCAAACATTTTCACGTAGGATGAGTGCAAGAGGCTTGTACTCTTTTCGGATATCCCGTGTATGGATAATGTTTGGATCGGAGTGATGGGGTTTGCATATTATGCGATTCAAGTCTTCCGAGGAAGGTATGTGAGAACAATATGGACTATTTTCTTCACGAAAGTTGAAGAGAGAGTCAAGAGACCAATCTTCGATGAAGGCACATTGTCCATGATTTGGAATCCGGAGGATGTGAGCAAATTGCCCAAGGGTTAAAACAAACTTTTGGTTTTTGATCCAAAACCAAAGAGATGAGAAGCGATCCTCGATTACGAGCGAGTTCAACTTGATGGAAGAATTCCAATATAAACCTTGGACATATTTTCTCGTTAATTTCGAGAAGACATTCTAGTCCTTTGGCTCGGAAGGAGGTATTGATACCTTCTTCGAATTGTAGAGGGGTGTCGACAATACGTCCTTCGTGGAAGTGACTATTTTCGAGATATTGAACCCAACAAGATTGCGGTGTGTTGGGCTCGAGAGATGTTAGGTGTAGATGCTAGTGAGTGAAAAATCAAACTCATATTCATGCGACATAGCGAAACCTATAGGAACGAGAAGTTAATAGGATGTGACGTATTACGGGTAAAACAATGATTACCTAATGTTTTTACAGCTGTTTTATTAACAATGACATTTAACTTACTTAATGTTTGACATTCTAGTAAATCATTTCTTTTAGGAAAGCGGTTTTATTTTGCTTGGAAAATCTATTATCGAAGAACGGTTCCCACGGTTCCTTCTATCGAGGATCCACTAGTATACCTCTGAGGATCCATGGATGCAGTAATGTGAAACAATTTTTGATAAAAACATAGGTTTTTAGATCTTTATAGTTTTATACCAAGATGTGTGTTTTAACCTACATTTTCTTTTAGCATGCATATATGGTTTCTAATGTATCACGAGAGAATCGAAAGATATAAATCAAAAAATGACAAACACATTATGATAATATTAAACCTAGATAAACTAGACTATTAGGAATATTTCATTTCAATGCTAAGAATGATACAAAGGATTGGGTATATAACCCCAATGTAGATTAACAACACAAAGTATATGTCTCCGTATGAGAACTTCATCATAGGGAACACAAGAGCGATGAGCGTTAAGCGATGAGCTGCGAAGGCGATGTAAACCATGTTGATGTCGAAGCTTCTTGGTTTTGGTTTGAGATGAGATGAGATGAAGAGGAAGATGAAGTTTTGAATGAGAGATAATTTTTGAAAGTGGAAGATTTGAAAAAGTGGGGATTTGATAGAGTGGACGACGGAGGGTTTATTTATGGGGAAGGAGGAATTTTTGAGATTTGTGTTTTGTTTTATTATTAGAAAGATATGATTTTTGGATTAACTGAAAAACACAAGTTTTATATACCACCACGTATGTGAGAAAGGCTTCCTAATGAAGCTACATGTAATACATGTATATGCACAAAAGATAATCATATAAATACCTATGTAAGCATACTTATTTAACAATCTAATGTCATTTAGAGATAAGTAGAAAGTCATACCTCTAATGCACTTAGGAATGTCTTTACAAATGACACAACAAATGTCAGTAGACAATTCTGGCTCCTTTGTGTTTAAGATACCTTCTTAGGGAAGGTGTTCTTGTTACCAAGCGATTCCTATGGCTTGGTAGGTATGAGCTTTAACTAAGCAACATGACAAAGAGGATTAGTGCAATTAAATTAAGAATAAATAGAAAAATGTTGTCATCTAATCAACATCCAAACAAAGAGTTTTCAAAAGACATGGTGTTTGTTTTAATGAAAATACCTTCTTTGTAGTTTTCGATTAACCACGAATTGTATCAAGTTTTTGAAGTACAATATACTTCAAGAAACTTGGTAACGAACTCTGATGCCAATTGTGGAAAACTAGAAGGGGGGTTGAATAGTTTTACCAATTAAAACTTGTTTTAAACTATTTATATCGACTTATGTCAATCTATTTAGATGTGTGTTGGATGTTGATAAACAAACATATAGAAATATAAATATGTAATGAAAAATAAGAAGTAAGAAGCACAAAACCATAACGCGAGTATTTATAGTGGTTCGGCTACAAGGACACCTTCCTTGCCCTACTCCACTCCTCGAGTCACCTACTCGAGAATTCGTAATCACTACACAACACCGACTCCTTATGGTGGAGAAACCTTCTAGCGTCGCCTACACTTTATCGGTACAAGGCTAGATATCGGGTCCTTTTCACCAAGGAGAACCAATCCTATCACAACGTTGCCTACCCTTTATCCGGTACTAGGTTAGATACGAGTTCCATTACAATGGAGGAACTACTACCCAACACTACACCAATCACCTAACCCAAAAGGAGATCTACTCCTTATAATATCAACAAGGGTAACAATATCCTTTGACCCAATACTAATTTATCTTGTACATCGAATCACACCATATCGAATGTACATTTTAGGCACCTTTCACTAATGCCTTTAACTAGATCTTCAAGACACCCTTCACTAATGTCTTGTGACTTGACTTCTAGGCACCCTTCACTAATGCCTACAATACGGATGATCAACACCCTTCACTAATGTCTTCGTCTTGACACTTGAGACACATCTTCCACTAATGTCTTCAACACTACACTTCTTAGAGAAAGAATCATCAACAAGATAACTTCAGTAGTCTTGATGATGAGGAAGCATGGCAACTCATGGACTTGAGCTTGCTTGAATTCAAAAGGTGGTGATCTACTTAGCTAGAGGAACCTAGAGAATCACACAAAACAAAACTACATACATAGATCACTTGGATCTGGGGTTAGAGAGTTTTTAACTCAAGGAGAAAATATGTGAGAAAGGGGTGAGAAACAATGAAGAAATGGCTCACTATTTATAGAGAGAAAATGTCTCTTCCACAGGATCCCATCTTCAAGGGATCCGTCTAGTGTAATGCTAGGGATCCGTGGGGCGGCTCCTACCCCATGGGTATTTTGGTTATGGGTCATGGGTTATGGGTTGATCCATGGGTCTTTTATTAGATACAATGTATCTAATAGATGCAATGCATCTAGTCAAATGGGTATGGGTCAATACCATGGGTTATGGATATGCTCCATGGGTTATAGTTTTTACTCATTTATAATACATGCTAGTTATGTATATATTTGCCCAATATGTAAACACTAGTTGTTGTACATATCTATTACTAAATCATAAGATCACTTTTACTTGTTTTAGTGTTTTATGTGAAAATGTAAGTGTTAAGCTATTGGCTCAAGCTATTTCGCAGTATTTTATTTGTTTCGTTAAAATGATTTTACGTTTGTTATCGACAAAACGTTAGAAGATCGTAAAATATAAATAAACGTTTTTACAGCTTATTTGTATTAACAATATGGGTTACAGTGGATCAACCAAAGGCCGATTAGCAACTTAACAGAACCACATGAAACATCAGCTAAAGATCAATATGCTTACATTTGAATTCAGTTTGGGGTATGGTCGGCTCCCAAATTAGGAAGCAAGGTCTTGCTTACTTTATAATCTGTATGTATTATGTGCAGTCCATGAGGGGAGGTTAATTTCGAGATGTATGATTATTTGTGTGTTGTAGGTGGACAGAAGAGTTACTCTTAGTGAAGCTCTCCTTCGGCGTGACAAACGGCTTGAAAAAAAGGGGATAAAGAATGTCACTTTTGTTGTGGTTGGCTTAAATTTGAATTCAGTTAGGGGTATGGTCGGCTCCCAAATTAGGAAGCAAGCACAGGTCTTGCTTACTTTATAATCTGTATGTATTATGTGCAAACCATTAGGGGAGGTTAATTTCGAGATCTATGTTTATTTTTGCGTTGTAGGTGGACAGAGGAGTTACTCTTAGTGAAGCTCTCCTTTGGCATGACAAACGGCTCGAAAAGAAGGGGATAAAGAATGTCAATGTTGTTGTGGTTACTTGGTCAAACCGGGACTGTCGAGTCATGTTGGAATCAGAATGCAGATTCAAGAAAATTCGTAAGCCTACTTATTTCAACCGGTATTTGGATATGCGTTTTAGAGAGTAAAGTCTATCAAACTTCTACCCGCAGCTACGCATCACCAATCGTGAAATGCTCAATGGATTTTAAGGAGAAAATGGTCGATCGTTAGATAATTCTCATAAGTAAGCTGATTTCAATATAAACCAAAATTCGTGTCAAATCAAGAAATTCGATTGGAAATCAAATATCTAATATGGATTTTGAGCCACATTCTCTTAAAATGCAATTATCGGTCTTGGCCTATATTGCGGAAGGGTGGTAGACTCTCACAAAAAATTTTAACTAGAGGTTTTTTACCCTACTTTTTGGCTTTGCAAAGCTCCCCTCAGAACCCTGCAAAGCTCCCCTAAGGACTTCTACACTATCTAGTGGATTGTCCTCGGTAGATCCCTCCTCCTGCTCTCAGCGGATCATGGGAACAAATACCTAACCTTATCATCCTTATATCACCATACATAAAGTAAATTTGGTCGGCCTATTTGGTATTGTTCATCTGCCATTGGAACCAATTGAAAACCATTTGAAAATCAATCTAGATACTTGTGATATATTATCAAAGCATTTTGTACCTGAATTGTTTTGATATTTTTAGAACAAGAGCTCCCCCTCAACATGTGCATCAAGCATCATTTTGTAATAGAAATAATTTTCATCTTGAGGGGTTGGCTTGCATCTAAGAGTAGTTATATAAAGAATGTGGTTTTCAAAATAGTTGTTCCCCTTCAATATGTGCATAGATATTAGAAAAATGTTTTGCACATATTAGGAAAAGATCCGACATTGAAATAAATTGATCACGTTTCAAATCTTTGTGGTTTAAGATAGATGCTCCCCCTCAACATGTGCATGGAAAATTTGAAATCGCTTGGCACATGTGGGAAGGAGAGCTTGTACATCCTTATAAAACCATTTACATAATTATCGCTTAAATCCAATTTAAATCACAAATTCTCCCCCGATCACAATTATCAAATCATTTGAGATTTGTGATCTCTTAGAGATTTAAATTGATTTTGAAAGCTTTTAAGGAGAATTGTGACTTGATTATGAAAGCGTTTTAACCGATAAGGATCGATTATGAGACTTTAAACTCCATTGATTAAACATGCATGATTATCTTTGAAAACAATTGTATGACAAATAACCTTTTGATTTAATTGAAATCATTCTCCCCCTCAATCAATGACATAAGTTGTTGATTGGGAGATAGATATTTTGACAAACGTTAAGTCCAGATGATTTTCAAAAAATAGAGTTTGAGTTATTTAACAAAGCAATTAGTTTTCATTAGATGGTAAGTAATTGTTTTAAAGAATCAGAGCATGAGATTTGAAATACAAGATAAAGCATGGCTCTCGTTTTTCATTGAAAAGCGGTTATCACCAAATGACAATAAACCATTGTTTCACTTTCTCCCAAAAATATTTTTGATTTTGATATTTTTTAATAAGAACATTCGAACAACATCTAAAGTCCCGTGTCATTCTTTGAATGACAACACAAAGACAGTAGATATTTTCGAATTGAGAAAAACATGACAAAATATTTGTTGAAAATTTTCAAGATTTTTTTTGATTTTATGGATTTTTGAAAGTTTTATATTTTTCTATTTGCTTTTTGAAGGTTTTGAAATTTTGTATTTTGCTTTTCGAATAGATATTTACAAGAGATGGATGAAGAAAGACCTTTACTCCTCGTCTTCCTCTTGAATACGCTTGAGTGTTTCCTCGTTGAAGGCTTTAAGGCCAAGTCGCGGAAGGATAAACTCAAAACGCTCTTCTAGGAAGAGCTTTGGTGAAGATGTCTCGCTAACCGTATTCACCCACAAAATATAGTTCCACCACACCGCTTCCACTTGCTCCCCGATGAAATGATGTCGAATGTCGATGTGCTTTGCTCTTGAGTGTTGAACGTTGTTGCATGAGAGAGCAATAGCACTTTATTATCACAAAGACAGAGGGATTTTGTTGAATTCAAAGCCATAGTCCGATAATTGGGATCTCATCCAAAGGATTTGAGCACAACAAGATGACATGGCTATGTATTCACTTCCTCAGAGGAAATAGAAGTACTCATTTGCTTTGAAGACCAAACTTACAAGCTTATCACCCAAAAATCAGCACCTCCGACGCATTTCGACGTGTATCTTGACATCCCCGCATGATCAAGATCCAAGATAGATGTTAGTGACATACCGTGTCTCCGTACCAAAGTCCCATATTGATGGTTCCTTGAGATACCGAAGACCCGCTTAACCGCTTCAAGGTGCTTTTTGGTAGGCTTAGCTCGATATCTAGCACACATGCACACACACAATGTCCGGTTCATCTAGCCGTGAGGTACATCAGGGATCCAATCATACTACGATATTTCGTTTGGTCTACCATGATCCCTCAGTGGTCCTCATCCAGTTTAGTACGCTCAATCATGGGAGTGTCAACATGGTCACTAGAATCAAATCCAAATTTCTTTAAAATCTCATTTGCATATTTAGATTGATTTATAAAAATGCCTCCGGACTTTGTGAAATTTGTAATCCCAAGAAAAATGACATTTGTCTCATCATTGACATTTGAAATTTAAACCATTTCATTTGAAAACGATCACATTCATTGGGTCGGTCGAGGCAAAAATAATATCATCAACATAAATTTGAACGTGAATTAAATGTTTGCCCGACTTCCGGGTGAACAATGTCGATCAATCAGCCTTTGTCAATCCAAGAGATAGAAGAAACTTTGATAGCGGATCATACCATGCCCTTGGAGCTTGCTTCAAACCGTAAAGAGCCTTCTTCAAACGATAGACGGGAGTAGGATGCTCTGGATTCACAAAGCCTTCAAAGTTATCGACGTATACCTTCTTTTCTATCTCCTTAAGAAAAGCCGCTTTACATCCATCCGATAGACTACCATGTTCTTACTTGCAAAGATTAGCCAAGAAGATTCCGATTGCCTCGATGCAGCAATGGAGCAAATGATTCTTCAAAGTCAATACCCTCTTCTTGATGGTATCCTTTGGAAACCAATCGAGCCTTGTTCTTTAAAACATCACCATGCTCATCAAGTTTTACTTTGAAGATCCACTTTATAGCAATGATCATGGCAATGAGCGTACTAATTCCCATACATCAAGTCGATCAAACTCATGAATTTCTTCCTGCATGGCATTGAACCAAATTGCCTTCATTCATAGCGTTTTAACGCTCTTTGTTCGATCTTAGAGAGTACGGAGTTGAAGAAGCACCATAAGGCATCGGCCGTTGTCGCACGTAGCTGGATACCGGACGAAGGGTTTCCAATGATGTTGTCCAATGGGTGATCATGTGTCCATTTTCTAAGGTGTTCATTTTGTTGTTGTTGAGGAACGTAGTAGCAGTAGTCGATTTCTCCGATGAAGATGGTTCATGATGATTCAGAGCAAATATGTTTTCAAATGGAGCATCTCTCTCGAGTAGCAAAAGGATTTTCATCATCCGTAATAAAGAAACACATTCCATGATGTACACTTGATGATTGATGATTTGTTGATGAGACACGAGTGATCGGTAAGCGCTTCTTGACTTAATGATATGGAAACCGAGGGTTAACTTCATTCATGAGATAGGAGCAACCTCTGATGGAATTCGATGCATCATTAGCCCTTGCTCATAGTGTTCATCAAACATAGGATCAAATAATTTCTGTAAATCGTCTTCTGAAGGAGGTACATATGAATTAATGAGGAATTGAAACCAGAGTAGAACCAATAGGACTACTTGATGAAAGTTGATATCCCGTCCACTGATTGTCCCCGAGCCATTTGACCGTCACTCATGAACGAACGGAATTATTTCCATGATATTTCGGTTCTTCTTGTTGTAGATTCGGTAACCCTTCTTGTTTGGTGCATAACCAACAAAACTCCAATATCTGCCTTTGCTCTTAATTTACCTAAGTCTTGACCGCCATTCGTTGGATAGCACAAAGCACCAAACACACGAAGGTAGGAGAGATCAAAGTTTCGTTATGAACAAGTTCATATGGAGTTTTTCCATGAGAGTGTGGAATAAGGACCGATTTTGGGTGTAGCAAGCAAAGGCAATGGCTTCACCCCATAGAAACATTGGAACCTTTGAATAAATTAGCATTGTTCTTGCGGCTTCCACAAGAGTTCGATTGCCTTTCAACTACACCGCTCGCTGAGGAGTTCGTGGAACACTTTTGATGACCGATTCCAACACTTTCATAAAATCAATTAAGTCTTTGTTAACAAACTCTGCGGCCATTGTCTGCTCGAACTATTCTAACCGATTGTTGAGTCGAACTTGTAGTCGTTGATAAGTTTGATGATGACATCCTGTAGTTTCATCCTTTGTCCTCAAGAACATACCCAAGTAATCGAGAGTAGTCATCAACAACTACTAAAATGTATTTCTTCCCATTTATTGTTTGTACTCTCATTGGTCCGCACAAATCCAAATGAAGGGTATGAAGAACTTCCATTACCGAAGTTTGTAGGTTTGTTTATGGGCATATTTCATGCTTTTTCCCAATTGGCATGCTGAACAAAGATGATCCTTTTCATACTTTAATCGGGTAACCTCTTACTAAGTCCTTTCTAGAAAGATTGTTTATGGTACCAAAGTTCAAGTGATTGAGACGACGATGCCATAGCCATGACTTAGTTTTGGAAGCCTTTGATGCAAGCGTGATGGGAGAAGACTTCATCATATCTTCGATAGAGATGGTGTATAGGTTTGAACCACAAGTTCCTCTTAATAGTTCCACACCATCAAGTTCTCTAACGAAACAAGTATGTTTTCTAAATGTCACTTCTAGATTAGAATCACGTAATTGACCCAACAGAAAACAATGACCAAGACCTTCAACATAATATACCCTAGAGATTACACTTTGCCAACTACATAATCACCATAACCCATAATTGCTCCAAAATGGTCGCTCCTAATCTAACAGCCCCATGAATTTACTCACGAAGTTCATGATTTAATCGGCCCCAAATATATGCTTGGAACAACGAGTCCAAGTAATACCAGAACGATTTGAACGACTGCAGCTTGAACACGCATAAGAATGGATAATGGATAATTGGGATCCCCATGCAAGAATAGGTTCCATTTGGTTAGTAACAGTGATTGGAACACCCACATCTAGGTAGAACAATGGACTCATTAGAAATAGATGCAAGGCTAGTGTCCAGATTTGACCTATTCAAAGTATGTTCACTTCTTGGGAATAGTTCTACCAAGCATCCATTTTCTAGGGCATTGATTTAGCAATTTAGGGAAAAGCTCATTAATCTTATGGCCAAAGAGGTATCCATTGATAACCTATATTACTAAATTTCTTCCCTGGTTTCCAATCGCTTTCTAACTCTTTCTCTTTCCTTTATCCTTCTTAGCTTGATTTTACACATTAACAGCTTTATCATGGCATTTGACAAGATTAGACAAAACATTCTCACCACATTCATGATTAAATGAAATCAAGCTACTATCATTACATGGTTTTAATAGTAGCGTAATTCATTAATTATGCGACGCTATAGCTAATACTAGAATCAACACGATTCGTTTTATTCAACTCAAACTTAATATTCCTAGGGTGATCTTTTACTTTCTTCCAATGCACATTCTTAGCTTATGAGGTCCTATCTTGCTTTGGTATTGCCTCGGAGGCTTTGACCGCTTGCTTTAATGTCACCGATTACCCCTCAGAGAGGGAATTATGGGAACATTAGTTGGTTGATCTACTTTTGCATTCTGAACTAGATAAAAGTGTGGATCTCAAATACTTGGAAGGCACATTAGTGTTCACTTTCTAAAACTGCATAGAATGATTTGAATGCTTGGCACTAGGCCTAGAACAAGGCATCACAGCCTTTTCCTTTCAAGACCTAAGGATTTAGGACACGCTGTACTAAACATTCTAGCAAAATTCGAGATCGTTTGGCTCAATGCAAGCAAACCTAATTTCTATCCAGAGGCTTATTTATGAAATCCTCTTCCACAATCTCACGGAGACATTATAGACTATCCTTAAGGTGAGCACAATAGTTATGAAACACAGTTCATTATTCCAAGATGAGGAGGAATGTATTTAATACCACAGATATTTGGCAAACTGAGGATGACTTTGATGCAACATTTCCCTAAAAACAAGTG
>OU343216.1:144367994-144380004 GCA_910596185.1 Chrysanthemum makinoi | reverse complement strand
GTTTGGGTGAAGAAAAGCAGTACAAGCTCACTATAAGCTACTAAAAGCTCAAATGAACCTATATAACGATTAGATAAATGAAAATTGCCTCTATAGAGCCAGTCTGAGCTGATTTTTAATTTTCAAATGATTTTATGTGATCTTTTGTATTTTTTTGGTTTTGAAATTAAGCTAAAGCTTTGTTTATAAAGCTGAAATAAGCATTAGAATAAGGTAATAAGCAGATGTAGAACATAAAAACTTAATCAATAACAATTGAAAATGAAATTCAAATTCTATTAATAATGGAAATATTGAGTACAAATCACAATTACAAAAGTGTTTAAACATTTAAAAATGGAAATAACCACTAAAATCTAGAGATGAAAAATACAGTAAGATACATCAAGTGAATGAAATAAGGTCTATATATAGCCAAGCTAGGATTGGAAGCTTGAAATTCTTTTACCTGTGCTTCTTTGAACTGCATTACCACTTGGATTGAATCCCAATACCTCCTTCTCATCACAACCTTTGGATTCAAATCCATGACATGTAACCTGTAGGAGGCGACAAATGCATCCAGAGACACGGGATGGATGAAGTGTCATTCCCTTTGTGTCAGGTGTGTCAGGTAAAGTACTATACTACCCTTAATTGCGGTCAATTTGATCTATTTTGACTGAAGGGTAATTAGGGTTTATACGTTTTCCAGCTTTGGGGGTAAAAGAAGCGCGGGTGCATTTTTTATAATTATTTGGGTGTTGGTAGGAAAGCTTGAAGTTGACGGTTTAGTGTGGCGGGTTGGGAAGGGTTTCGGGTCAAGATAATCAACCGGGTAGTGTTTGTTTGGGCTCGGGTAAATATGGAAGGTTTAATTATCGTAGTTGGACTTAAGGTTTAAATGTGATCCAAGTGATAATATAGGGACCAAACTTGTATTTCACGAAATTCCAAGGACCACAAATTGTAAACCCAATGCTCATGGACAATCTTGTCAATCTCAAATAATCCAAGGTGACTTTTGTAAATTACGAATCTGGAGGGATCAATTACATTAGCTCAAAGTGGGGGTCATTCTTGACTTTCTTCAAACTTTACGATACTTCAAAATCATCTTTAGAAATAAAATCTTCCAAAAATACACAATGACCCTTCGGCCGTTCGACAAAACTCTCTTGAGTCTCGTTGCAGTTTACATCGATTTGGATCTTTTTAGTGTGTTTTGCATATCCAGTACAAACACAAACTCAAGAAAGCACAAATATCGGCAATAAAGCGGCTTTTCCTTGTTGTTTTGGGTCTATATTGATAAAAGGTATGTATTTTAACACATATCAAAAATACCCAGACGAGACCATTGCGGTGTCTCCAGCACTTGTCTGATCAACTCAACTTCTAAAACCAAGGATTTCAATCTCTTACTACTAAACCTATGAAGAAGTAGCAAAGATTCCTCAAAAGAGTTAAACATCCTTTAAGCGCCGTTTACCTTTTAATTCACATGTAATATTATGATTAAGCACATGTTATGAATGACGGTTTGTTTTGAACTTTCATGTCGATCAATAACTCCATTTTGCAGCGACCGTTAGGATCACGGAGTAGAAAACACAACCTGGCGTGAGTGACCATCTGGGATAAGTACATCGTCCACTGATTTTTCACAAGTCCCAAACTAAGCGCGTAAAACCAAAATCATTGTTACATATGATATGATGCTACACTACCCATGGAAGTTACTTGTGTAAAACCTTTTGTTCCCATTTTCCTATTTCCTCTAGATTTTTTTATTTTTGTGTGAAATGAATTTCTTCAAATTCTCGTTTCGATAACTTTTATTCCGATAAAGATATAAAAGTTGAGTCGATAATTAGTTATCCGTCTTCTTTCAAGAACCATTGTTGTAAAATGAGGTCCACATCAAGAGATTTTTATACACTTTTTTTTTTTTTTTTTTTAACATTCATTTTCATTCCATAGACTTTTTGTGTGTATGAGCTATGAACCATGGAACTTCCGCAGGGGTATTCCAAGACTATAGGCTTCATGAGATGAGAATCCCATTTGGCTAGCTAAGACCTCATTCAATCAAGGCTAAAGATCCAAGGGTCAGATCTCATACCTTGACTCCAACTTTACTTATTACTTTATCACTTATCCGCGATTACTCATTTATTCATTCTGGATCCTTGATGTGTAATTTTTAAAACAAGATTCTTTTAAGAAGATAAAGAACTAACTATCGCCAAAACTTCGACATCTCTAATTATTATTAGGCGGATATGGGGTGAAACAATTTTGTGGGGACAAAAAACCATAAGTACCTTCGATGGGCTCTAAAGAGACCAACTACTCCCGTTTAGCATCTAAACTCATGGTAACTCTATCATTTTAGATCTCTGCAATTTAAAATCCCAAATAATGAGATCAAGATTCTTAGCCAGATAATTTTGATTATCTATGGTTAAGGGAACAAGCTAGGGCTCAAGCCCGGTCAGTCGAATTCCATTCCTCTCACCAAGGAAATCAATCAAGGTGTCAAACATATATTAACTTAGCAAATGCTGATTAATGAAATCTAGTCATGCATATTTAAAGTCACTCAGGGAAACTTGCAAAATCTTGGCCTTGTGAGCTAGAATTCGCATTTTATAGCTTCCCAAAGAGACAGCACTTTTCAATCAAAAGACTTAACAAAAGCTTACAAAAATTTTAAATTTTACTCATTTTGTTTTTTAATTTCTAAGGAAAAGAGTTCTAGAGGAAACACAACGAAAAAATAGCAAGTGCGGTCAAATCATCGAGATTACCTACTGAGACAAGCGAAACATTGTCCTCAATGTTTAACAAAGAATATCCACGAAAATCTAAAGCGTTTATTAATTATGCTCAAAGATAGCGTTATTAAGACAGATTTAGGATATCGATTTCCATCGGCATCGATCATGAAACTGGTGGAGAAATGATAAACCGAGAACCGCGAAAGTCTTGTATCGGAGGAACATCCTAAACAACATCACAAAACCAAACATGAGAATGGACCTCTTCACGTCACTTATTAGAAAATAGAAAGAAGAAGGATAAGCATGGGGTGCCTCCCGGCTTCTCTGCTTTTGGTTACCGAAATTAAGCTAGCTTGACTCGATCCCACGTCCATTGTCCTAGGGAAAGTTTGAGATCAGGACAACCATGGATGGAATGTCCCCTCCGAAATAATGTTTCACACGATGACCATTCACCTTGAAATTAGGGCCGTGGTGAGAAAGCTCCACCGTTCCATCACAGGAAAACTTGAGTGATGGTGAATGGTCCCGACGACTGGGTTTGAGTTTGGCCAAGAAAATCTTTCCGAGAGTTAAAGGAGAACTTGATCACCAACGTTGAAAGCGGTTTTGATTTTGCATCATGAATCCTCTTATCTTCTCTTTGAAAATCAAAAAGAATTCTTCGTAGGCCGATCCGCTTAGCTCATTTAATTCATTGAACTTTTCGGTGATCACCAGCGGTCTTAAGATCGAAATTAGCATGTTTCTGGCCCAGAATGCCTTATGTTCCAGCTCGATGGGCAAGTGATAAGCTTTTCCATACACCAACTTAAATGGGGTGCACTGATGGGTGTCTTTGTAAGTGGGAAAGCCCATAATGCATCATCTAACTTATCGACCCATGAAGCTCGTTCTCTCCTCTGATTCTCTCTAAAATCCTCTTTAAACTACTTTATTCGAGACCTCAACTTGTCGCTCGTTTGCGGGTGATCTGTAGTGAAAGGCGATGGAACTCCATATTTAGCCATAACTTTAGCAAATTGCTCATTACAAAATGGGTACAGCGATCATCGATGATAGCCGAGGTTCCGGTCGAAAACAAATTTTCAAGAAACTTATGCGGGCATCGTTGGTGGGGGCGAACCGCTTCAACCCATTTGGAGCAGTAATTAGACGGCCACGAGGATATACTTATTTCCTCTAGACGACGGAAATGGTCCCATAAAATCGATGCCCCATACATCAAAATCTCACGGACTTGAATAGCATTTTGTGGCATTTCAATCCTTGAAATTTTCCCTTGCGTTGGCAAGAATCACAAGATTTGTGACTAAATCATGGGCATCTCGATATATGGTGACCAATAGAACCCGGAATCAAAAAATCTTCTTAGCGGTGTAACTTGCACCATGATGGCCTTGATGGGTCCGTTATGGCAAGCATTAAGAATATCAATAGCCTCTTGGCCATGAACACACCGCCGGATTACTTGATCCGCACAAATCTTAAACAAGTAGGGATGCGTCCAGAAATAATGTTTAACATCTTTGAAAAAATTTTCTTCTTTGGGCTCCATCCTTTAATGAAAATTCCCCGCATGGTAATTTGCAAAGTCGGCAAACCATGGGGTGTTTGGATCTTTCTTAGCAATCATCCCAAGTGTCTCAGGGGAAATGTTTCCGTGATCTCCTTTTTCGAGCACACTTTGATGAGGTTCTCAAGTCTGAGCAGATGATCGTGACAAGGTTCTCGGCTCCTTTTTTTGTCGAGAATAGTAACATCAAACTCTTGAAGGAGGAGAACCCACCGGAAGTGTGTGGCTTAGCATCTTGCTTTGCCAAAAGATACTTTAAGGCAGAATGGTCGGTATACACTATGATCTTTGATAAGACAAGGTAGAGATTGAAATTTTTTCAAAAAGCATAGACCGACAGAATTCACTTTGTTGGTGGTATAATTGTGTTGGGCTTGGACAATGTCTTACTCGCATAGTGTATGGTGAAAATGTTTCGACTTTCGTTGTCCCAGAGCGCCCCAATTAGTAATCACTAGCATCACACATAAGCTCAAAGGGCAAAATCAATCTGGGCAACTAAAGATAGGGCTCAGTTAGTTTCTTCTAGAAAATTAAATGCCTCGATACATTACGTTAGTGAAGATAAGCGGACATCCTTTTCAAGGAGATGGGTCAGAGGGGCTATCTTCGAAGAAATCTTGGATGTGTGATAAGAAAGGCATGACCTTAAAAACTCGAATACCTTTTGACGGTAGAGGGATGGGGGTTGGCTATAACGTCGACTTTAGGCTCGGTCGGCCTCAATCGATTTCGAAATCTTATGGCCGGGACAATGCCCTCTCGAACCATGAAATGGCACTTCCCCATTCAAGACCAGTTGGTGTCTTCACACCTTTTGAGCATGTGGTCTAGATGAGAGAGGCAAGAAATGAAAGAATCTCCATAAACCGAGAAATCGTCCATGAAAACTTCCATAGACTTTTCGATCATGTCATGAAATATAGCCATCATGCACCTTTGAAGCGTTCGGGAGCATTGCATAAGCCAAATGGCATTCAGGTAAACAAGCGTTCCATAAGGCATGTGAAGTCGTTTTCTTGATCCCGCGGATCGTCGAACTGAAAGTAGCGGAAAATCCATCGAAAGCAATAGAACTCATTCGCTAAACGTCGGAACATCGATCCATAAAGGTAGGGAATGATCCTTTCCTTGGCATATTTAACTTTGATAAATCAATACACCCTCCATCCGGTGTGGCGTGTGGAAATCAATCGTTATCTTCATTGCTGCAAGCGGTCATTCTTTCCTTGGGAACACAATGGAGATGGGCTAACCCATGAGCTATAGAATGGGATAAATGATTCGAGGAGTTTGAACTTCCTTTTGATAACATCATGAATCTTTGGGTTAACCCCGTTGTTGTTGAATAACGGTTTTGCAATCGTCCTCCATCAATTTTGTAGAATACTGGCGAGGATTGATTCCTGATGTCGAAATTTGCCAAGCGATGGCACTCTTATGTTTCGCGAAGAATCTCCAAAAGTAGGTTTCTCCTCATCTTTTAAGTTTTAGGCAATGATGGCCGGAAATTTGTTTGGTTTTCTTGAAAAGCGTTATTCAAGATGAGGAGGTAAATCCTTATTCGGTTTTCGTCCCGTTGTACTTCTTTGATTTCGTCAATCGTAATTTCTTTCGGAGAATGGCGGTAATGGATCTTCGTTCAACAATTGTTCAAGATAAATCTCTCCCTCGAATCATAAACACCATCATCAATTCCCGGTGGAATCGATTCATCATCAACAAGAAACTCATCGATCTCTTCCAAAATGAAGTCACCTCCCTCGAGCGGAGTGAAGAGGAAAAGTGAACAATTACCAGGCTCGAAGATGGTTCAATATTTTGAAGGAATGGTGGGATTTCCACCCAAAATCAAGAACTTCTTGAGCATACTCCTCGGTAGTATATCGAAACGTCGATTCGATTAATAGAAGCATCATCGTTTGGGAGGTAATCTCGAGGTTGGCTAATATTAAACGAGGCGGTTTCCTTGTTAGCTTCGTAAAGTGATTTCTCCTTCATAAACATCAATCATCATCGACCCGTTCTTAGAAAGGCCTCCAGAGAATAAAGAGTTACTCGAGTCAACATCAAAGTCAACGACAACGAAGTCGTGGAAAATATGCGGTCCTACTTTCACATAGGCGTCCTCGGCGATTCCTCTCGGAATAGAGGTTGAACGTTGAAGTTCAAGAGTCATCTTAGTAGGTGTTGGGAGAGAAAGTTTATTGTAAATCGAAAGAGGCATTAAGTTAATACAGCACTGAAAGATCGGCTGGGAGCATTTCACTATTTTCGGAACTCACAAGGGATAGAAATTTGCGGGTCTCCTAACTTTTAGGGAAGTTTCTTGAGGAGCACCGTAGAGCAATTCTCATTCAACGGTGTTTTGCTATTCCAACAGACTTTTCTTTGTTACTCACAAATTTTTGATCATAGCGGCAAACTTGCATGAGAGTAAGCTATCGGTGAAACTGATGTTAAAATTCAAGGATTGAGCGATTTCGACAATTTCTCCATTTGGTTTTCGGTTTTATCACGGAGCTTTTGATTATGAAGTCTTGAAGGATAAGGAAGTGGAGGTTTAAGAGTAGTTCGAACATCGGGTTCCGGAATGGAATAACCGGAGGTGGTACGGGTGCGGGTTGCATTTTCTTCAATAACCTGGGTATCTTTTTCCTCCTCCCTTGTCACGGTAGGAGATGAGGGTCCATCAATAGCCTTACCACTTCATGTGGTTATAGCTTTCAATTCACCCTTCAGTTGGGAATAGTATCACCGAAGAGAAGAAGATGAGGGTTGGTGACCTTACACAACACAGACATTCAACATGTCTTGAGTTTATTATGTGAAGTTTCCAATTTGTTGTTCTGTAGTCGAATCTCATTCCTAAACTCATTGCTCTGTCTAGTTAACGAAGATTGAAACTCGTTCCTCAAACTCGTGTCGATTTTGCATAGTGTGGATGGTAGAATTGGTATTCTGAACATAAGTTGTGAAGTCATTTGGAGGCAAAGGTGAAGCTTGAAAACTTGGGTTGTGATATACTTGATTGTAGTTAGCTCCTTGATTTGGGTGTTGATTTGGTGGAGCTTTGAATTGGTTTTGAACATTTGGTCCACGAACTTGATTCGATTGAAACGATTCGATTGTTCGATGGAGAAATCCCGGAGGTCCCATTTGATTACTAACACGAGGGTTTGTTTCAACTTGAGGACGGTATTGGGCACCTCGGTTCGGCATTAGATTGAAAGGATTGCCATCGGTGGTACAATTGTAGTAGGCATGCGGGCCTCCACAGTAGTACAAGTCGTTTCACCGCTTTGACTTGGCGGTGGAAAATTACTCTTAACAAAGCATGGATCAAATCCTAAGCTTATCAATCTTAGCATCGGTGCTAGAGGTATTTCCGTGAGACGAGGACGATGGTGTATCATTCACGGGCGCAACCGATTTGCTACGTGAGGTACGAACTTTGGATTTGTTCTCAATAATCGACAAGGCATCTCTCATTGATCGGGTCAACAAATTACCACCGTGAGAGAGAGTCTTGATCGTTCTCATTCAAACCGTTATAAAACGTATCAAGTTGGTGCTTCGAGAAAAACCATGATGGGGACGCCTAAGCAAATCTTTGAATCGGTCCCATGCCTCACTAAATGATTCATCAAATCTTTGTGTGAATTTTGTAATTTCATTTTTAAGCTTGTTGTTTTAGACGGTGGGAAGAATTCGTTCACGAATTTTATACTAAATTCTCCCGTGGTTATCGATCGGGGGTAGTTTTGAGCCAAATCCGGAGCCCCTGAGTGAAAAGGAAGAGTAGTAGCTTGATAGCCTCTTCCTAACGTTACGGTTATTTGATCGTGGACGAGCTTGTTAAACCGCGGATATGAGAGTGAGTCGTCCCTCTCAATCCGTAAAAGCGCTCGATGATACCAAGTTGATCAAGCCATGTTTAAGCTCAAAGTTATTCGCAACGATTTGGACGAGGATGGCTTCTCCATAACCCTCGGTGGGTGCAGGTTGCTCTATGGATCGGTTGTCCTCTCCATTTCGATGATGGGATCACGATTAGTTCGAATCTGGGTTCGACTAATGGACCCGCGTCTGTTACGCCTTCTGAATTGTAGCGGTTGCAAGGTTCTCTCTGAGTTATTAGAACGATGCGCATGCACTTTCAAAACAAGGCAATTAAAAGAAACGATATTCAAAACACGTGAACTTAAACCAATAATCCCAAGTGAATAAATCACCTCTACAAGACAAACACACAATGGCGAGGAGGAGAAGCTTTGTAGGTCGGTAGAAGCTTATTAAAAAAACGCTTCTTCACGGTATGAATTTAATGTCAGCCGTCCTTATACCACCACACAGTTTGTTTGTCCGATAGAAATAAATAAACTCACAAGCGACACAAAGGCAAGTTTTTTTGATCTTTAGTTGAGAACTTATAATGATAACACCTCCGTTGAGAATGTTATATAATTGGTATCTTCTATTTTATTAGCAAAAACAAAGGAGAAAATCTTTTGTATTTTTAATCGATATATATATACAAAAGAAAAAGGAAAATATTTTTATTTTTTTTATTTTATAGAAAATAGTAACTTCCTGAATGAAGGATCTCAAGTCACTAATCGACAAACCTCAAACGATATTATCGTGACACCACAATATCCGGCGGTAAAAATTTTGATATAAAAGCTCCAGGGTTATGTGTGGGGATAAATCCTTAATATCAATATCAAAAATACTCACGAAGATAGATTCAAATTCTCTTAGGAAAAAGAATAATAAATCAAATCCCGTGTGTGATCGTGTAGTCTGGGATTAGTCAACCCGAATCGTTTTCCCAACGAGGTAATTGCCAACGTCGTTCTTTAGTTTGGATTTTATGCTTGATGACTTGGATTATAGATTTGATTATATACTACGGGGATGGGAAAGTAATTAAGGAAATCTATTCTACGGGAAATCCTAAACGCGAAATTCTAAAACGTAATTAACAAACGCGACTAAAAATGCAACTACGTCTAAACGATACCCTAAAAATGCCTAAAAGTACTTTTACTCTAAAAATGTATTTAGAAAACTATTTTAGAATTAAAACTATTTTTTTTGATTTTTCTTGATTTAATAAAAATTAAAAACTAATTTTAACTATTTAAAATTGTGAAAAATATCAAATAAAGGGGGAAAAATATGGAAAAATCTTTTTTATACTTTTTATATTTTTCTAAAACTGAGAAAATTGAAAAATTATTTTTTTGGAGCTTTTTCTCAATTAATTGCAATAAAACCTATTAAAAATTGATTAAAATCTACTTTAAAATGAGAAAAATAGCAAATAAAGACCAAAAATTATAAAATCTTCAAGAAAATTCTAAAATGATATTAAGAATCTATGAAAATTGGAAAATCAACAGCTTATGTGAAGAAATTAAAAGATGTAGTGTAAACTGCTTATCAAATAAGCTAGTAAAGTAAGCAAATAAGCTAAATAACTAACCAAACAGTGTCTTAAGCTAAAATCTACTATAATAAGCTAGTTACTACAAATTACAACTACTCCTATCAAGTCCTAAGCTCAGATTGATGATCTAATGCAACTGCTATATGAACAAATCAGTGGTTCAGGTCCACTGTTAAGGCTTAAGCACAAGCTTATTTATAAGCTTAGAGTGAAAAACATATAACGAGTCCTAACCACCACGGCCAACTATGATTGTGCCAAATCTTAAGTCCTAACTCCTTGAAATGAAACCTATCACGTGGATACAAAGTACACATTTCACACTTAAGTGTGAGCAGGGGAGAAACAGGCTAATAGGAGCTTATTTGAAGCTCAAATTGACCAAACAGTTGAAGCAAAAGCGGTTATCGATTAAGACCATTTGAAATGTGATTATTCAAAGTCTCAAACTCTAAAACTCAGTAATGAATTAGAAATTTGGTTCCCAAGTTTTGTGAAAAAACTGTTTAGCAACTTGACAGATTTTGACTTTTGAAGAATGCTTAAGAACTTTGACCAAACTCAGTTTTACTCCAAACTATTGAACAGGTTATGATGTATTAAGACTAATTATGATGACAAAGAGCTAGATCTAACAATTTCAAACCAATTTGCAAGCTATGATACCTCTTTATCTAACAGTGTGGATTATAGATCAAATTCCAAATGATTTTGACTTAATGAGTTATCTTTTCAAAACAAGACCTCAATTAACTCACAAACAACTACCTTAACAAGTATAGACTACTCTTATCAGATCAACTAGCCTCTAACACGGTTATATCATGATCCAAACACTAGTGCAACTCTTGTTTATGAACTAATTAACGAAAATGACTAGATCAAGCTAAACAAGCACCAATCACGGTCAATAACTATAGATTACTACTAATTAGATTCAAACTACGTAATAGTGAGCAAAAAGATTGAAGAACTTACAAAGTGCCTTAGCCACTATGGCTTGCCAACTGATGAAACAAGAACTCTAACCTATTTAACCCTAATAATTCATCCAATTTCGGTATTCAACCCATATAACATTAGTAACATCCAAATCCGATCCTAAACCCAGAACCAGATCCAAACACGCAATCTGTAACCCAGATTCACCTTGAGATTTTGTGTTTGGGTGAAAACAAGTACAAGCTCACTATAAGCTACTAAAAGCTCAAATGAACCTATATAACTTGATAAATGAGAAATTACTCTATAAAGACAGTCTGATTTTAATTTTCAAATGATTTTATGTGATTTTTTTGTATTTTTGAGTTTTTGAAGAATTAAGCTAAAACTTTGTTTATAAAACTGAAATAAGCATTAGAATAAGGTAATAAACAGATGTAGAACATAAAAACTTAATCAATAACAATTGAAAATGAAATTCAAATTCTATTAATAATGGAAATATTGAGTACAAATACGAATTACAAAAGTGTTTAAAACATTTAAATGGAAATAACCACTACAACTAAATCTAGAGAGAAGAAAAAATACAGAGAATAAGATACATCAAGTGAATGAGAAATAAGGTCTATATATAGCCAAGCTAAGGATTGGAAGCTTCTCGAAATTCTTCCCTTTGTGCTTCTTTGAGCTCATGTGCACCCTTGGATTGAATCCCCTTACCTCCCATCACACCTTTGGATCAAATCTGATGACATGTAACCACCAATGGGAGAGCGACAAGTGTCCAAGAGCACACGGATGGATGAAGTGTCATTCCCTTTGTGTCAGGTGTGTCAGGTAAAGTACTATACTACCCTTAATTGCGGTCAATTTGATCTATTTTGACTGAAGGGTAATTAGGGTTTATACGTTTTCCAGCTTTGGGGGTAAAAGAAGCGCGGGTGCATTTTTTATAATTATTTGGGTGTTTGACTGGGAAACGGGGCGTTGACCGGTTTAATTGAGCGGGTTGGGAAGGGTTTCGGGTCAAGATAATCAACCGGGTAGTGTTTGTTTGGGCTCGGGTAAATATATGGGCCGAAGGTTTATTATAATGGATTGGACTTAAGGTTTAAATGTGATCCAAATGATAATATAGGGACCAAACTTGTATTTTCTGAAATTCCAAGGACCACAAGTGTAATTCTGACAATGCTCATAAGGACCAATCTTGTCAATCTCAAATAATCCAAGGGTGACTTTTGTAAATTCTGAATCTGGAGGGATCAA
>OU343216.1:144352299-144367894 GCA_910596185.1 Chrysanthemum makinoi | reverse complement strand
CGAAGATGCGTAGATGAAGCTAAATCCTAAGAAATGCACTTTGGCGCTAAAGCATGTTCACCGGATATTTGATAGAGCGATGGCATCAAGTGTCACGGAAAAAAGAAGAGGCAGTAATCAACTTCCTTCACCACGCAGACGTTGAAGGAAGTCAATCTCTAAACGGGCGAAGTTTGAATAGGTTCTTGTCCAAATCGGCAGATAAGTCACTCCCTCTAACCCAAACACTCAAGAAGTGTACAAAAAGGGAGAATTTCGCGGACCTAGGCAAAAGAAGCTTTCATACAACTTAAACAACATTTGCAGCACTCCCCATGCTAGTTGCTTGGGAAAGAATTAATTATGTATTCTGACAACCCATGGGCGGTCATATTTGTGCTACTATATGAGGAGGCAATTAAATACAAACACCTGGTGTATTTTGTAAGCAAAGCACTTAAGAAAGATTAACTATAGTGCAATGGAAAAGTTGGTCCTAGCATTAGTATTAAGCGCCAAACGGCTACGCAGTACTTCGAGCACACCCAATAGCGGTGATCACGGACCAACCTATCAAGCAAAATTATCTCTAAACGTCGCGTGGGACGTCTGAGAGTGGAGTTGCTGCTTTAGGTGAGCATAAGCATTTCCTGGGACCACGTCTTTGCGGTTAAGGGCGGATACTCGCGGACTTCATCGCCGAGCGGACGATGGCGCACCTTCACAAAGCAAGGTGGAACTACAAGAACCATGGATTTTATTCACTGACGGATCTTCATGCATTAGATGGGTCGTAGCGGGCCTTATCCTCACAAGCCCGAAGAGATGGAATTCACTTACGCTAGCGTTTCAATTTCTGACCACAAACAATGAAGCGAGAATATGAAGCCTTGATCGCCGGATTACGCATTGCATTTCGAATGGGCATACCACACAACGCATGCAGTATACTCCGGCTGGTGGCCAACCGCGTGTTGGGCGGTATGTGGCTAAAGGGAGAACATGATTCAATATCTCGACAAAACCAAGTCTAATCCGAGGATTTGACAGGTTTACCCTCACATAAGTTCCTAGAGGGGAAAGCGAAAAGCGGAATCTTGTGAGCAAGATTGCATCCACAAGCTGCGCTTTGTCAAAACAAGTATTGGTGGAAACTCTAAAGAGCAAGTCCATCGGAGATAGAGATATCGGGTAATAGAGAACACGGTCATGGATGACCCCAATCATTGAGTTTATAAGCAAAAGTATTGCCCAAACGAAGGAAGCCCGGCGGAGTACGGCGTTTGAACTCGAGACGATGTACTATATGCGTTCATTTCTACAACCATGTAAGCGATGTGTAGGACCCTTCAAGCGGATTACGTTACTACTGAGAGATCCGGGTTGTATGCACTTTCGGGACCCGCGGTCCGTGGTGGCGTAGCTTTCGGTCGGATACTACTAAATGTGCCGTGATAAGACTTAATAAGAAAGTATGGCAAGCGCAAGTTCGGTCCGTTCCGACAACTACAGAGAGCTAACACCTATTACGTCGCCATGACCATTCTATAAATGGGGTATGACATTGCGGGTCCTTCCTCATTGCGGCGGAGGATTGAAATTCCTCATAGTAGCTGTAGACTATTTCACCAAGTGGATTGAAGCAAAGGCGGTCGTGACAATCAAAGGAAATTAGGTAAAACGGTTTGTTTGGGAAAATATTGTATGCGTTTGGATTATCAGAAATCATCTTAGACAACGGAAAAAAATTCGGCGACAACCCTTTCAAGGAATGGTGCGAAAATCTAAATATCACACAGCACTTCGGTGGTTTAAACACAGCCAATACAGGTTGGTCGAGGGTGTGCAAATCGAAGTCTGGGTGAAGGAATTAAGGCACACTTGGACAAGCACAAAGGGAGGTGGGTGGAGGAATTATCGCATGTTTTGTGGGCGCACCGCACTTCAATCAAAATTAGCATGGGAGATTCTCCCTTTCTCTGTCTATGGGGCGAAGCCGTCATACGGCGAAATAGGGATACCAACTATTCGCATCGCTGAAGTTAATGTTACAACCAATGCGATGAAAGGCGTATTGACTGGACCTGTTGGAAGAAAGCGGCCTCAGCAATATGTGAGGCAAGAGCTAAGTCAAAGATGAAGGGATACTACGATGCTAAAGTTAAGCGTCTCATTCGAACCGTGAGACTTCAGATATCGCGCCAATATGAAGAGCCACGCAGATCTGAGAGAAAACTTGACTTGAAGTGGGAAGAGATTTATGAGGTCATGGAAGCACTAGGAAAAAGCGTACAAACCTGCGTGATATGGATGGCGTGAGCTACCACACACATGGAACATGCGTCTCAAACGATGCTATCTCTGAGGCGACTCTACCCAGCACGGACACTCCGGCACTTTAGTATAGTTTTCAATAAATATCCGTGTATTTACATTCCGCTTTACTTAGGCAAATGTTTTTCTTTTCTTTTTATAAAAACTTGCAAGTATTAATAAAATGTCGTGGTTTCTAGCTAACTCCGCGACACATTTCAATTTGTTATTTACGTAATATTTTATTCTTAACATTGTTGCTATATTATCTTTTGCCTACATGGCGTGCATGCACTTACTACAACCCACGACGGTGTAAAGGATGAGTAAACCTACTAAACAACTCGTTGAGTAAGAGGGTTGCAAACCCATCAACATTGGATCATGCATCCTTGTTAAACACCTTATTTTCAAGACGTTGTAATAAGTTCAATGTGCATTCCACGACAGATGCGCAACAATACATACTATGCATGTTTAACAAAACCAGGAATCAAGACTCTTGGCTCCTTACTATGATATTTACAGTACGCTACATATCACACCATACACGATTATGTTAAAAATACTTAGACATTATAAGTATGATCGTTCATACATGATTATGAACTCCACATACTAGTTGCGCTTATTTAACAGTTTGCTTCTTAGACAATAAGTACGTTTTTTATGCAAAGACAGATAACTAAGTACAAACATTATAAGTCGCAACCACATCAACACGCAAAAGGAATATTTCATTAAGGACCATGAGTTCTTACAAAATGATATTTACAACAAAATTTACAATCTATATGCTACTACAACGCTTAAGACGAGGGCTTCCCACTCGGCGTGCGGCGATCCTGAAGCCAGCTTCAACAAGTCGGAATCACACCAGCGACACGTGGCCACACTTCCTCAGGGAACCCCGTAGGGCGGGAAGGTGCTTGTAACTATAAAGAATGTCTTTTCCCTTCACGCCCTCCTTCTTAGCAACCCTCATAGCATGGGCCTCTAAGGATTCCTTCAAAGGAATTTCTTTTCAGTGCGAAATGGGTTCAAAATTCATGGGGATGAGCAAAAAAAGAGAACCGCGGTTGTGACTCGTCGGGCTTTAGAAAAAGTCCGGTTACCTACCTTTATCGGCCGCGGTGGCGGGCCAAAGTTAACCCTTCCATAATCACATTTATAGGGTAATCTTGGTAGCTCCATCAACAATATGAGGAAGCTCCAATATTTTCATTTGCTCATAGCTGCAACGAAGCTCCTCGTCATGATTATTGTACCCGGCACGATCAACAAGCACTTTCAAAGGTTAGCCTCGTAGGCTCCTCAATGACCTCGGCCTTGCCGCGCGCGGCGTACCTACCAGCCGCCTCAAACTTGTACCACTCTCGGGACTCTAAGTACCGAGAGGCGAAGACATCAAGCAGGCTAATTAGCCATCTGCTCTCAGCGATTGTGGAAACCAACTGAGGATACAACTCTTCGTCATATTCGATCGCGAGCATGCACAACTTCATCTCGATCTTCCAAATGAGCTCCCCACAGTTGCACCAAATTCCCTAACGAGAGAACAACTCTTCCTTTCCTTTTCCAAATACTTCAGGCCCAGTGCAACCTTGTAATCCGTGACCAATCACACGCTCTACGATTTATTTGGCTTAGAAGTGACATTTTTTCTTCAGCAAGCTTTTAGGAGTAAGAGCTCGCTGCCTCTACCTTAGCCTGGGCACTTGTCAAAAGTGCCCCCATCAACCAATCTTTTTCCTTCATAGCTCGGCTACTTTCCTGGAATACTTTGCCTTTAGCGTGCGCGTAGCTTAGTCTTGGCGGCGTAACACTAGCTCCACAAGTGACCCATGGTGCGTCTCCGGATGCCAATGTCTCGTGCTTTGGCTCTTTAGTCCGTAGATTCATGGCGGGACTAGCCTTGGGACTCCGAATGTTGATTCTGCCTTGAGAAAAGAGAATTAGCGATTGTGTCATAACATAAACGGGGAATGAGATAAGGGATTTGCAAATAAAACTTCTTGGGCTGAGAATCGGTGAAAGGGATCATCATCCGGATGACTCCGTCGAGAATGATAGTCGTTTCTTCCTAGATGAGCTTAGCCATCACCACCAAGCGCCCTCTTGCGCTTTAGCCCATGCTTGCCTCCTCCATCTCTACATGGCGTCTTCATTGCTCTCCACCACATCTGTGTGGCTCCACCACGGGGAAGGTACCCTCTCGGACTAGGCGCTTTGTAGAGTCGCCTCTATCAAAGCGGGAGCCACTCCCGTCCGCTAGAACTATCTCCATGGTGCGTACCGCGGTAGCCTCCAGAATAGGGACTTCCCCCTCTCTCAATGGGCGCACCCCTACAGTAACCTGTCGTGGCTTCGCCAAATTCACAACGCCAAATAGATCCATCTCTGCGTAGCATGGAACAAACAAATAACAGCTGCGTTTTGGTTTTTAGCTAAAAGGGGATAAAAAGACAAAATAGTATGAAAGTGACATGCGTACTTGCACGAAAGTGATTTGTGTTTTGTCCTTTTGTTCTGCGATTTGACCCAGAATCTGCGATTTGACTCAAGAAACTACGGTTTGACAAGTTGCGGTTTGACGAAGTTGCGGTTTGACAAGTTGCGTTTTGACAAGTTGCGGTTTGACAAAGTTGCGGTTTGACAAGTTGCAGTTTGAAAAGCTGTGTTTTGGTCTTGAGATTTGAGGTCATTGCGTTTTGAGGTTTCACCAAGACTGCGATTTGAGGCCATTACGTTTTGAGGTTTGACCAAGACTGCGATTTGAGGTCATTGCTTTTTGAGGTTTGACCAAGACTGCGATTTGACCAATTGATACGGGAACCGGAGTCCAAACAAGGAACGCCCAACTTTTGTATCAACAAGTGGCGCCATCCGTGGGACCAATCACTAAGAACTAGAATGACAAAGCAAGGAAACCTAAGTTAGCGATCGCATGGTGACCAACAAGGGAAGAAGCAGCAGAGCGGATCGGCCTCTAAGCAAGCCTTTGGAACAACCAGTGTGGCTAGAAACCAAGGGTCAGAGCCTAGACCGGTCTTCCCAAGAAGGAACAACGACGGGACAACCCATGCCGCTACGCCAACAATGAATGTAGAAGATCCACTGCGCAACCCTTTTACCACTCCCCAATGATCGGTTCTACAAAAGGACCTCACAAAACACCGAAGCGCCTCTCCAAACAGAGTCCAGATATGGAAACAGTACACCCTCGCTAGAAGGAGTCGCTGAAGCTAGCGCCAAGTGACTTCGTGTCTCTAAAAACAAACCTTGGTCGCCTAATGCAAGAGGAGGAAAAAGAGGTTGAGTCGAACTTAAAAGCCCAACTAAACTTCAACACAGTATGAGGCATCCCCATCAAGGTTATCATAAGAGAGGCGGAAGGATAGCCAGCCCTCCAAGTGTTTACCAGGATTGGGAGGAGAGTTGAGAATGATGAAGTAGCTGACCTGCAACATCTGGAAGAACACGAAGAGGACGGACGGCGTAACAATGTCCACGCTAGGATTGGTAGCCGCAAGGTTCATGACAGACTGGGACGACAACACTCCCCAAGTGGAAGCTCTTCAAACTCAGATTTTGAGGACTAAGAATATAGAATAAGGGTTTCACGATTACAACATTAAATAACGAGCTAAGAAAAACTACAGGGAACAGTGTGGACACTAAGTTTGCAAAACCATCAATCTTGGGAAAACCAGTTGTACAACCACTTAGAAACCAATCAGTTGTTAGACAATTGACTGCATTTAGATCTGAACGACCAAAAGTTTCAAAAACACGGTTTGCCTCCCAAGTTGATGCGAAACAAGTTTTGACAAAACCAGTCACTTCACCTTATTTTCCTAATAAAAATGCTTCTGGTTTTGTTAAACCTCAACAAGTAGCTACACCTACACCTATCTCTTCTAGGATTAGTTCAAAAACAGTGTCTAAATCGAGCATTAAAATCCAGAATTCATATGATATGAATTACTTGTACAAGAACTACGATCTAGAAATGGCTAGAAAAAGGGCACTACTTTAAAAGGATGGAATCTTAGGTTCACGGCCTCTTATGATGTCTTCTAGTGTATTGCAGAACACGACTAGTAGCAGCAAACCAAAACCTAGGAGCACTCAAAGAAAGTAATATGAATTGTCTAGTTTCCAAGAGTAGTTACATATCGATTAAAGTGATTCCCGTAGCAGATCACTCTAAGAATTCTAGATCTTTTTCTGAATCCAAACAATCTATTTGATCGAATTGTCAGAAATGTGTCTTTAATGCAAATCATGATAATTGTATAACACAATTCTTGAAGAAAGTAAATGCTCGTGCTAAGGTTCAATCTTCTAAGACTAGAAACATCAACAATCCCATAGAACCAAAGAGCTATACTCAGAAACCTGGTAGGCAGATTGTAATATGACAAACATTTTATCTCAACAAGTCTTCCACTGTGCATGAGAAACCAAACACTACTAGATCTTGCCTTAGGTGGATACCGACGGGGAGAATTTTTAAGATTGCTGGTCTTAGATGGATACTTACTAGGAAAATGTTCACTGATTGCAAAGCCAAGGTTAACTGAGAAACCCTAATTGGTATAGATGCTGATATCACTAACCCATATAAATGCAATCAAACTCTTAATGTTACTGCATGTAGTCTTCACTTAAGTGCAGGTACATCGTTCAAGAAACTCAACCTTGACGAACATGAAAGATGATGTTTGAACTCATCAGTTCAAGCCTCGATGCTCAATGTCAACAAAATGGCGTATGCAGATAACACTTCAGGCCCCGTTCCTCAAAGAAAAGAAAGGCGTCAGCCTCAGTGCGCTTTATCTTCAGAAAAAGAGAAATCTTCTTGTTTATGACCATTCTCATCAACATGCTTCATGCTTTATCCATGTTCGTTCAGTCAACTAGTAGATCTACTTACCTTTGATCGTATTCTTATTCACTTGTTCAATCAAAAATGGCAACCTCATATGCAATTTTTAGGGAGGGAAGTGTGAATAAACTACATGTTGATGGAGGTTTGAAAAATGGTCATACGACTCTCCTCCAACGCCTAATGTTCCACTTACTAAGGATTATTGGGATTTATTGTTTCAACCTATGTTCGATGAATACTTCCAACCTCTAATGAATGTTGATCATCCAGTTCCTGAAGCTCCTGCTCCGGTTCCTGCTGACTCAACTGGTTAACCTTCTTCAATTACCATTGATCAAGATGCACCATCTAGAAGTACAACTCAGACTACTCAAGAAACCCAATATCTAGTTATTCCTCAAGGTGTTGGTAATGACTTTCATGATATTGTAGTTGAACTCTTGAATAATGATCCATGCTTTGGTACTCCTTTCCCAAAATCTAGTTCTGAAGAATCTTTTTCTTCACGGATTATTTTTCCACCAATGTGCACTTTGTAAATCAACCACATGAACAGTAATAAAAATGACAACCTCATCCGGTTGAAGACATTATTGGTGAATCTTCCAGACCAGTCTCTACATGCCTCCAACTACCCACTCAAGCCATGTTTGGTTACTATGATGCATTCATATCCTTAAATGAACCTAAAACTTACAAAGACACATTGACTGAATCTTGCTGGATTGAAGCTATGCAATAAATGCTCAATAAGTTTGAAATACTTGAAGTTTGGGAGCTCGTTCCTCGTTCAGATCGTGCTATGATTATCACTTTAAAGTGGATACTCAATGTCAAACGTCATGAACTGGGAGAAGGGTTGAAAAACTAGGAAAAGTTGGTAGCACGTGGATATCGTTAGGAAGAAGGCATCGATGTTGAGGAATCATTTGCTCCGATTCATTCAGTGGATCAATGTAAATTAGATTGTATGTTTATTCACTTGTTGGGCAGTTGACACTAAGGATGACTACTGAGTTGATCGGGTATCACTTATTTGAGATTGAAGTTATCTTTCACAAAGGCATGATCTTATTATATCTTGAATTCGGGGTTGGTTGGATGCATGAATTTCAATGATAACTTGCTCGTTCTTAAGAGTTAAGTTGAAGACTTGGTTTATCTAGTTACCAGCAGTCGGGATGGATGGTTGAAGACCTGGTTAACTATCACTTAAAGGAGTTACGTTGTAGTACTCAGTGTCACACGCAGATGACGTTGAGGATAATCGCAAGAGGTGTTATTTTCTCATACCTTGGTTGGGTATTGAGTACTTAGATATTTGATTGGAGCATAAATTCTCTACACCATTCTTCCAACATTAGTGCAAGATTAAGTCACAATCATGGGGAATTCTACTTCAGCTTCAAGTTTGGTATATCGGGTTTGCTTCATCAGTGGTCACTTCAAATTTTCTACATATGATTAAGATAGTCAGAGAGAGTTTCAGTAGCAGTTGATTCTTGATAGCGTTCGTTCGGGGTCGAGAAAACCTCCTTTTCTACGAGCAAGCTTTTCAACCATCTAGGCAGAAAACCTAATCGTTGTAGTGTAGTATGAGGTAAGCCTCGGGGATTGATTTCATTCTCTAGGGGAATAGGAATGTTAGAAAGAGATTTATGATGAGAAGGTGGGGTTGAGGATGATTCTTTTTAGTCTTTTTTATGTTTTTTTAGAAAGCAAGGGTAAAATCTCAGGGTATATGATTGGGTGGTGGTACTTCTACTGATTTCACTACTTTAACTAATTATCTAATTATCTAATTAACTACAGATAGTTTATACTAATTGAGGTGTGCTCGTATGATGATTAAAGATGTGTTCACTTAGATGCTATTACTCCCTAGTTATATTTTATTGGTTGGTTGAATTGTCACTTCCTTTATCTTAATTGGTACGTTGTATTCATATTAGTCGTAGGGGGGGGTGCCTAATTCCCTAGTTCTAAGAATTGTAACTCTCCCTTAGAATACCCGGGATCGACAAGTGCAATAACATCTCCCCCGAATACACTATTATCAACAAGCTACAACTTAAGCAATAAACACAACGATGGCCTAGGTGCACTCCTATGGCTTTTTTCTGTTTAGGATGTTCAAGCTCGCAACAATGAAAGAAGAAGCCAGTTTTCCTTACTCTAGCGTCTACCAATTAAGACAAGAGACAACCTAACAACAATCAATAACTAGGTTTCATAGATCTAAGCAAACACAAAAGTAATTTAGCTAGACATGTTAAGCAAGCATACACACAATCAATTGAACATGGGGTAGACATAATGATAAATAGGATAAACAAACTTATCTTGATGTGTAAAATAAGGTATGGGACTCTAGAATACTGTCCAAGTTGGACTACAACTGAGTTAGGGTTTGCTCTCCAAAATTCTACCTCCTAAAATACAGAAAAATTGAATTATATATATAGATTTACAATCATGACGACGTCACCTTATAGTGACGCCGCCGTCGGTGCGCCATCATTAGGGTTTCGTTTGGAGCTAAAGTCATCATTTGGACGACATCACTTGAGATGTGTAACACCGTTAGTCTTCTTGCAGGACGTCGTTCGCGGTGTAGTTTTGTAGTACGCCTGCGGAATTAGGCATGCGCTTGCGTCGAGCGCTAGGACCGTAAATTCAGCTGAAAGCCGCCGCACTTTTGATCAAGTCTTTATATAGGACGGCGCTGCCATTTGGTTGGGGACGTCAGCCGGTGTAATGAATGTTCTTCGAGTGTCTTTTGATCTTGACTTTGCCATTTTCTTCATGCTTCAGCTCCTTTTGGTCCAAATATGCTTTATCTCCAAGATTTTCTTCCAAAAGACCTAAAAAGTGAAAATGAACTATTTTAAGCAATAACGGATAAAATGTGTCGATTTAGGCTTAAATGACCCCTAAAATGTATGTTTTAAATCCTTATCAAAGATCCCTACACTTGGTATTTGCTTGTCCTCAAGAAAATGTGCTTTTGGCCATTCAATTTATAAGTTAGGGGGCATGAAGCATTGGTTTAAGATAATTTACAACAAGTACAAGCGCCACAATAGTCATAACAAGCACGGAAATTATATACTAGCACCTCAAAATTAGTGTTTGGATTCTCTCATCTCTCGGGTTTATATGCAATATAATATGAATGGAAATGGAAGATAAACACTCATTACCTGGCATAGTACATATATTATCATAAGCTTGAGAATAGATCAAACCTCCACCGTTTTGGCATAAGCACCTAGGAATAACTATCTAAGAGGTGTTTACAAGGGTTGTAACATTAGGCTTAGGGTAGGGAAGTAAAGGGTTTTGTTGGATAGGGGATATTTAGTGGTGGCAAGTCAAAAAATCTTATGTTACAAGCATGTAAAGCATGGCGTTGCTAAGCCAAGACTCGACTCACTAACACTAGATAACTTGAAACAAAACAAACATAAACATAAAGATAGATGTAGGATGGTAGCCCGTTTATTTTTCTCATCTTTTTACTTTTTTTAAACACACTTTTTTTACATACCTTTTTACTCTACCATCCTCTACGATAACATCAAAATATAAGGGATTTATAGGAGCATCCCTACACTTGAGTTTTTATTTAACTAACACTAATTGACCAGATTTGAAAAGATCAAAACACTTGGAGTATTTAATTACGTAGACAAAGGGAATTTGAATTTATCATTCTTTCCCGTTACTCCATAAAATAATACTTTTACCAATGAGTCACACTCGTCCCAAAACTCTGTACAAAAGATATGACTCGACTTAGCAACCATGCAAGTAACTAGATAATTGAACAAAGGGTTTAATAATTATAACAATAATGCACTAAAGATGAGTGCATACAAGGTAGGCTAAGGTGATTTGGGTGTACATTTGAGGGTGGATTGTAAATAATGCTCTTCATTGACATTCCGGAAAATAGAAACATCACGAGAACCGTGAAAAGGATAGGCTCTGAGGAATTAGCTAGGGGTATCGTGTACTAAAGATGAGTACATCGCAAGGGTGTAGGGAAAATTACTCAACCGATGTGGAAGATCTAATTATAATACATGTTTCAAACAAGGGTTACCTTAATGCCTCTTATCATTTAGTTACTCCTAACTACACAAGTGTAGTCTCACTAGCGATCTCAGAATGCATCACAAAACAAGTTCTATAATCTATTATACTACCAGATTTTCACTAAGCATTAAAGGTGAATGCTTTATTCCTAAAGATCTAGGGGCGAACCTCACATTTTTGGGGTGAAATTTGAGTGGTAAGCGATTTTTGTGCTAGTCATGTAATTCCTATCCATGAGACGATTTATTAAGACTAAAGTTTAGCTTGTAAATGTCATAAAGAATTTTAAGTTTGGTGCTAAAATTGCCCAAACAAATATTTCTTATGGTTTTTACACAAATTACTAAGGACAAGACAAATAATCAAGTGAGTGAATAGTTTCTAAGTTCCCTTTTTATTCTACCTCCCTACACTTAAACTGAAAATTGTCCCCAATGTTCCCCGAAAGCATCAAAGTTATGATAAAGGAAGGTAAGTAAGAGAAAGAAACTAATACTTCCTTGATTAGCTCGGTAGGATATGAAGTTGCGTTAAATCCTCCTCCAAAAGAATGCATAAGTAATAAGCTTCATCCAATACGTGTTTCTTCTTTTTGTCCAATATAACCTGCATATTCATAAGAAAACAAACGAAACCTTCACCAGTAAAATCGGGCGTAAAACTATATATGACACACAAATACACTAAAAAGCAAGTAAGATATAATGCTTGTGGAATGGATGTTTGAAGTTTTTTCTGGAAAATTAAGAATTGGGAATTTCCAAAAATTATAAATTGTACAAAAAATGAAACTGATATTTTGTTTCTACATTGCTCGACGCCGTCAGGTTGTCCTGACAAAAACTGGTCTGCTGCGTTTTTCTGGAAAAATTACCTCATTAAAACCTGGAAATATTTCTGCAAAACATCCATTATGACTCAATACAAGCATTTGACTCTAACAAACACACAAATATATACAATTTCAATCATTATTAATCTCATGTTCATGTTCTTAAAAACATATGTGATCTTCCCTACACTTATTTTTTTGTAAAATACCTTTATATGTAATTAAGACGAGGTTAAAACCAAAATAAAGTATTTTCACAAAGTCTAACATGAGAATAAACAATAATGAAAAATATATAAACACACAAATTGAAAAACAGAACAAGCAAACAATTAAGCATGGGTTGCCTCCCACGAAGCGCTTTTCTTTATTTATGAGTCTTGTAGCTAGACTCGAAGGCATGCTCCTACGTACCTAGGTAAGTAAGTTTATCCTCAAGAATGTCGTAGGGATCAAACTTATCTTTTAATTTCCTCTTGGTACGCTTAGTTCGGTATGTCTTTTCAAACTTCTCACCATTGGGATCATATATTGTCATCCTAATATGCCACTCTCCATTCCCGTCACTAGGTGGTCTATCCCAACTTCAATTATACTTTGCCTTCTCACTTTCAACTTTCCACCAATTCATGCAAAGATTAACGGGAAAGGTTCCTAGGAATTCGGTCATCTTCCTTAACACTAAAGTATCCTCGAATGGGTTCACTTCAATGTCCCTACCTAATTGTTGTTCATTGAGAGTTGAGTTACTCACGTAGGTCTCTTCTAGATAGAAAGGTCGTTGAGGGCCTACAAAGTCTCTATTGGTACAAGGTTCATACCTAGATGGTTTTCTATCCAACATGATCTCATAAGGTATCTGTTCACCCTCATTGTAGTAAGAATGCTTCTTGACATCGTAAATTGACCTAGCACTCCTTTCTCCTACCACTATCTTAGACAACTTACAATCAATTATGGCACTAGCGGTAGCTAAGAATCCTCTTCCAACTAACAATGGGCATGTCAGGTCCTTATTCATGTCTAGCACATGGAAATCCGCCAAAAAGAGTTAATTGACCTACGTGTACTACCTTGTCGTTCATTATTCCTACCGGATATGCAATACTACCATCCGCTAGACCTAAGATTGTTTCCGTTTGTTCTATCTTACCTAGGTTAAGGCTTTTATGGAGGGAAAACGGAAGAAGGTTGATGATTGACCCTAGATCGGATAACGTGTCGAAAGCTTTGGAATTTCCAATGCTACATGGAAGAATGAATAGCCCGGGATCATCTAACTTCTAAGGTAATTTGTTTTGCATGAATGTGTCCTAGTTTTAGTTCTTGCTCATATTTATCTTTTGAAGCATTATAGTAAGGCGCATGAGTGAAGACTTCAAGAATCGAATTTTCTTGGTAGATCTCCTGAAACTCCTATTCTAGAGTATATTTGGGTTCTTGATTGATTGGTGTTTCAAGAGTTGGATGGACCGTCAACTTGGGTTGTTGGTATCTCATAATAGGTCGCTTGGAACACGTGTTGATGGCCGTTGACCAAATGGACTTATGGGTGCGAGGGACGTGGATATGCACTCTCCCTTGGTGAGCAAGAACATGAAGTCGATGAAATCGAATTCACTTTTGGGTTCTTTAGAGGGTCACTTGGGAGTGATCCTACATCCCGATAATTGAAGGCTTTTAAGAGGGTGCCAAACTTGGTTGTCATCTTGCTTTGTCGTTGCTTGAAATCGGCTTCAAGCTTAGTCAATCGAGCTTCTTGAGATGACATGAATTTGGACACCATTCCCTCAAGTCTAGTGGAAGTTCCGTGTTGGAGTGGTTGTTAGAGGGCTTTGGGTGGACTAGATGAGCTAAAGGGCGGGCTTGAGTTTTGGCCTCACCATATTTTGGTGGATTCTTGAGGTTGTAGGAATTTTCTAGGTTGTTTTTCTGCTTGAAAGTGTACCACTTCTCCGCTTCCATCGATACGCTGCGCTTGTCCGCAAAGCTTGTTCGGGGAGTTTTGTGCAATCACGAGTCGCATGGGGACCACTACATAATTCACAAGGTAAAGTGAATTTGTTCATCAAGCGTGAAGATTAGGAGTTTCGAGGAGCTCATTAGATTTTGAATTGATCTTCAAGTTCGAGCATCCTACTACGAAGGTTGTGAGCCAATGGGAGGCAAGGAGATTGCCTTGACGCGTTTTTGCAACTCATGTGGGTCATTCAAACATTCGCTGTCATAGAGGGCAAGGTCCTCTATTGACCTACACAACTCTCCACGAAGTTCACTAAGTTTGCCACCGCCATTGGTATTGTTTACCTAGTTGAGAAATTGACATGATCGTAAAGATTTGGACTTAGCCAAAGATTGATGCCGTGATAAGGGACTTTATGGAGCAAGTCCTCGAGTCATGCCTCGTGAGAGCAGAAGTTTACGCTTGGACGTTGTTGAAAAATCAAGATGTCATTCCTTAGCTTGGTAGTTCTCCCCGGTGTGAAAAATTGGGCAAGGAAATGAGTGGTGAGATTATCCCAACTTGAGATGAATCCGATGGGAAGTCGCTCAAGCCAATTACTAGCTTGGTCTTGTAGAGAGAATTGGAAGAGACGCACGCGTGTGGTCTCCCGTGTGGTAGCATCAAGGTCAATAGAGTCAACAATTTTTAGGAAATCGTTGAGATGCTGATTAGGATATTTGGAACGAAGTCCATGGAATGCACATCAATTTTGCACCAACCGGATGGTGTCGGATCGCAGGGCCGTAGTTTGAGCTTGAATTGGGAGCTCAATGGTGTTCCTATAGCCTTGATGGCTCCGTTTAGAGTATTTACCAAGAGTATGGCCTCTAGGCGGATCAAGTGGTGGTTAGTTGAGTGAAAGTGGTTGATGTGGTGGTGGATTGTTGTTTGGTGGTGGATTGTCACCCATGGTGAAAAGTGACAAGATTACGAACTAAAACACAAAGAAGGGGGATACACTATAAGGAAGCTAATGAAAAAGAGAAAAAATCTCACTTGATAGGAATCAAGCGAGTGAACCTAAACGAGATAGAAATCTAACTTGATATTCTATTACCTATTACGTGAGTGTAAAACTTGATAGCGTGGGTTCGTGAGGTCGAGAAAAACTCCTTTTCTACGAGCAAGATTTTCAACCCTCTAGGCAGTGAACCTAATCATTGTAGTGTAGTATGGGGTAAGCCTCGGGGATTGATTTCATTCTCTAGGGGAATAGGAATGCTAGAAAGAGATTTATGACGAGAAGATGGGGTTGAGGATGATTCTTTTTAGTCTTTTGTATGTTTTTAAGAATACGGATAGTTTATGCTAATTGAGGTGTGATCGTATGATGATTAAAGATGTGCTAGTCATATAATTCCTATCCATGAGACGCTTTATTAAAACTAAAGTTTAGCTCGTAAATGTCACAAAGAATTTTAAGTTTGGTGCTAAAATTGCACTAAATAATATTTCTTATGGTTTATTACAC
>OU343216.1:144320548-144352199 GCA_910596185.1 Chrysanthemum makinoi | reverse complement strand
AAATTACTAAGGACAAGACAAATAATCAAGTGAGTGAATAGTTTCTAAATTCCCGTTTTATTCTACCTCCCTACACTTAAACTGAACATTGTCCCCAATGTTCCCCGAAAGCATCAAAGTTATGATAAAGGAAGGTAAGTAAGGAAAAGAAACTAATACTTCCCTGATTAGCTCGGTAGGATATGTGTGAAGTTGCGGTTAAATCCTCTTCGAAGAAGAATGCATAAGTAATAAGCTTCATCTAATACGTGTTTCGTCTTCTTGTCCAATATAACCTGCATATTCATAAGAAAACAAACGAAACCTTCACGTAAAATCAGCGGTAAAACTATATATGAGACACAACTACACTGGAAAGCAAGTAAGATATAATGCTTGTGGAATGGATGTTTGAAGTTTTTCCTAGAAAATTAAGAATTGGGAATTTCCAAAAATTATAAATTGTACAGAAAATGAAACTGATATTTTGTTTCTACATTGCTCGACGCTGATGGGGTAATAATCCGACGCCGTCAGTTGTTCGACAAAAGCGGTCGCTACGTTTTAGAAAAAATTCTTGAAAAATTACCTCATTAAAACTTGCCAAAATTTCTGCAAGACATCCATTATGACTCGATACAAGCATTTGACTCTAACAAACACACAAATATATACAATTTCAATCATTGTTAATCTCATGTTCATGTTCTTAAAAACATATGTGATCTTTCCTACACTTATCTTTTTGTAAAATACCTTTATATGTAATTAAGACGAGGTTAAAACCAAAATAAAGTATTTTCATAAAGTCTAACATGAGAATAAAAAACAATGAAAAAGATATAAACACACAAATTGAAAAACAAAACAAGCAAACAATTAAGCATGGGTTGCCTCCCATGAAGCACTTTTCTTTATTTATGAGTCTTGTAGCTAGACTCGAAGTCGTGCTCCTATGTACCTAGGTAAGTAAGTTTATCCTCAAGAATGTCGTAGGGATCAAACTTATCTTTTAATTTCCTCTTAGTACGCTTAGTCCGTGTTAGGTCACTAGTTTTACAAACACAAGTTATATAGAAAGAGATGAAGGCGGATGAACAAGTATCAAACACACACACACAATATAGTATACGATTAGGCGTAGGAATATGTGTGAAAAGAAAACTTGAACAACCAACCCTCAAGTGAGGGTTATTACAATGTATTTATAGGCAAGGAGCTAGGGCAACACTCCCTCTCCTTCCCTATTCCTTATTGGGCTTAGATCAAGCTTATGGGCCTTCTACATAAGCTTGACCTTAAACAAACATAAAGGCCATAATAAAGCTACCTATTACATATGAAATATAAATACTTGAAATACAGTTTAGGAGTGATTCCAACAATCTCCCCTCAAGTATATATGAATGTAAACAGTGAAGGCGTTGATGTAATAGTAGCTGTATGACGCCTTTCTCGACATTCTTCTTTCTTGTGAGAGGAATTGCCTTGATTCAACAATCTCACCGAGTGTAGAGAGATAGTTATCTTTGAACGGTTATGCTTTCGACGCCATCTTTAACTTTGTTCGAGATCATTGTTCTTTGTGGTGAAAGTGATAGTATGTTGTTGTTCCGATCGCCTTTTCAGTGTCGCCCATTTCCGCTCCGGTGTCTCCACGCCATTCTTCATCATGCTCACACGCTCTTTGACGTTGGAAATCAATACTGATGAAGTTCTTTAAGTCTTTGACTTTGTAGATTCTTTGATTAGATGAAGAATCATTATTTGTTGTGTTGCATTGGATAGAACTTCCATTAGTGATGATGTTGGCGTGAGCATGAGAAGAATCAGGACGATCATCCCGCTCCAGAGCTTCCATAAGAAGAAAACATTTCAAACGGTTTGTAATAAGCGGTTTCCGGCACTTACAAGTTTGAACCGAGAGTGTTAACGGACATAGTGTGAAAGCACAACTCTAATTTTACAAAGGCCGCCTTCACAGGTCGCTCTCGGAGTCCCACAAGTGAGATAACGCGATGTACCGGTACATATCTGATTCGAGATGAGTGAGGTACACGAGAAGCATCACCTCCACGCATCAGCCGTTTGAGACACACCGCAATCCACGAGGAGTTACGGGTGACCTGCCGAAATTTCGCTTTGATGTTGACCCCGGCAGAGTTTCCATTCAATCACCGAGGATCACAGATGTGAACCTCTCATAAATGTTCTCGACAGATTGCTAAGATCTGTGAAGGACTCGATATGAACCACCGATGATCTTATTAGTTGATCATCAAGTGATTAAATGTCAAGTGTTCCTAAGAGATCTTTTGATAAATCTCGTGGCTCTAGACTCAATAGTGCGCTTTGGTTTTCTGAAGCGGAGACTAGGGAGAGGGTCTCCTTCTTCAATACCAACAATCTCTAGAGAAAGCCGATAGTTTACGTAGGGTTCCCTGTGAGAATGAAACAAGCTTCTGTTGAGAGAAACTTGAGTGGCTAAGAAGGTTTAGTGCATGCGCCACCGGGTCCATGACGACTTTTAATCTTCAATACCGGTGCCACTAAGTGACAACCAAGAGCATATGAATTGAACCCTGTCTCCGCCCTAAGTTGAATAACTGAGGGCTATTTCTTTTCACCCTTTACTTTACATTTTCTTTTGATTCTTCAACTCCTTCTTTCTCCGATTCTCATTTTCTCCTTTTTATAATCATTCCTAAGGACTTCTAACACTAACTAATGGTAGTGTCCTTGGGTAGATCCCTCCTCCTCTGGCGGATCATAGGACGGTTATTCCTAACCTTAGTCACCTTATAACTCCATGACTAACCTATGTTTGCCATTAAAACCACTGTATGATAAAATATCTCTCAAAGGGTTTGTTAATTAAAAACATGTTTGAACCATTGTGAGAGATGATGTTTTGCATAAATACTCCCCTCCACATGTGCTTAATAGTATTAATGGTTAAATGCACATGAGGAAAGAGGCGCACTTTTGAATTGATCGAAGATAGACAATCCCCGAGACACAGGTTACGTTGCATAGTTAAAGAGTTACATTGTCGGCTTTTAGGTGACAACTAGCTCTAATAACTACCTTGAAGGTGTAGACAAACCTTGGAAGGTTGTCAAACCCGTCTGAGTTCATGTCTATCAAAAGTTTCTCGAATGGTACATTCTACTCTGCACAAGTCCTTTCTTGAGACACGCTTACATCACTAGCGAACTAGCTTGAAATTATTACCCGTCCGGGACAAGTCTTTTCGAGTTACTAACAGTTTAGTACCGTCAATTCGTTGGTTAAGTCCGAGGTACACGATTCATTTGCATTTTGTACAACATATTTCTTATCACACAATTTTCTCCCCCTCAAAAATGGCATATTAAAGTGTTATTTTTGAAGCGTTTGAGAATAAATATGACCATTTCGAGTGTTGCGGGAAGAATGACCACTATGAACAATTTGTGAACAAAGTTTCAAATACTCCCCCTCAACAAGTGATATAAGCGGTTGAGGTTTTGAAAGTCTTAAGGGGAAGTACTTGTTCTTTTGAGCAAAACCTTGAAAAATGAAAGGTTTGATAGGTTTTACTCAAAAGTAAGAAGCTTTCACTCCTTTTCTAAGATTGTGGCACCGTATGCACTAGGGTCCTTTCTGACAAGTAGGCCGGGTTGTACATCTTGTAATGTGCACAAGCCATTGACATATTTAATCATACATCCAAAATTATGAGGAAAACAATTCAAGGGGTACCTGTGAAGTGCAGGATGTTCCCTGTGATGCGCGTAGACGTTGAAAGTCGGTGATGTTTCTCCCTGGGTCCGACCACCAACATAGCTCTCCAATCGTCAATCCATCCCTTGAACAACCGCTCATCAATCATGGTGATGATCCTTCTCACATCCCTCCTTTCCTGAATTCCGGTAACTACGAGACCCAACTTTCAGTATATCCTTCAACACAGACGCTAATCCGTCCCTAACCGGCTTCAAAGTATGATCCCCGAATTCGAAGATCACTACACGCCATTAAGCGTAGCTTTGAAGTTCATCTGTAAACAACTCCAAAGGTTTTTATGAGCGTATATTGAGTAGGTGATTGAGATCGGGAAGAAGTAAGCGTTGGAGAGTGAGGTTGACACGCGCTACCGATAAGATTCAACCATCCGGATATCTTCAACACGCTCTTTGATCACGATGCGTCTAATGAAGATGAGAACTGACTTGATAAATTCACGTTGAACTTCAATCGAGAATTGTCTCATCACGCCCCTGACACTTTGGCAAGGTACATGTCTTCGATGTCGTTGAGGACAAGTTCTCAAAGTCGCCTCGAAGAATTCCATAGTCCTGTTCATCTTGTCGCTTGACTATGATATTCTTTAAGAATGTGTAGTCCCACTTAGACTTGAGATCAATGTGTTTGATGGCCACGATATCCTTAGAACTATACCTTTGCATGTTGAGACTTCTAAACCGAGGCGTACGTAGTAGATTCTTCGGCATTCGTGCCAATGATGAATCCCACAATGCATCTTGGTCGTATGCTTGACGCTGTCGAAAACAAGTGATTTGCACGTTCCTCGATAGCTATGCAGTTTGAGTAAATAGCAGCTGGGAATGGAAGAGTCAATGATGTAGCGTATTTTCGCGAACCATCGCTACCTTGTAAGAGAAAATCCGTGTCTCTGTTAAGAAGTATCGGAAGGAACTGGTTCGTCTGTTGCCAATGGTCGTAAGGGTTTGGTCCAATCGGTGTAGTATGGAGGGTTGTCCCTTTGTGTGAAGTCAATGTTTGCTTCCGGATTGAGCCAATCCATGTCGTTAGACATAGCTCGGTCGATGTTCTCAAGATGATATTCGACCTCGAGGGGCTTCGAGAGCTTTGTCTTTAAGAAGTTGGAATGCTTCATTCTTGATTCGCTTCAACTTCGATGATTCGCCATTTTCTTCACATGGAACTTTTCTTGCAAAAAGTTTTGCGTGCTCCAATGTAGAACCGTCTACCGTTCTGACCTTCATCGAGGTGGGGAGTTTGATTGACAAGTGTGGAGAACCATTCAAACTCTTGGTTTTATCGTCATCAGCCATGAGACGACTCGGTGATCGTCTTCTTCTTCTTCTTTGGAAGGCCTTGATGATGATAATGGTTTCTCGCACTTGTTCGTTGGGTGAGGTGGGTTGTTGTCAGGCTCAAGGACCTCTTTCATCGTCACCACCCGTATACTCAAAGTAATCACACATTTATGAGTCAGGTGGTAACTCGAATCGCCCCGAGGTTTATGTTGAGAAGCACCGAGCGTGGAGGAGACTTTTGTTGAGAAGAAGTTAGGTGGTGGAGGTGGCATAGAGGTAGATTTACCGTAATGCCGACGCTTAGGTGCGTAATCCTTATCCTTATCATCGCCATCTCTTGGTCGTTTGGGTTGATCGGTCGACTCCTTGCATGATGATCTCGAGTTGAAAATCAAGTAGATTTTCTAAAATTTAGCTTCATCCGGTAAACGTACCTCGGCATCGCTTTGACATTTGTATCACAAGTTTAGCGATTAACTCATTCAGAGATCGGCTTCTTTGGCCATTGTATGTTTAACCAATGCTACGATGTTAGGGGTGAGTTGTCTGGAAAATATTTCTCTAGTCACACCGGGACAAGTTTCGAGAAGAAACTTGTGGGTATGATCTCTTGTTGTCTTCTCCGCCTTTGGAGTTTAGGAACGATATCCTGAAGGTACTTGTTAGTGTAACCTTCGATCATTTCGTCAGCCTCCTCTTTACGATGACTCTTCATGAACTTCAACAAATTCTTTCTTTCTCCATCTTGTCATGCTCGTCATACATATGTCTTGTATGTGATCAAGAAAGAAATTTAGCTTTTGTAGAGCACGCTTTTCCTCGACTTGTTTGACAGCTTTGTGAATCCGCTTTATGAGCTTGAGAAATCCAAGATCGAGGTGGTTTCTTCACAGATTTGGATGATGATTTTGTTGATCTTTTTTGATGGTGGTGGTGAGGAGTGAGATGAAGAATCATGAGGAGGGACATGAGGAGATTCGGGTCCTTTGGAGGTGCGTATATCCTCCTTGGAACGAGTTGGATCAGCCGAGAAGAAAGTCATCATAATCTTCTTCGTCATCATGTCCGGATTTAGCCTTTTCTTCCGCTCTCAGATCTTAGCTTCTTCATCGCTTTCTTTCTCGCTCTTATTCTTTTCTCGGTTCCTCAAAGTTAATATCAGAGACTCCTTCACAAGCGCTTGTTGTTGCACAAGAGTGGTGGCACCAGATCCCTTATCGGGTTGATTAACCGCATCGGGACCTGGTGAAGAGTGGACAAGCACCACTCGATCCTCCTGGCCACCCATTTGATCTTTTGCAAATTCTTCAGATTTTTGAATTTGTCTAACTAATTTAAACTTCTTCCTGTATGATTGATCCAAGAGCTCTTCTTCTTTTTCGTAGCTTTCATCATAAGACTCAAGTACGTGAGTCTTTCCTTTTCCATGTTGGCTATTGGACTTGGAGGTTTAGCTGGCCGAGGAGGGGTTACTTGCTGCGCATTCGTCAGAGAAGGTAATCTCTTCATCCGGGTCGACCTTCGTGAGCTTTCGCCACAAGCTTTCTTTTTGGCGGTTCAGTTTGGGAATTGGGATGGGAGCAACTTCCTTAGATGGAACAATCCTCTTTGAAGGAGGGTTCCTCTTGGGGAACTTCCTTTGACTCCACTTGCCGCATTCACGACTTCCTCTTTTGGTTCTCCTTACAAGTGTGTTCCGTAAGATTTTTCGTCGAGATGACCAACTTTTCCTTGTCTAACCGCTCTGCATACCTTTTATGCTTGAGCTTTTCGACATCTTCGCTAGAAGGAAATCGGCAAAGACAAGACCTTGTTTCTTTGTAGACGCCTTTATTCGACAGATAGAATGGGTTCCGTCAACATGTCGCGTGATTGTCGGGTCATTGAGCCTCTTAGAATGTCGATGAAGTCCAAGTGCTCTCTGGATCAACAATTTAGTATATCCGATGTAGGGAATCTTTGAGCCAAGTTTGTTGAGAAATGACATCATGTCATCCCAAATCGAGCCGATAGCGATGTGTTTCTTGTTGACCAATGCCGGAATATTTGCAGCTCCATGAGCTTAGGGTGCTCATAGCACCGCACACGCACTTGGTGATGATCATGTAGAGAGTTCTCCGTGGTTGAGGAATACTCTTAAGCTCTACGTGAGAATGCTTGGTGATTACTCACGTAGCCTCGTCATAACCGATATTGATTAAGAATTGGAGAGTGAGCTCTTGGCAGTGTGGCATATAGTTTGGTTGGATCGACATCGAATTAGGAGAACGCCCTTAAGTCTGCAGTGTAATGGTGACTTGTTTGTGATTCAGAGTCACCGCCACGCCAGCTTTGTCCTTTGACCCTTTCCATAGTGTTCCTAATTGGATGTAGATCTCGTGAACAGCTTGCGAGTGTGAAAGCATGTTTGATAGGATGAGTCCTCGAATGTCAATAGCAATTAAACATGAAGATTCCGAGCAAGTGAGGTTGTCAAAGTCAACACGGAGATTATTCTTTCCTATCTTCATTGGATAGCCTTGAGGATAGATATCGAATGGGAGAACTTCGTGTGCATCCATATTCATTTGTTCACCATGTCGTGATCTCGAAATAACATTAGCCAAAAGAACCAACATATCGAAAGACATAATGTTAGTCAACGGAAGGTCTTATTGTCTAGTTATTGAATGTACAGTGTCAATGATTGTTACGAGTCCTAAGTCACTTGTATGTTCAATAGTTCAATGACGTCGTGAAATGTTTCATGAGTTAGTTAACTTTAAGTTTTAAAGTTTATTTTATCACTTATTGTTCACAACATATCAAATGATTTAAGTTTATTAGTGACATTTTAGGATTCGTGATGATATGATTAGTTTATTTACAAGTTTGTACAAGTAACAATTCATCATGAAGGTCAATCCAGGTTGCGTAGTTTTGGCAAAGTTATCGAGACAGAATGATATATGCTTAGGCGAAACTTATCGCGTAGAATCTAACTTACGCCGTAAGAAGTGTTACGCGAGGAAAGGAGACCTTATGCGAGAGTTACGCGTAGGCATATATTAACCTTACGCCGTAAGGCTACTCGAGAGTTGACCTTATGCGTAGAGGTCACTATTTACGATATCCTTCACGTGATACGCGTAGTCCCATATGTAGAACCTATGTAGAAGCTACGCGTAAGACTAATTCACGCGATAACAAGCTACGTAAGGTGATCCTATGCGTAGAGTAACAACAACCTTGATTTTGAATATTAAGTGTAGCAAGCCTGAAATAAAGCATCATATCATCAATGTTTAACACATAACATTCATTTTATGACAGATCATAATACAATTGGACAGTTTTAACGGTTATGCGTGAAATCCATACGCAGTAGACTAAACCCTAATTCTACGCGTATGAGATCTAGCCATGGATTATGCACCAAAGTTTTTCTGGTATATCTTAGATGTTGTGAGAGCATATTGACCAAGTTTTAACACTTAGTTTTGCGGTGAATCAAAAATACCCAATTTTAGGAACATTAAACCCTAATTCCTAATTCAATCAATTAAGGTTTCTGGGTGGTTATAAGGCATGGATATCATCAATTCATCATCACATAAGCATAACACAACAATCTTTTTGACCAAAACACTTCACATTTGAAAAATACCCAATTCGACTCATAAACCCTAATTTTCAAAAATCATCAATTCGTGTTTCTGGGTGGATTTTCATGGTTAAAATGGCATCATTGATGTATTAAAACGCGTTTTGACACAAATCATTTCACCACAAACACACACATATTGATTGTGTGTTCTTACGCATAAGCGTAGAACACCTAATCACGCGTAGAAAACGTTTTAGCCGTAGGTTTTACATGAAATTCAAAACCTTATCATAAAAACATGTTGTGATCACGAAAACACTTACAAGATGAAGATCAAAAATACGGTTTTCTTGAGTGAATTTTAAGCGTAGGATGGTTATAGGTATTTTTGCAATAAATGAGAAGTGAAAGTAGGTGGAGGATATTTTTATTCAAAATATCTTTAAGGTTTTGACAGTTTTGGTCCCTCCACCTTTTCCTTTTTCAAACAAAGCCTTTTAACTTCCATTTTGGTTACCAAACAAAGATCTTTAGGAAAGAAACATGACGACACTCCCCCTCGACTTGAGAAAATAATGAAAGGTTATTAATTTAAGTCCGAGGAGTGTCTTTGAACCAGAAAATGTACCACCATTTGTAAAAGAATCAACCGAGATAAGATAACATGCAAGTACATGATGTTTTGAAACAAGAAAGTTTTATTTCTCCCCCTCAACACTTGATCGAAAAATAATGAATTTTGAAAGATTATAAGTGTTGACTAAGAAATGTACTTGCAATGTTGAAAGAAAATAGATAGAAGAATATTTTTGTTGTTTTATCTGATTTTATATTTTTGTATTTTGTTTTTGAAAAATTATTTACAAAAGAGAATTTGGTGTTTGATGTGTTTTAAGACTTTTTTAGGAGATCATCCAATTCCTCTTGAGTCAAACACCTCATACCAATCCGGTGGACCAACTCATTAAACCTAGCGGAGGCAAGGCTTTGGTGAGAAGATCTGCCAATTGGTATTCTGTACCCAATAAATATAATTCAACAAGACCTGCTCCACGTGATCCTTGATGAAATGATATCGAAGATCGATGTGCTTTGATTTCGAGTGTGAACCGAAGTTGCACGAGATTGCAATGGCACTCGATTGTCGCAATACATCGATTCTTCAAATACGTAACCATAGTCTTTGAGTTGTGTTCTCATCCATATGACTTGAGCACAACATGTAGACATGGCTACATATTCTCGCTTGGTTGATGACAAATGATGTACAATCCTGCTTCTTCGATTGCCATGACACCAGCTTATCACCAAGAAATTGTAAAGCTCCTGAAGTGCTTTTCCGTGAGTCTAAGCATCCCGCGTGGTCGGCCACCAAAAGCGATTAGTTCAAAACCAGAATCCTTCGGATACCTGATCCCCAAGTTAATGGTTCCCTTTATGTATCGGAGGATTCTTTTAGCCTTAAAGAGGTGGGTTTCAGCTTGGTCGCGATCGATAACGGAGCATAGATAAACGGCAAAGACAATATCAGTGTCCGCTAGTCTGTTAGATACATGAGAGACCCAATAATACTACGGTATTTTGTAGGGTCCACCAATTTCCCATGTAAATCGGCGTCTAGCTTCTTGGTATGAGCCATTGGTGTGGCATAGGTGTCACATGTTTTCATTCCAAATTTGTTTAACAATTCAAGGGCATATTTGGATTGACTCAAGAAAATACCACGGGGTGATTGATGAACTTGTGGTCCTAGAAAGAATGTAAGTTCACCCATCATGGACATTTCAAAATTTTTCTTCATTAGTTTTGCAAAAGCTATTGAAAACTTTTTATGTGTAGACCCAAAATGATGTCATCCACGTAAATTTGAACAATTAAGATATGTGCCCCGTGATATTGTATAAAAAGAGTTGGGTCAAACGAGCCTTTGGTGAAATTATTGGCAATGAGGAAAGATGATAGCTTATCGCATTCATGCCCGAGGGCTTGTTTGAGACCATAAAGAGCTTTGTTCGCTTTGTAAACATGGTTCGGGAACTCGTGATCAACGAATCCATCCGCTGGTGACATAAACCGTTTCTTTAAGTTGTCCATTGAGAAACGCGTTTTGACATCCATGATAGACCGTCATATTCATATGAGCTAACGCTAGAAATATCCCAATGCCTCAAGACGAGCAACCGGAGCAAAAGATTCTTCAAAGTCTATTCCTCTTCTCGACGATAACCCTTAGCAACTAGCGTGACTTGTTTCGATAACATTCCCTTCAAAGATCCAATTTGTTTGTCCAAATCCATTTTAAACCAATGACGAGACCTTGTTGGTCTTTCAACCAGCCCCATACTTCAAGACGCTTGAATTGGTTGATTTCTTCATGCATGGATTCAATCCGCTTGTCTTTTGTCATTGCATCCTTAATGTTTTTAGGTTCGATTGGCGCATGCTGAGTGCATAAATGCAATGTTCACCGCCCGAGTGAAGATGTTGTCTCTGAACGACCGGTTGATTCGGGTTGCCAATAATGTTAGCGGAGGATGGTCTTTTGTCCATCTATGTGTAGAGGGTTGATGTTGGTATACATTGTGCGGACTCGAGGATTCAAATGGTTTGTTGAAGATTAGCGACATCTAGTGCAAGCAGCGATCTCATTAGCAAACGGGTTGAAGAACGATTTGGATCAAAATCTGCAGTGGGGGTACTTCATTCGAATATCATCACCGGTTCATCATTGTTGGAAGCGTGTGTTCAATTTGTTGTGTTGGAGTCAACTAGTGTAGGTGCATTTTCAACAAGAGTTGTTGTAGCAGGTGTATCGTGTATAGGAATATTATCGTTGTCACAAAATGGAAAAATGGATACACCGAGCACGCTCATCAATATCGCATCACGCAACGTAGGAGCAAATAACCTTTCCATTTGTTGACGAAAGTTAGTCGAGGGCTTTCTTCACCGATGATGGGGGTTGAGGGAAGTTTAAGCGGTTGTGACCGGTTCTAAGTCGTTATACTCGTAAGCCATTTCGCGTGAGTTCATCGAAATGAGCATGAATCGCTTCCATTACCTCCTTAGTTCGACGATTCGGATTCGAAACCTTTAGAATTGTCACAAGATCCAATAAAGACTCCAATATCCGCTTTGGCTTTGAGCTTTCCAAAATCATCACGATCATTATTCGGATAGCAAAGGGATCCAAATACATGAAAGTGTTTTAGGTTCGGTTTATAGTGGGACAAGCTCAAAAGGTGTTTTGTTGTGGCGCTTTGTAATCATAGAACGGTTTTGAGTATAGCATGCGAGATAAACGCGCCATAAGTAATCTGAAGTTTAGCATTGATTAACATTGTTCTTGCTTCCACTAACGCTCGGTTTCGATCTTTCAATAACTCCGCTTTGTTCAGGTGTACGCAATAGATGTTTGATGCTGAATTCCCACTTTCTCATAGAATTCACGAAGGGTTTTTGTTAACAAATTCAGTTCCTTTGTCTGCTCGATGATTACGGCGGTGTTGCGGAGTCAACTCAGTATTTTTGTGAGAAAGGTGATGATCATTTGTGGAGCTTGGTCTTTGCTACGAAGAAAGTATACCCAAGTCCATCGTGAGTAGTCATCAACAATTACTAAGATGTAGCGTTTGCCATTGATCGCTTGCACGCGCATCGGGCCACACAAATCCATGTGAAGAAGATGAAGCACATGCCGAGAGTTGTGTTCCACCTTTGAAGGAAAATGAGCACGAGTGCTTTTCCCTTGTTCACAAGTCGAGCAAAGGTGATCTTTGAATACGGAATTCGCGAGCAAGGTTGGTGATGGTTTGAAAGTTTAGATGTGAGAGCGACGGTGCTATAGCCGTGATTTTGTTGATGTTGCCTTTGAAAGTAAGCAAATGGGAGAGGAAGCAACCATGTCTTGCATAGAGATAGTGTAGAGACTAGAATTACGCGAGCCGGACATAAGGTCATTTCCTTGTAGATCACTTAATGAAACAAGTTTTCTCCCTGAAAGCAACCTCCAAATCTCCATCACAAAATTGACCTACCGAAAACAGATTGTGACCGAGGCCTTCCACATAGTAAACCCTGCTGATTTCGATGTTGCCATTGATATAATCTCAGTAGCCCATGATATCTGCGAAGTGATCATTCCCGAACCTGACAGTGCCAATGAACTTTGCAATAAAGTTTGATAACAGCTTAAGATTGCTCGTCATGTGTCGGGAACATCCGCTATCAACAATCCGAGAATGATCTGTATCACCGTGATACAACACGCATCTAATACGGATGGAATAGAAGTAGATTTGGAACCCGAAATGTTAGAGGGTTCCATAGCAGTTATAGTGGATATACACACATCAATAGCTTTAGGTATCCACTTAAATCCTAGTGTGTTATATAACCATTTCTGCCATCTATAACTACTCCTTGCTTTAGTCTTAGTGAATTCACTAGGTGGTACTACATTCCTAGGAGGTGATACTGGAGCTACAGGGACAAAGAATGCGCTTCTTAGAATCTAAAGATGGCGGTCTACCAAGCAATGCACTTAGAAAGATTAGTGGGCCTAGAGGTATTCGGTTCTTAGGATTCCTTAAACGAGAGATGATAGCTTTAGCAACACATTTATCATGGCAATCAGAATTCATACTTTTAAATATCACAAGGTGCATCGATCAATATCAAAAGTACTTAACGGTTTAGCATTCGTTACATCACTATTTCTATTACATTTGCCAGACGCAATATCTATAGTGGGAGCAACGTGAGTCTTATTCATAGTCCTAGGGTGTTCTTCTACTTTAGCATTCTTGATTGATCTTTTCTTAGGTCGCAACTTCCTATTCTTCGATTGAGTGCTCCTAGGTTGTGAAGTGCGGACGTTTGGAAAAGGCTCAACTATTCCTGTTGATCGCAAGAGAAGGAAGCACGCTAGCTACTTGTGATTTGGCAGTAGAGATTCTAGGTGCATGAGAACTAAGTGTTACGGGGGCTAATCTCTTAATGACTGTTGGCGGAAGTTGTTCATACTTTCCTAACATTCCTCTTAACTTGATGATAGTGTGAATCAGATCTTGATTTTCAGACCGAACATTTCTAGCAAAATGCATAACTTCTTTAGTGTGTGCAAGATAATGATCAAGTTCATTTGATGCTTCATCACGAGTCTTTTTGAGTAAATCAAATATGACACCATATTCCTTTTTAACTTTTACAAGTTCTTGTTCATATTTTGAGATTTGACACTTAAAAGACACGTTTTGATCATCCATTTGCTCAATTTTAAAATCGAAGTTTTGCACGAATCTGGGTTGATTTTGTGTTGAAAAGCAAGTTGTTGATCGTGAATATCTTTTTGACACCAATTAAGACGACGTATTGCATTTGAAAGTTCGCTTGACAATCGTTTGTTTTCAACTGTTAAGGACTCGACCAAGCACATTATCGTGTTCTCAACATTTACCACGTAAATAAAGATCACAGAGATATTATCAAATGCATATGACAACGAATTCAATAACACAACATTTTGAACATCAAAGACATGATAACATCTTCCAAGAGTCGATCAACATCTTTTCTCAAGAGTTTCTTTTTACGCTTAGTATTAGAAATAGATGTTTTCGCTTTCTCGAAAACGTTTTTCATGACCCCAAGTTCCTTATGAAAATCCTTTTCCCAAGCAATTGCACAACTTTTCAAGTTTTTAACATTAGGTAAAAGATTTTTCTGAAAAATGTCTCTTTGTTCTCGCGCAGAGGCTTATTGAAAATGTTCAACTTTGATTTCTGATCGATATTCTATCTCATGTTGTAAAATTTTGAGGTCAGCCATGAAAATGTCAAAATATCGAAGAATTTTTCGATTTTCATGTTGTGAGTTTACTTCACTAATGGAAGGTAAAGGACCATAAGTTTGTGCAAAGTCTGCTTTGGGATTAACAATAGAAGACTCGGGTGTTTTGATGATAACCCTTGGTGTGTTAGAAGAATCCGTTGGTGTGGCGAAAGTGACCGGTTTTGAATAATTAAAAGGTTTGTTGTAAACAACTTTTTCTAATTTTGATCGACTCTCGTCTTCGTGATCTAATTCCTCTTGACGATGATATTCAACAACATTCATAATGTAATTATCAATTTTATATTGTGCACCTGGAAACTTCGTGGATTTGGTTTGAATGCTTTGGTTGAAAGCTTAGGTTTGTAATCAGCAAGATTCTGTCCATATCCATTTGGATTTGGTTTTAAAGTAAACTTTTCAATGGCTGTGACTGACTCACCATGTTTGTAAACAAAACTTTTAAACTCTTTAAGTTTGTTTTGCAAGCCGATGATTTCTTCAAGATGATCATCTATTCGTTTTGCTGAATGCTTTTTGTATGCAGAGAATCGTTTTTGACAATTTAACAACTCAGCCTTTAGCTTTTTGATTTTCCAAGGTGAGAAGCTTAATTTGTTTTTTTATGTTCATGTTTCGCTTGTTCTATTTGACATAACAAAGCATTCTTGAAACGGCTAGATCAACGATATGTCGCTTCTAAATATTTTTCGCTTTGAAAGATTTGGCAAAGGTCGCTTCAAAACCGCTTTCACGCTTTTCTTGAGTTTTGAAAAAGTTAAGTTGCTTTTGTAAACATTCAAAATCCTTTGTTACAGGCATTTTACTTTTCAAGTCCTTGTTTAATGCATAACATTCCTCCATTTTGATTTTATGAGTCTTGAAGTAAACGGAAAAATCCGAATGAGGCAAAAGATCATCTTGTTCAACGCGGAGTCTCAACATGATCATTCTTTAGATCCTCAAGTACCACACGAGTCAATTTGATTATCAAGGGAAACCATAAGGTCATCTTGATCGCCAAATGTAACGATACAGTCGGGGTTAAGTTGAAAATCCTCAACCGGAAAGATGTAAAAGACTCATTTGAACATGCCCGACCGCCGGATTCGTGATATTGGCGAGAGATTAGTTCGAATATGATTATGGTTTGTTCGGTACTGAGACAAGCCATCACTGTCATACTACCGGGCTCAGACACTCATCATGTAAAACTTTCACATATTAGCCATCAACATTGTTTGCATTGGCCCGCAAGTCTTCCATATCATCATCGAGTCAACGCCATTTGCCATAAAGCTCACATTTCTTTACGTGAGAGATCCACCGCCTTCATCCCAAGAGCCAAAAGTAGAGCCTCTTTGAAATAACTCTTGCCCCTAGTCCTTGGCTTTGGGCATGCATTAGCCAGGTGTCCACTTCTCATTGCGCTTGTTAGCATCATGAAGACCATTTAACCGCATTTTGAGCATTTCCCTGCTCCACCACTTGAGCTCTGTTGTTCCTTCTACCCAAGCATTAAACCCTTGACTCACCTTGTCTCGACCATAACCATTGCTGATTCTCCCCATTAGTACAGTCCATATCTATGATCTTTTAATCATTTTGTTTACAGTCCATATCTATGACAGCATTAATGTATGTTTCAAATATATTCGTACAGGTTGAAGTTTGAAGCAGACCTGAGGCAGACTGATGCAGACAACAACATACTATCACTTTCACCACAAAGAACAATGATCTCATAACAAAAGTTAAAGATGACGCCGAAGCATAACCGCTCAAAGATAACTATCTCTCTACTTGCAGGGGAGATTGTTCGAATCAAGACAATTCTCTACAAGAAAGAAGAATGTCAGAAAGACGTCACAAGCTACTATTACATCAAGCGCCTTCACCGCTACATTCGTATATACTTGAGGGGAGATTGTTGGAATCACTCCTAAACAGGATTTCAAGTATTTATATTTCATATGTAATAGGTAGCTTTATTATGGCCTTTATGTTTGTTTAAGGTCAAGCTTATTTAGAAGGCCCATAAGCTTGATCCAAGCCCAATAAGGAATAGGGAAGGAGAGGGAGTGTTGCCCTAGCTCCTTGCCTATAAATACATTGTAATAACCCTCACTTGAGGGTTGGTTGTTCAAGTTTTCTTTTCACACATATTCCTACGCCTAACCGTATACTATATTGTGTGTGTGTGTTTGATACTTGTTCATCCGCCTTCATCTCTTTCTATATAACTTGTGTTTGTAAAACTAGTGACCTAATAGTGGTATCAATCGCCAAATAGTTGGGTGTACTCGTTTGTTTTTGAAGTTTTGGTTTTGGGTTTTACGCGTAAAGATAACGCAATCTTTGGTTATCTTAAAACTCGTTTTACACTTTTTAATCCAAGATTCTTGTACTTTCAATGTTTTGAGGTGTTAAAATACTTGTTTTTGGCAAATAGTTTCAAACTTTACATGCGTGGATTTACGCTTTTAAGCTTGTTTTTGTTAGGTGGTGTCGCTTCTACGCTGCGAACCCGTTTAGCGTTTTGGTACATCAAAATTCACACTTATGTGTTCTTTTGGTACTATTGAAGCTATTCCATAACAAAAACTGGTTTAGAAACACATTTGGGCAAAATCAAAGTTACGAGTAATCCTACGCGTATCAAAACCCTAAAATTACGTGTAAGATTTTCCTTGGTTTGATCTTCATTTTTCTGGTTTATTCCGTGTTTTCTTACTTGGATAAGGCTGAAAATACGTCGACTTTGGATATCTTTTGCCTTTGTGAAGTGTAAAAGATCATTTGGGGCAAAAACCCTAAAATTACAGCGTAAGCATAAAGCTTACGCGTAGAAATTCTACGATAAGATTCACTTACGCCTAAAACTTAGGTCTACGATAAGGTAATCCTAGCCTAACTTTCACGCCTAACTTTTGTCTACGATAACTTTAGTGCTTTTATCCTACTTACGCAGAAGCTAAAACCTACGCGTAACTCCTCATTGTTGCGCGTAACTTTTGGTGTTTTTACGCATAAGTGCTACTTGGTTCTTGTGTTTTCTACGCCTAAGGACACTTCATCAACAAAGGTTCATTCGACTACAAAGATCCATTTTTACCCACACAAGTTTTTCAACATGTCACAACCACCATACTCTAACTATTTCCCTTACACTTATCCTCAACGACAACAACAACTAAGTCCACAACATCAACAATGGAATCAACAACAAGCAATTTATCAACAACAATTTAATCAACAACATACTCCACAACTTGTTGCAAATCCACAACCTCAAATGGTTCAACCACCACCAAGTCTTCAAGTTCAAACGTACACAAATGAATTCAATCAACATCCATCAAGGAACACTATGAAGGAACCCACTTGGTTTGCAAAGATGTGTGAAGCTTTAAGCGGACAACAATCAATTCATGAGGTCGATCACTTGATAGACCTCCAATGCTCACTTCCAGAAACTACGATCAATGGGTGATAAGGTTCTTTAGGTTTTGTGATCTAAAGAAGCCACATGGAAAGTTCTTAAAGAAGGTTATCTTTGAAGGTCCATTTGAGATGCCTACTGTCATTGTACCCGGAGATCCAAATGCCATTCCACCAAGAGATGTACAAACCAACATTGCTCGCAGATTTGCGGAAATCCTAAGAACTTCTACACTATGAAGCTGATGAACTTGCAATGGAATACATCCTCTTAGGATTACCAAACCCAATTCTTCGTAGTGTTGATGCTCAAAAAGATCGACAAAAATGTGGGATCATATTCGCTTCTTATGGAAGGATCTCAGATCAATCAAGAGGATTTGGAATCCAAAATTTACTTGGCTTATGAACACTTCATGATTGAACCCGGAGAGACACTAGAGTCCTATCATCATCGATTTTCGGACATCATCAATGATTTGGATAAACACAACATCATCATGCCAAGAATTGCAGTGAATACTAAGTTCCAAAGTAGTCTTGGTCCTGAATGGGAGAAGTATGTCATTTTTCTCCGTCAAGCCAAGAACATGCATCATTCTACCTACGGATTGTTGTACGATTACTTGAAACCTCATGAAAAGGAAGTTGATCGGGAAAGGATTCTCCGTGCTCAAATTGCTCCACCCACATATCCGGAAAATCAACAACTTGCCTTATACGCTCAACAAAATTATTCTCCTCAATCAGCAACTCAAACAACTGCTTCAAACCCACCAAACGATCAATCACATCAACCTCAACAAAATCAGTTGGTCCCTTACAACAACAATGCTCAAGCACTTCATAATGAGGAATCGATCCGTTCAAGCATTGCAACAAGGATTTGCTATGATTGCTAATGCCTTTAGCCGTTATACCAACAAATCCAACAACCGTATTCGTTCCTCATCTAATACAAGGAATCAAGCCGTTGTGACCAATGGACGAGTTGAAGTTCGTAATCGTGGTTATGGTCGAGTCGGATGGGCGGTGGTCAAGGGTTTAATGCTGTGGGTAGGAACAACAACAGAGCTCAAGTGGTGGAACAGGAAATGCTCAAAATGGGTTGAATGGTCTTCGATGCTACAACTGCAATGAGAAGGGACACTTGGCTAATGCATGCCCAAAGCCAAGGACTAAGGCAGTGCTTATTTCAAAGAGGCTCTTCTTTTGGCTCTTAAGGATGTAGCTGGTGGAACTCTCACGAGACAAAGAACGAGCTTTATGGCAAATCATTCGGATGATGATATGGAGGACTTGCAGGCCAATGCACCGGTATTATGTTGATGGCTAATATGCATGGTTACACATGAGTGACACAGTGCCCAGTGTATGACAGCGATGGCTTGTCTCTACCGAACAAACCATATTTATCTCGATCTAATCTCTCCGCCAACATCACGAATCCGCAAGGCGATCGAATGTTCAAATGAGTCATCCACATCTCATTTCGACGATTTTCAACTAACCCGTAGTTATATTTGGACGATCAAGATGACCTTAATGGTTTCCCTTGATAATCAAATTGACTCCGTCGCATATTTGAGGATCTAAGAATGATCATGTTGAGACTCACGCTGAACAAGATGACTTTTGCCTCATCGGAGTTTTGCTCGTTAATTCAAGACCAAAAATCAAAATGGAGAATGTTGCATTAATAAACAGGACTTGAAAAGTAAAATGCACTGTTAACAAAGGATTTTGAATGTTTACAAAAGCAACTCAACTTTTTCAAAACTCAAGAAATACGTGAAAACGGTTTTGGCGAGCCTTTGCCAAATCTTATCAAAACGAAAAATATTTAGAACGACAGATGCGTGATCTAGCCGCTTCGAAGAATGCTTTGTTGTTCGAAATAGAACAACTGAAACATGAACATAAAAAGCAAATTAACGCTCTCACCTTGGAAAATCAAAAGCTAAAATTGAGTTGTTAAATTGTCAAAAAGCATTTCTGCATACAAAAGCATTCAACGAAACTAATAGATGATCATCTTGAAGAAATCATCGGCTTGCAAAACAAACTTAAAGAGTTTAAAAGTGTTGTTTACAAACATGGCGAGTCGGTCACACCATTGAAAAGTTTACTTTAAAACCAAATCCAAATGGATATGGACCGAATCTTGTTGATTACAAACCTAAGCTTTCAACCAAAGAATTCAAACCAAATCCACGAAGTTTCCAAAGGCACAATATAAAATTGATAATTCTGTTATGAATGTTGTTGAATATCATCTTCAAGAGGAATTAGATCACGCGAGAAGGCGAGTCGATCAAAATTAAAACGTTGTTTACAACAAACCTTTTAATTATTCAAAACCGTCACTTTCGCCACACCAGATTCTTCTAACACACCAAGGGTTATCATCAAAACACCCGAGTCTTCTATTGTTAATCCCAAAACAGACTTTGCACAAACTTATGGTCCTTTACCTTCCATTAGTGAAGTAAACTCACAACCTGAAAATCGAAAAATTCTTCGATATTTTGACATTTTCATGGCCTCAAAATTTTACAACATGAGATAGAATATCGATCCAAATCAAAGTTGAACATTTTCAATCACCGGGCGCGAGAACAAAGACATTTTTCAGAAAAATCTTTTACCTAATGTTAAAAACTTGAAAAGTTGTGCAATTGTCTGGGAAAAGGATTTTCATAAGGAACTTGGGTCATGAAAACGCGTTTTGAGAAAACGAAACATCTATTTCTAATACTAAACGTAAAAAGAAACTGTTGAGAAAAGATGTTGATCGACTCTTGGAAGATGTTATCTGTGCTGATGTTCAAAATGTTGTGTTATTGAATTCTTTGTCATATGCATTTGATAATATCTCTGCCGATACTGTCTGCTTCGTGGTAAATGTTGAGAACACCGATAATGTGCTTCGATCGAGTCCTTAAAAGTTGAAAACAAACGATTGTCAAACGAACTTTCAAATGCAATACGTCGCCTTAATTGGTGTCAAAAAGATATTCACGATCAACAACTTGCTTTTCAACACAAAATCAACCATTCGCTATGCAAAACCTTCGATTCTAAAATTGAGCAAATGGATGATCAAAACGTGTCTTTTAAGTGTCAAATCTCAAAATATGAACAAGAACTTGTAAAAGTAAAAAGGAATATGGTGTCATATTTGATTTACTCAAAAGACTCGTGATGAAGCATCAAATGAACTTGATCATTATCTTGCACACATTAAAGAAGTTATGCATTTTCTTTGGAAATGTTAGATTCGAAAATCAAGATCGATTCACACTATCATCAAGTTAAGAGGAATGTTAGGAAAGTATGAACAACTTCCGCCAACAATCATTAAGAGATTAGCCCCGTAACACTTAGTACTCATGCACCTAGAATCTCTACTGCCAAATCACAAGTAGCTAACGTGCTTCCTTCTACCGAAACAGGAATAGTTGAGCCTTTTCCAAACGCCCGCACTTCACAGCCTAAGAGCACTCAATCGAAGAATAGGAAGTTGCTAACTAAGAAAAGATCAATCAAGAATGCTAAAGTAGAAGAACACCCTAGGACTATGAATAAGACTCACGTTGCCTCCACTATAGATATTGCGTCCAGCAAATGTAATAGAAATAGTGATGTAACGAATGCTAAACCGTTAAGTACTTTTGATATTCACCGATGCACCTTGTGATATTTGTCGAAAAGTATGAATTCGATTGCCATGATAAATGTGTTGCTAAAGCTATCATCTCTCGTTTAAGGAATCCTAAGAACAGGAATACCTCTAGGCCCACTAATCTTTCTAAGTCTGTGCTTGGTAGACCGCCATCTTTAGATACTAAGAAACGCATTGTCGCTCCTCGTAGCTCCGGCTTTCACCTCCTAGGAATGTAGTACCACCTAGTGAATTCACTAAGACTAAAGCAAAGAGTAGTTATAGATGGCATAAATGGATATATAACACACTAGGATTTAAATGGATACCTAAAGCTATTGATGTTTGTATATCTACTATAAGCGCTATGGAACCCTCTAACATTTCGGGTTCCACATCTACTTCTATTCCATCTGTATTGTCGCTCTGTGTGTAATGCGTGATACGATCATTCTCTGGATTGTTGATAGCGGATGTTCCCGACACATGACGAGCAATCTTAAATCTGTTATCAAACTTTATTGCAAAGTTCATTGGCTGCCAGTTCGGAATGATCACTTCGCACCTATCATGGGCTACGGAGATTATGTCAATGGGAACATCGAAATTAGCAGGGTTTACTATGTGGAAGGCCTCGGTCACAAACTGTTTTCAGTAGGTCAATTTTGTGATGGAGATTTGGAGGTTGCTTTCAGGAGAAAACTTGTTTCATTCGTGATCTACAAGGAAATGACCTTATGTCTCGCTCGCGTAATTCTAGTCTCTACACTATCTCTATGCAAGACATGGTTGCTTCCTCTCCCATTTGCTTACTTTCAAAGGAAACATCAACAAAATCCACGGCTATGGCACCGCTGCGCTCTCACATCTAAACTTTCAAACCATCACCAACCTTGCTCGACACAAACTAGTTGAAGGACTCCCACGATTCCGGTATTCAAAAGATCACCTTTGCCCAGCTTGTGAACAAGGGAAAAGCACTCGTGCTCATTTTCCTTCAAAGGTGGAACACGACTCTCGATGTGCTTCATCTTCTTCACATGGATTTGTGTGGCCCGATCTTGCGCGCGGCAAACGATCAATGGCAAACGCTACATCTTAGTAATTGTTGATGACTACTCACGATGGACTTGGGTCTACTTTCTTCGTAGCAAAGACCAAGCTCCACATATGATCATCACCTTTCACAAAATACAACGTGTTCACTCGCAACACCAGCCGTAATCATCGTAATGCACAAAGGAACTGAATTTGTTAACAAACCCTTCGTGAATTCTATGAGAAAGTGGGAATTCAAAGATCAAACATCTATTGCACGCACACCAGAACAAAACGGAGTTGTTGAAAGACGAAACCGAACGCTAGTGGAAGCTGCAAGAACAATGTTAATCAATGCTAAACTCCCAGATTACTTATGGGGTAAGTCAGACATCCGCATGCTATACTCAAAACCGTTCTATGATCACAAAACGCCACAACAAAACACCTTTCGAGCTTGTCTACAACCATAAACCGAATCTCAAACACTTTCATGTATTTGGATTCCTTTGCTATCCGAATAATGATCGTGATGATTTTGGAAAGCTCAAAGCCAAAGCCGACATTGGAGTCTTTATTGGATATTGTGATAATTCTAAAGGTTTCTGAATCTGGAATCGTCGAACAAAGAGGTAATGGAAACGATTCATGCTCATTTCGATGAACTTACGAAATGGCTTCGAGTATAACGACTTAGAACCCGGTCACAACCGCTTAAACTTCCTCAACCCCCATCATCACCGGTGAAGAAAGCCTCACCACTTCGTCAACAAATGGAAAGGTTATTTGCTCCTCTGTTCGTGGACGATATTGATGAACGTGTTCCGTGTATCCATTTGTTTCCATTACTGACAACCCGATAATATTCCTATACCGATACACTGCTACAACAACTACCGTTGAAAATGCACCTACACCGCTTGACTCCAACACAACAGCTTGAACACACCGCTTCCAACAATGATGAACCAACCGATGATATTCTCGAATGAAGTACCCCCATCTGCAGATTTTGATCCAAATGCGTTCTTTAACCCGTTTGCTAATGAGGCTGCTGCAGGATGTCGCTGAATCTTCAACAAACCATTTGAATCCTCGAATCGCACAATGTATACCAACATCAACCTCTACACATAGATGGACAAAAGACCATCCTCCGCACGGAAAACATTATTGGCAACCCAAATCAACCAATCGTTACGACAACGTCTTCACACAGACGTGAACATTGCATTTATGCACTCACCGTCCTGCCAATCAACCTAAAACATCAAAGATGCAATGACAAAAGACAACCGGATTGAATCCATGCAAGAAGAACTCAACCAATTCAAACGTCTTGAAGTAAGGGAACTGGTTGAAAGACCAACAGGGTCTACGCCATTGGTCTAAAATGGATTTGGAAAACAAATTGATGTCTGTTGAAGGGAATGTTATTCAAACAAGTCACGCTAGTTGCTAAGGGTTATCGCCGAAGAGGGAATAGACTTTGAAGAATCTTTTGCTCGGTTGCTCGCCTTGAGGTCGTTCGATATTGCTTCTCGCGTCGCTCTCATATGAATATGACGGTCTATCGATGGATGTCAAACGCGCTTCTCAATGGACAACTTAAAGAAACGGTTTATGTCACCAACCGTGATGGATTCGTTGATCCGAGTTCCGAACCATGTCTACAAACCTGAACAAAGCTCTTTATGGTCTCAAACAAGCCCTCTGCATGGTACGATAAGCTATCATCTTTCCTCATTGCCAATAATTTCACCAAAGGCTCGGTTGACCCAACTCTATTTATACAATATCACGGGCACACATCTTAATTGTTCAAATTTACGTGGATGACATCATTTTTGGGTCTACACATAAAAAAGTTTTCAATCTTTTGCAAAACTAATGAAGAAAAATTTTGAAATGTCCATGATGGGTGAACTTACGTTCTTTCTAGGACTACAAGTTCATCAATCACCCGTGGTATTTTCTTGAGTCAGTCCAAATATGCCCTTGAATTGTTAAACAAATTTGGAATGAAAACATGTGACACCTATGCCACACCAATGGCTCATACCAAGAAGCTAGACGCTGATTTACATGGGAAATTGGTGGACCCTACAAAATACCGTAGTATTATTGGGTCTCTCATGTATCTAACAGCTAGCAGACTGGATATTGTCTTTGCCGCTTATCTATGCTCCCTTATCGGTCGCGACCAAGCTGAAACCCACCTCTCTGAGGCTAAAAGAATCCTCCGATACATAAAGGGAACCATTAACTTGGGGATCCGGTATCCGAAGGATTCTGGTTTTGAACTAATCGCTTTTTCCGACCACGCTGGGATGCTTAGACTCACGGAAAAGCCGGGGAGCTTTACAATTTCTTGGTGATAAACCGGTGTCATGGCAATCGAGAAGCGAGGATTGTACATTTGTCATCAACCGGCAGAATATGTAGCCATGTCCGCATGTTGTGCTCAAGTCATATGGATGAGAACACAACTCAAAGACAATGGTTACGTATTTGATGAGTAATCCCGATGTATTTGCGACAATCGAGTGCCATTGCAATCTCGCGCAACTTCGATTCAGCCAAGACTCAAATCAAAGCACATCGATCTTCGATATCATTTCATCAAGGATCACGGAACGTGGTACGAGTGCGTTGAATTATATTTTGTGGATGCAGAATACCAATTGGCAGATCTTCTCACCAAAGCCTTGCCTCCCGCTAGGTTTAATGAGTTGGTCCACCGATTGGTATGAGGTGTTTGACTCAAGAGGAATTGGATGACCTCCTAAAACAGCCTTAAAACACTGTCAAACACCAAATCTCTTTTGTAAATAATTTTTCAAAAACAAAATACAAAAATATAAAATCCGATAAAACAACAAAAATATTCTTCTAATCTAATTTTCTTTCAACATTGCAAGTACATTTCTTCCGTCAACACTTTAATCTTTCAAAATTCAGTATTTTTCCGATCAAGTGTTGAGGGGGAGAAAATAATCTCATAACTGCTTCAAAACATCATCTGTACTTGCATGTTATCATATCTCGTTGAATCTTTTACAAATGGTGGTACATTTTCTCGTTCAAAGACACTCCTCTGACTTTAATTAATAACCTTTCATTATTTTCTCAAGTCGAGGGGGAGTGTCGTCATGCTTCTTTCCAAAAATCTTTGTTTGGTAACCAAAAAGGAAGTTAAAAGGCTTTGTTTGAAAGAGGAAAAGGTGGAGGGACCAAAACTGTCAAAACCTTAAAGATATTTTGAATAAAAATATCCTCCACCTACTTTCACTTCTCATTTATTGCAAAAATACCTATAACCATCCTACGCTTAAAATTCACTCAAGACAACCGTATTTTTGATCTTCATCTTGTAAGTGTTTTCGTGATCACAACATGTTTTTATGATAAGGTTTTGAATTTCATGTAAACCTACGCCTAAAACGCTTTCTCTAGCGTGATTAGTGTTCTACGCTTATCGTATGAACACAATATAATATGTGTGTTTGTGTAAAATGATTTGTCAAAACGCTCATAATACATCTATGATACCATTTTAACCATCAAAATCCACCCTGAAACACTAATTGATGATTTTTTTGAAAATTAGGGTTTATGAGTCGAATTGGGTATTTTCAAATGTGAAGTGTTTTGGTCAAAAAGATTGTTGTGTTATGCTTATGTGATGATGAATTGATGATATCCATGCCTTATAACCACCCAGAAACCTTAATTGATTAAGAATTAGGAATTAGGGTTTAATGTTCTAAAATTGGGTATTTTTGATTCACTTTGCAAACTAAGTGTTAAACTTGGTCAATATGCTCTCACAACATCTAAGATATACCGTAAAAATTTGGTGCATAATCCATGGCTAGATCTCATACGTAGAATTAGGGTTTAGACTACGCTGTAGCGATTTCTACGATAACGTTAAAGCTGTCCAATTGTGTTATGATGCGTCTGTTATAAAATGAATGTTATGTGTTAAACATTGATGATATGATGCTTTGTTTCGTGCTTGCTACACTTAATATTCAGAATCAAGGTTGTTGTTAACACGATAAGGATCACCTACGCGCAGCTTGTTATGCGTAAGATTTGTCTTACGCGTAGCTTCTACGCATAAGGATCTACATATGGGACTACTGGCGTATCCTCGTGAAGGATATGCGTAAACAAAGACTCTAGCGATAAGGTCAACTCTTACGAGTAGACTTACGCGTAAGGTTAATATATGCCTACGCATAAGCTTTACGCGATAAGGTCCTTCTTTTCCTACGCTGCAACACTTCTTACGCTGTAGTTAAGACCCTACGCGTAAGTTTACGCCACGCATATATCATTCCCGCTCACGCGATAACTTTACCAATCCTACGCAATAAGCGGTGATCATACCTTCAAGTATGAATTGTTACTGTACAAACTTGTAAATAAACTAATCATATCATCACGAATCCTAAAATGTCACTAATAAACTTAAATCGTTTGATATGTTGTGAACAATAAGTGATAAAATAAACTTTAAAACTTAAAGTTAACTAACTCACAAAACATTTCACGACATCATTGGACTATTGAACAAACAAGTGACTTAGGACTCGTAACAATCATTGACTTTGTACATTCAATAACTAGACAATAAGACCTTCTGTTGACTAACATTATGTCTTTCGATATGTTGGTTCTATTTGCTAATGTTATTTCATCACGACATGGTGAACAAATGAATGTGGATGCACGAAGTTCTCTCCATTACTTTGATATCTATCCTCATGGCTATCCAATGAAGATAGGAAAGAATAATCTCTGTGTTGACTTTGACACCCTCACTTGCTCTGAATCTTCGTGTTTAATTGCTATTGACATTTCAAGGACTCATCCCATCGTAACATGCTTACTCACTCAAAGCAATCGTTCTCGAGATCTACATCCAACATTCGGAACACTATGGAAAGGGTCAAAGGACACCGCCAGCTGACTGGTGACTCAATCACAAACAAGTCACCATTACACTCGCAGACTTAAGAGTACGTTCTCCTAATTCACGATGTCGATCCAACCAAACTATATGCCACACTTTCGCCAAGAGCTCACTCTCCAATTCTTAATCAATATCGGTTATGGCGAGGCTGACAGGGAGTAATCACCAAGCATTCTCACGTAGAGCTTAAGAGTATTCCTCAACCCCGGAGAACTCTCTACATGATCATCACCAAGTCTGCTAGGTCGTCGCGACAGCGGCCATGAGCACCCTAAGCTCATGGGCAAATATTCGGCATTGGTCAACAAGAAACACATCGCTATCGGCTCGATTTGGGATGACATGATGTCATTTCTCAACAAACTTGGCTCAAAGATTCCCTACATCAGATATACTAAATTGTTGATCCAGAGAGCACTTGGACTTCATCCCGACATTCCCAAGAGGCTCAATGACCCCGACAATCACGACATGTTGACGGAACCCATTCTATCTTTCAGAATCAAGGAAACGTCTACAAAGAAACAAGGTGCTTGCTGCCAGATTTCCTTCTAATCAAGATGTCGAAAGCTCGAATCGCATTAAAAGGTATCGGTCGAAGACAAGGCAAAGTTGGTCATCTCGACGAAAAATCTTCCGAACACCTATAAGGAGAACCAAATAGGAAGTGCTGGAGTGTCACAAGTACTGAGAGTCAAAGGAATGTTCCAAAGAAGAAACCTATTCCAAAGAGGAAACCTACTCCTAAGAAGAAAGTTCCTTCTCGAAGCCGCTCCCGATCCTTTCACTTGAACCAAAGAAAGCTCGTGGACGAGGACTCGAGGGAATGCTGACACGGATGAAGAGATTACATACTAAATCGCAGCGATGAAAATCTCTCACTCAAAACCTCCAAGTCCTCAAACTACTAAAGGAAAAGGAAGACTCCTCGTGACTTGTGTCTCATGATGAAAGCTCAAGAAGAAGAAGAGCTCTGGATCAATCATACAGAAGAAGTTTAAATTAGTTAGACAAATTCAAAAGTCAAGAATTTGCAAAAGATCAAATGGGTGGCCCCGAGGATCGAGTGGTGTTGTCCACTCTTCACCGGTCCCGATGCGCGTTAATCAACCCGATAGGGATCCGTGCCACCACTCTTGTGCAACAACAAACGCTTGTGAAGGAGTCTTCTGATCTTAACTTTGAGGAACCGTAAAAGAATAAGATCGAGAAAGAAAACCGATGAAGAAGCTAAGGAACAGACGGAAGAAAAGGCTAAATCTGGACATGATGACGAAGAAGATTATAATGACTTTCTTCTCAGCAGTCCAACTCGTTCCAAGGAGGATACTCGACCTCCAAAGGACCCGAATCTCCTCATGTCCCTCCTCATCGATTCTTCATCTCACTCATCACCACCACCATCAAAAAGATCAACAAAATCATCATCCAAATCTGGGAAGAAACCACCTCGATCTTGGATTTCTCAAGCTCATAAACGAATTCACAAAGCTGCCAAACAAGTCGAAAGAAAACGTGCTCTACAAAAGCTAAATTTCTTTGTCGATCACATACAAGATATGTATGACGAGCATGACAAGATGGAGAAAGAAAGGGAATTTGTTTAGAAGTTCATGAAGAGTCATCATCAAGAGGAACTGAACGAAATGATAGAAGGTTACACTAACAAGTACCTTCAGGATATCGTTCCTAAAGTCCAAAAGGAACTGGAGAAGACAAGAAGAGATCATACTCACAAGTTTCTTCTCGACATCGTCCCTGTGACTAGAGAAATATTTTCCACAACTCACCCTAACATCGTAGCATTGGTTAAACATACAATGGCCAAAGAAGTCGATCTCTCGAATGCTGAAGTTAATCGCTAAACTTGTGATACAAATGTCAAGCGATTTGGAACGCTTACTTCGCCGGATGAAGCTAAATTTTTCGAAAATCTACTTGATTTTCAACTCAGATCATCATGCAAGGAGTCATCCGATCAACCCAAACGACCAAGAGATGACGATGATAAGGATAAGGATTTCGCACCTAAACGCCGAAGCGATGCGGTAAATCTACCTCTATGCTACCTCCTCCACCACGAACTTCTTCTCAACAAAAGTCTCCTCCACCTCGGTCTTCTACTGATAAACCTCTGGACGATTCCGAGTTACCCACCCCCGACTCTCATACAACAGGTGATTACTTTGAGTATACGGGTGGTGACGGCATGAAGAGGTCCTTGAGCCCAACAACAACCCACCTCACCCAAACAAGTGCAGAAACCAAAGATCATCATCAAGGCCTTCCAAAAGAAGAAGACGACTCAGCCAGGAGTCGCTCCTCATGGCTAGATGACGATAAAACCGAAGAGTTTGAATGGTTCTCCACACTTGTCAATCAAACTCCCTACCTTGATGAAGGTCAAGAATTGGTAGACGGTTCTACATTGGAGCACAAAACTTTTGCAAGAAAAGTTCCATGAAGAAAATGACGAATCGAAGTTGAAGCGAATCAAGAATGAAGCATTCCAACTTCTTAAAGACAGCTCGAAAGCCTCGAGGTCGAATATCATCTTGAGAACATCGCTCGAGCTATGTCTAACGACATGGATTGGCTCAATCCCGAAGCAAACATTGACTTCACACAAAGGGACAACCCTCCATACTACACCGATTGGACCAAACCCTTACCGACTATCATTGGCCTGCATCTAACCACGGATTCCCTTCCGATACTTCTCTTAACGAGACAGGATTTTCTACACGGTAGTAATGGTTCGAAAATACGCTACATCATTGACTCTTCCATTCCCAAATGACTATTTACTCAAACCGCATAGCTATCGAGGAACGCAAATCACTTGTTTTGACAACGCGTGCAAGCATACGACCAAGATGCATTGTATGGGATTCATCATTGGCCCAACGCGAAGAATCTAATACTACTGACGACTTTGAGAACTTGTCCTCAACGACATCAAAGACATGTACCTTGCCAAAGTACAGGTCGTGATGAGACAATTCTCGGCGATTCAAGTTCAACGTGAATTTATCAAGTCAGCTTCTCATCTTCATTAGACGATCGTGATCAAAGAACGGTTGAAGATATCCAGATGGCATTGAATCTTATCGACGCTGCAGGTCAACCTCACTCCTCCAACGCTTACTCTTCCGATCTCAATCGGCCTACCTCAATATACGCCATCAAGAAACCTTTCGAGTTGTTTACCGCAGTGAACTTGAAAGAAACGCTTAATGGCGTAGTGATCTTCTAAATTCGGGGATCATACTTTGAAGCTGGTTAGGGATGGATTAGCGTGCTGAGTGTTGAAGGATATACTTAAACTGAGCCGGACTTCAAAATAATGGCTTTCGATACTTCAAGATTGTGAAACCGGACTTCAAATTAATGGCTTCTGAACACATCAGTTCAGGACCCGCGCTTCAAAGAAAGGAAAGTGCTTATCAAAATCAAAGGTTTTTAAATATTTTTCAAGCACTATTCCTAAAAACATAATGGCTTGTAAGTATTTCAGCTTGCAACCCGATCTTTAAAGCAAGGAAAGTGCTACGCAAAATCAATTTTCATATATATCGAGCACTTATCCTTAATCACATGAAGATAATTTTTTTCTAAATAATCTTCAAAAGATTTTTAAAATCTTCATCTTCGTTTTGACTATTAATTTGAAATTTTTCAAAAGATTTTTCAAAATCTCTCACATTTGGTACCAAGATAACTCCCTCTAAAACCTTAATTGATTCTAAATTTTCAGATGAAAATATATGCTTAGCTTTCGTAAGGGGGAGTATAAAACCAAAATTGTTCCAAAATTCATGCTAAATCAGTTTCTCTCCAAATGCTTTCCGAAAAACATATCTTTTTATCATTTTGTTTCAAAAACATCAAAGATATGCTATTTTTGAGTTAGGATTAATATATGTTTTAATCATTTTGTTTCAAAAACATATATTGTCCACGAAAAACATATCTTTTAATCATTTTGTTTCAAAAACATATATTGTCCGGATTAGTGAAACAGTCCGGTATGTCTTTTCAAACTTCTCCCCATTGGGATC
>OU343216.1:144233893-144320448 GCA_910596185.1 Chrysanthemum makinoi | reverse complement strand
ATAGATTGGGTGGTAGGGCGGGCGTGGAGTCGGTGGGAATACCATACTTCGGCTACTGAATCTCATCTAACTTTCAGTTGTGTTAACTCTGAAGTATGTATTGCATATCAAACTTAGGGGCGGTAGGATTCTATTACGATCTCTTCGTTAGTTTAAAGATGGTAGACTTAGGCCTCAGGATTATGTTTTGGAATATTCCGTCCTTATTCCAATATCGGCCATTTCTAAAAGAAGTTGCAGAGACAATTTACAAATATTATTTGAGAAGAAGCAAGAGACAAACCTTAGAGAAATGAAGGCGTCAGGAGATGAACTCAGGTTCTTGTGTGTGAGAAAAAGTGAAAAACCAAAGGTAGGAAAGGGGATATATATATACCCGAAACCTAATTATGGCGTCCGATCGGTCAGAGAAGATGATGCAACTTTATGAGGATAGTACCATATTCCTAAGATGGGCACAATACTTGGCGGAATGGAGGAAAAGGCCATACACCAAATAATTGCCGACTTATAGACGACAAAGTTAATTAGACGGGTAAGAGGTTTAAAACCTAAAAATACGACTTTAGCGGAGAGAACTATATCAAAGTGTTACACCGCCGACTTCTTGCGAATAATATAACATGCGGGGGACATGTTGGCGTATGTAGCCGTCGTAGCACATCCAGGCGGGCATCCGCCGGGCGTGTTTCACGGCGTCGGCAAGGAGTGGCAATGCCGGCCATGTCGGCCGATTTTAGGAAATTTCCCTACGGCGTGGCCTACCGGGTAGAGTGGCTATAGGCCTCACGAGAATAGTATCCGAGCGATGTAGAATAGTGGCATGAATAGGAAGTTGGGGTAGTATAAATACCCCGCATTTAATACTTCTGAGTTTTTTCACACATTCCACCTACATTTACACATTCAGCACCTTGCCGGGCTTGGATCTGGGTTATCCAGAAGGAGGAGCTAACGGGTTCATACTTTGGGGAAGCCATCTTTCTACTGGGGCGGTGAACGAGGACAAGAATTTGCTTCAACAAAGTGGTGGTGCAGTATATGTTTGTGGACGGTCGACTGATGGTCCGGCCGGAGACAGTGGATGTTTTTACTTTTTAGTATGATAAAAAGTTATAGATGTGTTTGGGAGAGATGTGTTTCTGAATAAGAGAGATAGAGAAGGAGAGATGAGTTTGACTGTTGAGTTTTTCTTTAACTTAGGTGCTGTTTGTTTATTAAGAGGCTTTGAATCTGAATCTGATTCTGCATCGAATCTGAATGCGAGTAAATGTAGAATCTGAATACAATAAGGCGTTTGTTTTCATTTAAAGCGTCTAGCTAAGGTGTTTTCATTCGACTTTATCTTCAAGTGTATTCCATATTTCAGCGAGGCTGGCCCATGGCTTAGTTGATCGGTAAATTTCAGCATCTTATGATATGTTCTTTGTTTATCTTGACGACGACAACGCTATTATACACTAGATGTCCAACAAAAATAACTTTTTCGACATACACACTTACAAAAATGCACATATTATAACTTTCTATACACAACAAAAATAAGATATAACAAAAATAAGATATATAAATACATCTATTATAATTTTGACCAACAATTATAACCTTCAAGTTATTAACCCATTGTAAATTAACTACTGACATAGTTCCACTAACAAATTAAAATATACTATTTAGCCATAGACCCATCCTCCGAGCACTTGAATTATCTTCAACTTTATTTGTACAACTTGCTTTGCTACCATAAGAATTAGTGCAACATACTTGTTGCTTTGCAAACACAATTCGTCTTTCATTTTTACTGCAACAGTTACAAACGTATCCGATTAAAATGGTTCAAGTAAAAGAGGAAGAAGAAGAAAACATTGTCAAAAGATTTTCCGGCAACGTGATAGGTGGTTGAGGATGTGTATTACCGTGATGCATGAAGATCTATAAAAAGGTTTTTAGAGTTTGTGATAGAAGTCGCCGCTTGTATGTAGTTTTTTTATCTTTTTTTTTCTTTTTATGAGATTGTGGAAGAAGCAGGGGTGTTTTGATGATAAGGGTGATGCAACAATCTTTAGTTTTTTTAAGGTTCAGACGCATTAAGATTGCCCCTCCAAGTCTGGTCCAACAAGATGTTTCAGCCTCTGCCCGCATCTGAATAAAGAAAAAAAAACAAACCCTCTTTTTGGTGTTTTTCTCTGACCGAACTAGATGTTGCAATCATTCAGACACTGTTAAGACATTTTTAAGAAAAACAAACACAATTAGTGTGTGTGTGGGGCAATTTGTTGTATTTAAGATGTTAAGTTGAATCTTACCCATTGAATTTGCCATGTTGGCAATCCTGTGAAGTCATCTAAGGTTTTAAGTGACTCCTCTACAAACATAACAAAATTATAAGTGAAGTAAACTTAATAAATGTTGTAAAAAGAAGGTAATTAAAGAATGAAATAAAAAGAGTTAGACTTTGCAACCTAACTTGTATTCTAGTTTTTTCAACTAAATATTTTATTCTTACAATTTTTGTTTGTCACTTATTTTATAACATAGGTGACAAATTTATTTTGTGACGTAAAATGACTTTTTGACATTTTTGGTTGAGTATATTTGTGACGTAAAAATTTGTTAGTTATCTTATGTTGTAGGCCTAAGCAACGGGTTAAACCCGACCCGAATAGGTTTAATCGGGTTCGGGTCGGATCGGCTTTTTTGACATTCCTAGTAGCAAGTGACTTTTTATCATATTTATTTATTCTCATATCGTACATGTAGCATGTCTCTACTAAAAGTTATGAATTCGTTAAGTCAAATTTGATTTTATGTGTTGGGAAATGTTGGGTAATACATCCAACCACTACTTCTATATTGGTGGGTATTCGTGAGAAGTAGATGAATTTCCAGAACCTAGTTAATTTCTTATTTTTGATATAGTTAGATGTTCCGCGCACAAACCCATACTTGTATATCTACATAAAACATCTAAAGATACAATGAAGGTCATGTGGACGTTACAAAATATATTACGGCGTGATATTCATCCATATGCATTGATTTGATACACAAAAAAGTTATACCTAACTTACACATACACTTATGATACTCACATAAATAGTTACATTAATAAATGAAATCATATAATATGAAACTAAAAACACATATAAAGACATAATAAGTAATGTGGGAATGTGTAAGTATGCAGAAACATAAAGACGGTATTTTTGTGGGAAATTCGCGAGTATTTACACACGTGTTTCCCACATATTTATCAAATTGGTAGGTAATCTGTGAGAAAGTACCCACATATTTCCCACGGATATAATTGTTTTCTTTTATTTTTTTGATATGGCTACACGTTCACGCATATACACATCCGTATACCTAGATAGAAAACATCTATAGATACAATGAATGCCAAAAACAAAGATATGTAATATATACGTGTAAATATCCACACATATACAACGGTTTGTTACAGAAAAAGGTTATACTTAAACCTACACATACACTTGTGATACTGACATAAATAGTTCCATTAATAGAAAAACACATATAATATGAAACTACAAACACATATGAAGACATACTAAGTAATGTGGCAATGCGTAAGTAGACAAAACACAAAAATGTTGTTTTATGTGGGAAATCTGCGGGTATTTACACATGTATTTCCCACATATTTATTAAATTGGTAGTAATCTATGGGAAAGTACCCACATATTTTTCACATACATAATTGTTTTCTTTTACTTTTTTGATATGGTTACATGTTCACGCATATACACGTCGATATACCTAGATACAAAACATCTATAGATACAATGAAGGTCATGAACAAGCATACGGAACATATACGTATAGATATCCACACAAATATAATGGTTTGTTACACAAAAAGGTTACTCCTAACATACATAGTTACATTATTAATTGACAAACATATGAAGACATATTAAGTAATGTGAGAATGAGTAAGCAGACAAAATCAAAAAGATATTTTACGTGTGAAATCATTGGTATTTACACACATATTTCCCACGGATTTATTAAATTGGTAGGTAATCTGTGGAAAAGTACACACATATTTCTCACAGACATAATCGTTTTCTTTTACTTTTTGATATAGTTACACGTTCACGCATATACACATCGATATACCTAGATACAAAACATCTATAGATACAATAAAGGTCATAAACAGACATACGAAACATATATGTGTAGATGTCCACACATATACAATGGTTTGTCGTGTAGATATTTCTCACGACAAACACAAAAACAACATTTTGTGGAAAATACGTGGCTAGTGACCCAATGATTTCCCACATACCGGTTAAATAGTTACTTATAAAAAAAGACCATGTGAACTCCGTGAGTAATGGAGCTAGAATTTGCCACATACTTTTGGCCGTGGCTAATATGTGTGAAATGTGCCACAAGTTTCCCACAGACATCTAATAAACACAAATAGTGTGAATACGATTACTTAAATCGTGGGAAATTTGCGTGATTTCACACAAAAACTGGTCAATAATTTAATGTGTAAGAGTGGAAATTAGGTGGGAAATTTACGACATATTTCCCACCGAAATTTGGTCAACAATTTGGTGTGTAATTTGTCGGTATCCCGTGTGAAATTTCACACAATTTCATTTCCGTGGGAAAATTTTCGTGGGTAAAACCAGTTTGTGTAGTAGTGACATCACAGCCTCCTTGGAACACTCTTCAATCGCCCCATATCTTGTGCTTGATCGAATGAAAAGAGTACATAGTCTGGTGCCGTCTCTTTTGAGTATTAGGGTGTGAAGATGGACTAGTGTGTAAACGAAAATAAAAAGAAAGAAAGGAATATATGGAAGTTAATGAAACGTGTTAATAAGGATTAAATGGGGAATGAGGATCAATATTGGTGAAATTTGAGGGGGTTATGGACCAATTCAATTTCCTTATTTATAAATGTGTTGATTATCCATTAAGTTTTAATGTCTTTTGTAACTTACACATTATTTGGTCCAAGCGATCTTTGTAACGTATGATATTTATATTGTAGACATAAGTGTGAGTCGTTTATTATTATTATTTTTTTTTATCTTACATAAGTTATTTATTTATGAGTTAGGCTAAAAACATAGTTAATGAGATTGACGTATAATACGTGTTTTCCAATTATTAAATGTGAGGGGTGTAATGGTCTTTTAACACATTCAAGATTTTTAGGGTTTTACATCCTTATTCTTAATCGCGTTGTGTGTCTAAAGTCGTAGGGTATGCGTTTATCCCTAACTCTTTGAAACTACCAAAGGGTCTCGCCTACAAAATCTCTAGGATTTATAAACTTTAACTCTAAGGTACTCTTCGGATGGTTTAGCCTACAACAACTCTAGGTATTATAAACTAAGATTCACAAAGATAATTCAAGCATTAACTACACAACGGATGACCTATCGCATTACTAGATCATTAACAATTAAGATAAGAGAAAACCAATCAATATTCAATGATTAAGTTTCATATTCCCTAAGCAAACACACGAATAAATTAGCCGGACATAAGGGCATTACAAGCATACACAAAAGTAATTGAAGACATAATTAAATTAATGAAGTAAAACACTTATCTTGATGTAAGATAAGTAGGGGTGGAAAGCTTGGTCGGCTCGAGCTCGTTAAGGCTTCGAGCTTCGGCTTCGTTTATATATATAAAGCTTCGAGCTTCGGGCTCGAGCTCGTTCGAGCCTTATACTTTGAGCTCGAGCTCGGCTGCGTGAAAAATTTTCTGGCTTCGAGCTCGGGCTCCGCTGACTAATTTTATGATGTTTTGAGCTCCGGCTCGTTAATTACATAAAGCTTCGAGCTCGTTTACTACTTTTAAGCTCGTTTATGCGTATAGACGATATATACACGTATATAATTCTAGGGCTCGTTTAGGCTCGCGATCCTACTCGAGCTTTTGTAGAAGCTTCGGGCTCGAGCTTCGATTATTAAATGAGCCTAAAATTAGGCTCGAGCTCCGGCTCGAGCTCGTTTAAGCTTCGGCTCGTTCGACTTTTTGTTTCCGATCAGAGCTTTTCCGCGCTGCTGCGGCTCGATTTACCACTAAAGATAAGGTTTGGAATCCTAAAATACTGTACAAGACAGCCTTGGTTCGGTTTAGGTTTTTACTCCAAAAGACTACACACTGAAAACTAAAAAATTCGGATTCTAGATATAAGATTACATATCGCGGCGTCACCCTTTGATTTGTGACGCCGAGGTGGTCGCCGTCATTAGGGTTTCGTCTTGGCCACGTTAGACTTGCGACGGCGTCACCTTATGCTTGGGACGCCGTCCTCTTCGGTCTCTGACGTCGCTGATCAAATCTAGGCCGAAGCGGAGTTGCGACGATACTACTCTTTTAAAACCTGACCGGTAACGTCAGTAAATAAGCAATTTGGCTCTTGGCCGTCACAAAAGTGATGCGACGGCGTCGCAGATAACACTGACCCGTCCCGCAGTTCAGCAACTGGTGTCTCGATTCTTGACTTTGGCCATTTTCTTCGTATATTCGCGCCTTTTCGTCCGAATAAGTGTCATTCCAGCATTTTGCCTTCGAGATACCTAAAGAGTGAAAAGGAACGATATTAAGTAATAACGGATACAAAAGTGATCGAATAAGGGCTTAAAAGACCCCTAAAAAAGGTACATTTTAAAACCTTATCAAAGTGTCGGTCACCCAAATTCTAGTCTAGCATATGTTAGCTCGTAGACAGTACGTTATTTACTAGTTATTTATTTAGTTATTTAGTTTAGAGCAACACCGTGGAGGACGAACGAGTCTTTACCCACTATATGCCGATCCACAGTCCGAAGGAGGACGTGTAGTATGTAACTATAAATACCCTCTACCTCCCAAGGTAGAGGGTTGGACCTTTCACTTAATCTAACCTTCTATGTTTTCTTTCACTTTCTCTCTCTAGAAAGGCTCCCATATATCCTACTTTCTCTCTCTAAACTCCCTACTCATATTCGACCCATATATTGTTATATGTTGTGTTTGTGAAATCCAATATGTTACACGTTTTGAATGATCAATCATTTTTTGTTTGACATCTTTACTTTTTAATGATGCATAGGAAATGGTTGGACTAAAGTGTTAAGGTTCTTACTTTAATGGAATTGATACTCACATCATATTTTTTTATTCATGCACCACTATCTGTGCATTACAGTATTGTACAGTACAATACTGTAATGCACAACTAATGGTGCATGAATCAAAAAGTGTGATGTGAGTATCACCTCCCTTACTTTAATTGCAATGTACTCGATCTTCTAAAATGGTAAATTGTAATTTCCATGCAAAAACACGTTAGATGCTTACTACTTTGGTCCTGGATTATTTTCAAAATGACTAATTCATTTCTCCATGCGAGATTGCATTTGAATAACTACTCAATGGGTAAGATTCCTTCTAGATGGTCAACTATTAATAAAACATTTTGTGTAAATAAAAGTAATATATTAAATAAAATATAGAGTTAGGATCAAATAAGAGAAAAATTAAAATGAGAAAGATAAGAAGAAATCACAACCATAAATTTCAGATGCACCTGTTAAAATAGATGTATCTCCCTTTGAAAATCTCTCTCTTATTTAAAATGTGTGGCTAGAAATTTTTCTTATTCTTCTCATTTTAGTTAGTTTTTTGTTCTTACCGGATCCCTTCCCATAAAATATAAGTAAAACTTTTGTGAAAGCTTATAAAAATATGTGAGATTTTATAAAATGATGCAAGAGTTTCATGCATTGCGTATGATAAAACTTTATTTAATCATTATGCAAGTTGTAGGGATTTATGTACATACAGTAAGTGATTTGTGTAAAAGAATAACTAAGCCTAAAACTTGTTTACTTAAACTTTTACTTAATATGTTTTGTTATTTGTTATTAATAAAGTACTAGCAGGGTAGTCATGAAAGCATGGCGGTATCACTGTGTTAAATTTTAATGAACAATTTTATTTTGTTTTGGACTGCTGGATTTCAGATTTATGATTTATAAGCTTAATTAAATTGTAAATTGTGGTTAAATAGTTGTATATTTTGGAGAATGTGTGTTTTTAATAGTGTATTAATTGTATGTGTTTAATAGTATTTTTTTAGTTTTATTTGTGCTTTAAATACTTGTAAATTATGTTTATTTACTTGTATTTGCTTAAAATATATTTTTAGTTTATTCGTGTGTGAAAGCTTAATTATATTGTACTTTATGGTTAAAAAGTTATATTTTTGGTTGAAATGGTGTTTTTAATAATGTATTAATTTTATTATATGAGTAGTGTGTTTTTAGTTTTATGTGTGTTAAATACTTGTAAATAATGCTTATAAAGTAGTATTTGCTTAAAATTTTATTTATGATGGTCTTAAAATAATAAATATGAGGAAAGTGACGTTCTCTATTATAAATAATATAGATAAAGAAGTAGTAAAATAGAAATATTATTTTATGCGGTTATTTGTATTAACACATTACAACTATGTCACAGGTGCAAGCTAGGCGCTAGCATACGAATGTAATATGTTATTTCAGAGGTGCAAGTATATGTTCAGTTGGGATATATATAAAACACTAACCACTAACAAAACATACAAATTTAAATCATAGTAAAATAGTACTCCCTCCGTCCTAAAATTATTGTCTATTATTGACTTTCTTAGTATTTCTTCTTTAACTTTGACTATAATTATTTTTGGTTGTGTTATATAATACTTGATGAAAAATATATGAATGTATTGGATTTTAAATACTTTTTCATATGGTATAATTTTCATCAAATATTATGTAACATGAAATAAATATTTTAATGGTCAAAGTTGAACAAGAAAGACTTGTCAAAGTCAAATGAGACGGAGGGAGTATTATCTACTTGTGTAAAAAAAAAAAAAATGTGGTAACTTAATAAAATTTGGTTTGCTCAAAAAAAGGTTTGGAATGTGAATGAGCCAAATACTCTTTTCCAAATTTCGACGGTGCAATCACGAGTCACACATCAAAAAGTCGAAAGAATACAGAATAGTTAGTATATTATTCTAATGCGAACGTTTTTGTTTTTTATTTTATGATAAGCATGTGTTTGCAATCATGTCATGTGGTTCAAACTTTTTATAATACTATAATACACACGGTTTGCATTACAACATATAAGTAGTAACTTCGGTTTGGTTGAAAAGATCACCATCTATTTTTTTTCCTAATTCATCTAGATTGTGAAAATAATGATGATGATGAACATCGAAAAACAATCAAGCAAACTAGTAAAACCCTTCGTTCCAACTCCTCCAACGCTCCGTCACTACAAAATAGGCCTCGTCGATGAGCTTATGCCCTTCATAAATGTAGGTGTTGTGCTATATTTCTCCACAAATAGCAATCACGATGCAGAGTTTGTTACACGCCTAGAAAAATCGCTTGAGAAAACTTTAACACGATTCTACCCTCTTGCTGGTAGATTTGTCAATAAAAGTTTCACAATTGATTGCAACGACCAAGGTGCGGAGTTTATACATGCAAAAGTTAACATCAAACTGCAAGATATTCTTGCTCCTAATGTGAACGTTAAGTTTGTTGATGATTTCATTCCATCCAATAAATTTTCCATTGATCAATTCCATGAACCGCTACTTACGGTTCAAGTGACCATGTTCGAGTGTGGAGGTGTAGCACTTGGTGTAAATGTTTCACACAAGATTGTTGATGCCTCAACTCTGTCTACGTTCGTAACTGAATGGGCTGCTATGAACCGAAAAGAAAATGAGATTGAATCCACGGGGCCTGGTTTCAACTCGTCCACTTTATTTCCTGGTCAATGTTTTGGTCCCCTTCCGATACAACTTATACAGGAAAATATGTCAAGCAAGTATATCAGAATGATACTTTCTTTCACTGAGAGTGCAATATCGAAACTGAAAGCAAAGGCTACAGCTAAAGAAAATATGTGCACCAAGTATTATTCAAAGGTACAGTTGGTATCATCCATTATTTGGAAGGCTTTCATTGATGTTGATCGTGCAACAAACAGTATTCCGAAAAACTACATACTCATGCAGCCGGTAAGCCTAAGGGGAAAAATGGCATCCTTAATACCCAAAAATTCGTGTGGTAATATTTTTTCCTTTTGTGCCACGGAAGCTGGAAATGCCGAAACAAGTGAAGAAGTGGCAGATCTCTTAACTAACAACGTCAAGAAAACTATAAATAGCTTTTCAAATGTTTGCCATGATAGTGAAGATGGCCAAACGACGATTTTGAATTCTATCACACTAAAGGACGTTAATATTCAGGAATCGACTCATATGCTCACTGTAACTAGTTGGAGTAAGTTCCCCTTTTATGAAGCTGACTTTGGTTTCGGAAAACCTACTTGGGCGACCAGGGAGTGTCGCTCTCCAAAGGTCAGCATGTTTGATGGACGATGCACAAGGCAATGGAGTTGATGCACATTTTCTCGTGGAAGTAGAAAACGTCCCTTACTTTGAACGAGCTCTAGAAATAATGTCTTTAGCTGATTAAGAACATAGTTTCTATGTATTTGTATATGTACGTGTTTAATTGTATGCTTATTTCGTTTCGAGTTGGTTGATGTCAAACACACAGTCGTGTAGTTTCTTTGTTTCTCTAATGGAATAAAAAGGGTTATATAAATATCAACTGTTAACGGGTGCTCTTATGATTAATGGATGTAAATTTTTATATCAAAAACAATAACTAAACTTGTTTTGGTTAGTAATTTTTGCCCACTTGTTATAGCGGTGTTTAGGTTATAAAGTAAAGGAACGATGAAAACTCTACACATAGAAGTTCACATCATAAGATACAAAGTTAGAACAAAAAGCAAAATTTGAGAAAATTAAATGAGGATCGAAAAATATTAGTTGTGGGCTGCAGTGGGTGAAAAAACAGCTTTGGTTGCGGTTAAGAAAATAAGCACTTTAAAAAATTGTTTACATTCTTATTTGGGTAAAATAAGCAGTGTTTGATAAGAAGGTATTTAGAAGTGCTTATCTGAGATAAGGTTAAAATTGCTTTGCGACTATAGTACTTAACCTTAAACGGCTAATAAATTTTCTTTTTTCAAAGGCAGTCCTTTTCTTTCCCCGGATCGATGACTCACTTGTTCAAAACTGCTAACTATTATTGGAGAATTCCGTCCCCTTGGGACTACCAGTAACTTCGGTTGTTGAATCTCGTGCAAGTTAGGTTGTGGTTGTATTGGCTGCAAGCGGAACGTAGGTATTGAAATTTTCTAAATGTATATATTGCACCTTTGTTTTACGGAATAAGCAAATTCAAAGTGCTTATAACAATAGTCGTACGATATAAACCCTTTTAATCTTATAAACAATTATATTACAAAAATGACTTCGGGGACGTTATGGCTCATATCACGAGCATGATGGTCCACGACTAAAACAAACAGTTTTATTCGTACCAGATATCTACCCGATTCATACCCATTGTTAATAAACATTAACTTTTTCTTGCACAAAAACAGATTTACATACTTAAGGATGTAGACTCAATGCGTCCTCTAGGCAAAGTTCGAAACAAAGCCATAGCCATATTAGCTTCCTCTAAAAAGTTTATGACAGTTTGACCTTGAGCACTTGTTCGTCAACAAGACTCAGTTCAGCAAAAAGTTTTCAAATACTAGAAATAATGTAATAAAAATGACCCGAGATTTAATCATGGATGGGAAGACTGAAGGTGATTTTGAAGACATGGACATCGATGGGATAAACTTAACGAATTTGCACCTTCTTTACAGCCACACATACATTGATGTTCTTTTCACACGTAGTAATCAAAAGGCAAAGAAAGTTATCTAAATTCAAAACTTTAGTCTTTGCACATATAGTATAAACTTAATGAATTTGCAAGTTCTTTTACAACTACTCATACATTCTTTGCAAGTGCAACATTAGTCGTTATTCGACCCAAAAAAAGAATAAATCGTTACACGACCTGTACAACATTCTATATATAAACTAATTTTACAAATTTATAGTGTTTCCTACAGTATAAAGAGACATTTTCAGTTTCTTCTTTATCTCTTTTGGAAGACGAAAGATTTCATAGCTGATTGTACAATAGATTGCACTACCAGGCTTCGATAATGATCAAAGGTATGAGGGGTGTATGTTCCAGCCAAGACTTGCCTTTCACCTGAGAATAAGAAATACGAAACACTACGTTAAGTGATTACGCAGGGGTAGGACCCTGCGAACCACCTCCGGCGTGAGAGTAAGTATGAGTTATGGTTGTATAAGTGTGTGTAAGTAAAGAGATGAGTGTGAAATGAGCATACCATAATCCATTGCCCGTCCAACCTATTTATAGTGGATGAAATAGGGTTGAGAGCACTTCTGCATGAATGTCGGAGATCATGGGGGGCGTCCCATGATTGTGGGTAACCGCTAGGGCTTAGTGACCCACGTTCTCAGACTTGACGGGGAAGCCAAGAGAGAGGGAGATCGTGGGTTTGACCAAGTCGAGGTTCCCTATCCATTGTTCCTTCATCAGCCATTTTAGAAGAAAGGCTTAGGGCTTCGAATGGCGAATTCCCCTTAGGTAACCTTCGTGCCAACGAATGGTTTGGCCTTATGGATATTTTGGAATCCTAACTTAGGCCTTAGTATGGAAGGGCTTCGACCGCTCGAAGGAGCGTCCTTGAGCTACTCGGAGGGTACATCATCAAGCCCCGGTCGAAAGTGATGTATATGAGCAAGGAGACATTGCTTTCGACTTCATGCTTCGAAAAAATACCATCCTGCTGCGAATTGCGTTAGTTAGAGGATAAATGTGCACCTAACTTAGCGCATTTAATGCTAAGTACTTATTACGGCCCTTCTGAGGAATCACACTTCCCAACTTACGGGAGACCAAAAGTCGTATTTATTCAAAATTAAAAAATTTTAACGGATAAGATTTATCTTTGAGACACGTATACGGCGGCTTGAGAGAGAGAGAAAGAGAGTATAAAAAGGGGTAGATGAAACCCTAACTTATTTTACTCTCTTCGTCTTATTTCCACACGATAAAACTTCATCGCCTTCACTTCAAAACCAAAGGTAATCCTTCTTTCGTACTAAAAGCTTGTTTTTTTTTAGAAAATGGATTCCAAGTTTATTATAAGCACAAGCGTGTACATTGTCGTAAAAGATCTACATGATCACTTGGCCGATTACCCCATCCACTAGAACACAAAGTGATGTTACCCAAACCTAATCAGGGCATCTTTGATGCTCCTCAAGGTTTCGTAGGGCTATATACACATGCATTTAGCCATTCGAACCTTAGGATTCCAACGCACCCATTGATATTAGAGTTTATGCAATACTACAAGGTTCACATCTCTAGGTTTAACCCCTTTGGTTTAGCCAAGCTGACCACATTCATAGTGATGTGCAAAGCATACGACTATGAACCAACATTAACGATTTTAAGAGGATTTCACGAACTTGTATCACGGGGCAATTGGTTAACTTTAGCAAAAGACACGAGTGGGATGTTCCAAACCTGTTTGGGAGGGTATATACAAACATAACAGGTTGGAAAGGTAGCTTTTTCAACGTGCAAGACACCATTGTTCCCCTAAATATCGAGCTGCTGAATAAGGAAAATATGTTTGATGCAAAAGGGTATAATGACCCCCTACCATACGAGGTGCGAAGGGATCCCTGTTATTAGCGTTTGGCCAAATATCCTGTGGATGTGCAAGTGTTCCCTGAAGCCATCCTATACATGGTTGGGATTGCCAGAGGGGAGGGTCTCCCAAGAAGCCTGTGATCATATACCAAGGACAAAGTGTGTTTATCTACTTTTATTTAAGTAGGACCAATGTAGCACTGATATTTATTTCTTCTTGTTTCTATTTTGCAGAGATGTCGTTCAGAAACTTCATGTACCAAGATTTGGATGAAGATTTAAGTTTTATGCCTGCGGAGAAGGCTGAAGAGTCTTATGGTGTTGGCTCTCCTTCAACATCTGTGAATAACAATGAGGTAGACACTCCAGAACCTGTTTCTGTTGCATCGGCGCCCCCAATTTGCGTTGGAGGGTCCGTCCCAACTGGTTGAGAATATTCTTGACTCGGACGATCCTGCGGATGAGGATGTCCCAGTTATAGGGTCAACAGGGATAGCGGACAGATTAAAGTAGGAAGGAGACAACAACCAAAAATGTTAAGTCTACCAACAAGGAAGAATCCTCTCTTTGCCTCGGGATCAAGGGTTGTGAAGCAAAAGAGTGCTTTGAGGCGAAAGTTTCAATGAAGTCGACCTTGAGTTACCAGATGAATCCGTTGAGGTTCATGGTAAGCAGTTTTTTATCTTATGAAACATGTGAAGTGATAAGTATCAAAATTAAATTATCATTTATACATTGCTTTGATCGCAGGCCTTCCAGAGACAAAGGAGCTCCCCAACGCTTTAGCTTGTCATCAGATTGTGAATCATGTTATGTCGGATATTGGATTTCACATACACATCAAACCATAACACAAAGTAGGCGTATAAGTGGAATTCTAGAGAGAGAAAGTTAGAGGTTTAGGGAACTTTAGTGAGAGAAAGAAAATTCTTATTATGAGCTCCAACTCTCTACCTTGGAAGGTAGAGAGTATTTATAGTCTTACAATAAACGCCACACAACGGTCGTGGATCGGATACAGTGGGTAAAGACCCGTCCGATCCTCCGGTGTGTTACAAAACTAAATACTACTTAACATAGAAGTACTATGACTGAGCTTTCTAACGATTACATATACTTGAGGTGACCGACTCTTTAATACATGGAATTTCTAATTCCTAACAATCTCCCCTAAGGGAGGTCACCTCAAACATATACTAAAATGACATTGAATACAATCCGATATTACATTAACAATTGATCTTGCATTCTTGATGTAGTACTTTGCTCCGAGGCTCGTAGTCATTGATTCCACTCATTGCATGTTTGGTTAATCCAAGTGGAGGTCTTTTCCTGATCCACGTGATAATAATGTTGAGCCAGCTTTTGAGATCATCGGCTAATAGAAAATCTCGATACATCCATTGTGGTGTTGGTATTATGTGATGTTGTGACATTCGGACCGACATGCTCACATTCTGGATCATGATATCTTCTCATCCGAGTAGCGGAAGCTTTCGTTGATTCATGATATTGGCAGCAGCGTAGCAGAAGCATGGAGTTAGAATATCCGAGTCATTGATGCACCAATCATGATTTCTTTCGATATGAATGTGTTGTGTGAGCATGCGGCTATGAATTGACCGCTCCATTACGATCGGTACGCAAGCGTCGGGTGTACTGCATAAGCGGTTAGCAATAAAGCGCGAAAGTGTCTTTGATCACTTTCGATGAATTGAGGTACACGGCCCACGGTTCCCGTTGATCGATACAAATGCCTTTTGTGATCGGGTATAATTCGAAGAATTTCCTTGACGGGGTTTCGTATTTGCTCTAGTCGTTCTCAAACCGAACGTCTCAAAGAAGACAACGGTGAGTGAACCGGCGAATTTAAGTCTGATTGATGAAAAGAGATTTGAAAAACAATCGTGTATTGCTCAATAGAAATTGTTTTGCAATATAACGAAGGTTTTAATGAAAATCAATTATCAATCATAAAACACCTTTTGATTTGAAAAATTAGTACACGGTCGACGTGCTAATGAAAAGAGTTTTAAAGCACAAAGACCGGTTTTCAAAGGTATCCGTCAATCCATAACTGAACGGGATTGATTCAAAAGATTGAATCGCCCCATTGTTTCTATTCAGTTGTCACATGGTTGATCTGTATAATAGATCTCACATGCCACCTACCGGGAGCTTGTTAGATGTTGGCTCCAGAAGGCTTTCCATCTTCATAGTGAAGATGTAAACACATCACGGATGTTTGGCAATACCACAAGGATAATGCGGAGGACTCAGGATATAATTTCTCTTTCCACATTGTGTGAAACAGAGAGTCTTCATTGAAATTGTCCTAATGAGATTTATTGATGATCTCGTGGCTCTAGACTCAATTTGTGCATTTTTGGATCCTATATCGGAGACTAGGGAGAGGGTCTCCTTCTTCAATATCAACAATCTCTAAGAGAAAGTCGATAGATTATGTAGGTTCCCGTGAGAATGAAACAAGCCCTTTTAAGAGGAACTTGAGTAGCTTTGGGAAGTTTAGTGCGGTCGTCCTTTGGGTCCATGACGTCTTGTCTTCAATACCGGAGTTACCTAAGTAACCACCGGTATATGTATTGAACCGGTTTACGCCCTAAGGTTGAATTATTGGAGGGCTATTTCTTTTCACCCCTTTTCACATTCAATTCTATTTCATTCTTCAACCCTTCGATTACTTACCGAGACTTCATAACTAGAACCTTGTTGGGTTTATTCCGATTACTAGCTCGGTCTCAGTCCGCACTCTTCCCATATCTCATTTTCTCCTTTTATCATCATACCTAAGAACTCTACACTAACTAGTGGATAGTCCTGGGTAGATCCCTCCGGTTCTGGCGGATCATGGGAACACATACCTAACCTTATCATCCTTATATCACCGTACATAAAGTAAAGTTGGTCGGTCTATTTGGTATTGTTCATCCGCCATAGGAACCAATTGAAAACCATTTGAAAATCAATCCAGATACTTGTGATATATTATCAAAGCATTTTGAACGTGAATTGTTTTTGATATTTTTAGAAGAAGAACTCCCCCTCAACATGTGAATCAAGTATTTGAAATAGTTTTCCACACGGAGGCAAGAGAAAGAATTAACTTCTTTGATTACCATTTTCTAAAAATATCAACATCACTTCCCTAATCGAATCAAGTAGATAAAGCATTTTGGGAAGGATGAGGTTTTCATGATTTTGCTCCCCTCAATATGTGCCTCGAGATTTGAAAAGAGTTTTGCACATACTAGAGGGAACCCGCACATTGAGATAAGTGATCACGTTTCAAATCATAGGTTTAAGATAGATGCTCCCCTCAACATGTGCATGGAAAATTTGAAATCGTTTGTCACATGTGGGAAGGAGAGCTTGTACATCCTTATAAAACCATTTACCGAATTATCGGTTTAAATCCAATTTAAATCACACATTCTCCCCTATCACAATTATCAAATCATTTGAGATTTGTGATCTCTTATAGATTTAAATTGATTTTGAAAGCTTTTGAGGAGAATTGTGACTTGGTTATGAAAGCGTTTTAGCGATAAGGATCGATTTTGAGATTTTAAACTCCATTGGTTAAACATGCATGATTATCTTTTGAAAACAATTGAATGCCAAATAACTTTTAATTTAATTGAAATCATTCTCCCCCTCAATCAATGACATAGGTTGTTGTTTGAGAGATGATATTTTGACAAATAAGTCCAGATGATTATCAAAAATAGAGTCCGAGTTATTTTTCATAAGATTAGTTTTAATGAGATAAATGTTTTAGAATCGAGCATGGAATTTTGAAAATATGATAAAGTATGGCTCTGTTCTTTCTTTGACAAGCGGGTTCTTGCACGACATGACAATAAACCATTTTTCTCTTTCTCCCAATTTTTTTTATTTTTTTTATTTTTTATTTTTATTTTTTTTTTAATAAGAATTCGACAACATCTAAAGTCCGTGTCATTTTTGAATGACAGCACAAAGACCGTAGATATTATCGAATCGAGAAAAACATGACAAATTGACAATATTTTTGAAGATTTTTCGAATTTTTCTGATTTTTATGGATTTTGAAAGTTTTATAATTTTGTATTTTGTTTTTCAAATAAATATTTACAAGAGATAGATGAGCATAGACCTTTACTCCTCGTCTTCTTCACGAAGGCGTTTGAGTGTTTCTGGTTGAAGGCTTTTCAAGCCTAGTCGTGGAAGTATGAACTCAAAGCGTTCTCTTGGAAGAGCTTTGGTGAAGATGTCGCTAGCGATATTGACCTCACAAAATAGAGTTCCACCACACCTTTTTCCACTTGTTCCCCGATGAAATGATGTCGAATGTCGATATGCTTTGCTCTTGAGTGTTGAACGTTGTTGCATGAAAGAGCAATAGCACTTTTATTATCACAGTACAGAGGGATTTTGTTGAATTCAAAGCCATAGTGAGATAATTGAGATCTCATCCATAGGATTTGAGCACAACAAGATGACATGGCTATGTATTCACCTCTGTAGAGGAAATAGAAGTACTCATTTGCTTCTTTGACGACCAGCTCACTAGTTTATCACCCAAAAGCGAGCACCTCGGGCGTGCCGGCGAGTATCTTGACATCTGCATGATCGGCATCTGCATAGGTTGTTAGTGACATACCGGTGTCCTTCTGGTACCAAAGTCCCATATTGATGGTTCCTTGGAGATACCGAAAGACCCGTTTAACCGCTTCAAGATGCATTTTAGTAGGCTTAGCACGGTATCTAGCACACATGCAAAGCGAACAAGATGTACGGTCTACTAGCGGTGAGGTACATCGGGGATCCAATCATACTACGATTTTTCGTTTGGTCAATCATGATCCCTGAGTGGTCCTCATCTAGTTTGGTTCGGTCAATCATGGGGTGTCAACAAGGTCACTTGAATCAAATCCAAATTTCTTTAAGATCTCAGTTGCATATTTAGATTGATTTATGAAAATGCCTCCAGGACTTCGTGAAATTTGTAATCCCAAGAAAAATGACATTTGTCCCATCATTGACATTTGAAATTTTGAACTCATTTCATTTGAAACACGATCACATTCCATTGGGGTCGGTCGAGGCAAAAATGATATCATCAACATAAATTTGAACATGAATTAAATGTTTGCCGACTTTCGGTGAACAATGTTGGATCAACTGCTCCTTTTTTGAATCCGGTAGATAGAAGAAACTTTGATAGCGTATCATACCATGCCCTTGGAGCTTGCTTTAAACAATAAAGAGCCTTCTTCAAAGCGATAGCGTGGGTAGGATGCTCTTCGGATTCACAAATCCTTCGGGTTGGTGACATAGGCGACTTCTTTAAGATCTCCGATTGAGAATGCCGTCTTCACATCCATTTGATAGACTACCATGTTCTTACTTGCGGCATTAGCCAAAAAGATTCTAATTGCCTCGATTCGAGCCACGGGAGCAAAAGATTCTTCAAAGTCTATACCCTCCTCTTGGCGGTATCCTTTAGCAACTAATCGAGCCTTGTTCTTCAACACATCACCATGCTCATCAAGTTTCACTTTGAAGATCCATTTTAGAGCAATTATCATAGCACAATCTGAGGCGGTACTAACTCCCATACATCAAGTCGATCAAACTCATGAATTTCTTCTTGCATGGCATTGAACCAGCTATCTTCATTCATGGCGGTTTTAACATCTTTTGGTTCGATCTTAGAGAGTACGGAGTTGAAGAAGCACCATAAGGCATCGGTTGCAAGTTGTTTCCGTGTTGATACGGGACGAGAAGGATTTCCAATGATGTTGTCTAATGGATGATCGTGAGTCCATTTTCAGAGGTGTTCATGTGGTAGTTGTTGAGGGGTGAAGTAGCGAGTCGATGTCTCACTGAAGAAGATGGTTCGATGAAGATTCAGGAGCAAATATGTTTTCAAATGGAGCATCTTCAGGAGTAGCAAAGGGATTAACTTCATCATTGATGCCTGAAACAGTTCCATGATGTACATTTGAAGAATGATGATTTGTTGATGAGGCGAAGGATCGGCGCAGCGCTTCTTGACTTAATGATATTGAGGCTGAGGGATTGACTTCATTCACGGGAATATGAGCGACCTCTTTGTAGGAATCAACACCTCATTAGTACTTGGATCATAAAGTTCATCAAACATAGGATCAAACAATTTCTTTAAATCATCTTCAGATGGAGGTACATATGGAGTTTCTTGAGAAAGTTTGGAACAAGGGATGAACCAATGGGATTGTTTTGAAGTGCTGGGTTCTGGCTGGATTGTCCAGAGCCATTTGACGGTCGACTCATCAAACGTAAGCGTGAATTGTTTCCATGATATTTCGGGTTCTTTTGTTGTAGATTCGGTATCCCTTTTGTTTGGTGCATACCCTACAAATACTCCAATGTCTGCTTTAGCTCTAAGTTTGCCTAAGTCTTGACCCTCATTAGTTGGATAACACAATGCACCAAACACACGAAGAAATAAGAGATTAGGTTTTCATTGTGGACAAGTTCATATGGAGTTTTTCCATGAGCGATGTGAATCAGGAGCGATTTTGTGTGTAGCATCACGTGGCAATAGCTTCACCAGAGAAACATTGGAACCTTTGAGTAAATCAACATTGTTCTAGCGGCTTCTACAAGAGTTCGATTTCGTCTTTCAACTACACCGTTCTGTTGAGGAGTTCGTGGAACACTTCTTTGATGGTGATTCCAATGATTTCATAAAATTCACTAAGTTGTTTGTTAACAAACTTCGGTTCCATTGTCTGCATCCGGATAATTACGGCGGTTTTGTTAAGTCGAACTGCTTATTGTTTGATGAGTTTGATGATGATATCGGGAGTTTCATCCTTTGTCCTTAAGAACTTGACCCAGGTGAATCTAGAGTAATCATCAACCACAACTAACACATATTTCTTCCCAAAGATATTACGCACTCTCATGGGTCCACATAAATCCATGTGAATTGTATGAAGAACTTACGTGCGAGTTAGTAGGTTTGGGTTTATGGGCATACTTCTTGCTTTTTCCCAATTGACATCTTGAACAAAGATGATCCTTTTCATACTTTAGTCGAGGTAAACCTACAACTAAGTCCTTTATGGAGAGATCATTGATGGTGCCGAAGTTCAAGTGATTGAGACGGCGATGCCATAACCATGACTTTGTTTTTGAAGCCTTTGACAACAAGCAAATTGGAGAAGACTTCATCATATCATCGATAGAGATGGTGTAAAGATTTGAACCACGAGTTCCTCTTAAAAGTTCCTTACCATCAAGTTCTCTAACAAAACAAGTATGTTTTCTGAAGGCTACTTCTAGATCGGAATCACAGAATTGACCACGAGAGAACAGATTATGACCAAGACCTTCCACATAGTATACTCTAGAGATAACACTATCACCAACAACATAATCACCATAACCCATAATTACACCGAAATGATCATTACGAATCTAACGTCGATGAATTTGCTCACGAAGTTCATGAGCGCGACGGTCTCGGTCATATGCTTGGAACGGCTGAGTCCGGTACCACGTAAGCGATTTGAACGATCTGCAGTTGAACCGCAGACAAGAATGGATAAGCTGGATAATTGGGATCCCCATGCAAGAATGGGTTCCACTTGGTTAGTAATTGGAACACCCACATCGAAATAGAAACATCCATATCGTAGAAGTAGAAGCAATGGAATCATTGGGAATAGATGCAATCTTTGGTGTCGTATTTGACCTATTCAAAGTATGTTCACTTCTTAAGGGAATAGTTCTACCAAGTGAGGCATCCATTTTCTAGTGGGCATAATCTTAGCAGTTTGAGAGCAAAAGCGATTATTCTTATGGCCAAAAGGTATCCAATAATAACCTATCTTTATAAAAGTTCATCCTGTGGGTTTCCACTGTTTTCTAACAATCTTTCGTTTTTGCCTTTTGCCTTCTTTGCACGATTATTAGCGTTAACAATTTTAACTGGGCATTTGACAGCATTAGACAAAGCATTCACACCACATTCATGATTAGCAAGAGAATTCAAGCAGACATCATTACAAGGTTTGCAAATAGTATCGAATTGAATTAATTACAGATGCGCCTAAGGCTAATACTAGAATCAACACGATTCGTTTTATTCAACTCAAGCTTAAAGTTCCTAGGTTGGTCTTCTACTCTCTTCCAATGCACATTTTTAGCTTGCGAGGTCCTATCATTCCTTGTATTTTCTTGAGACTTTGACACCTTTCGCTTTAATGTCATTGATTACTCTGTAGAGGGAATTATGGGAACATTAGTTGGTTGATCTACTTTTTGCATTCTGAACTAGACGTGCAAGGATCTGTAATACTAGACGACACATTGATGTATACTTTCTTAAAACGGGCCTAGAATGGTTTGAAGGCTCGGCACTAGGCATAGAACAAGGCATCACAGCTTTGCCTTTTGCACCTAAGGTTAAGGATTTGGGACATGTTGCAATTACACATTCTAGCAACTCTTGAGATCGTTTGGCCCGGAGGCAAGCAAACCTAATTTCACTATCAAGAGGTTTGTTAATGAAATCCTCTTCGACAATCTCACGGAGACATTCTAGACTATCCTTAAGGTGAGCAAAGTAGTCATGAAAAGCATGTTCATTATTCCTAAGATGAGGAGGAATATATTTAACTGTCACAGTGTATTTGCAATCTAAGGGTGACTTTGAGACAACATTCTTATTGAAAACAAGTGGTAGTTTCCCATTTCCATGACTTCTCAGATTCTCAATTTCCTTTTGTAAAGACGTTATTTTTTTGTTGTTTTGGTCACGGGTGACTTTTATTGAATCATATAACTCTTTAAAATGTCGTTTAACTTTTTCATTTTCTTCTAGAAAACTCTCGTTTTCCTTTTGTAAGGCATTAACTAAGTTTTGAAGATGAAAAGTTTGAGAATTCTGAGAATCTAAAGGAGGAGGCATTTGGGAGCCTGTCATATTGTTCTTTTGACCCTTTAATTGAGAGATTTGGGCTTTCAACTTTCTGATCGTGTTGCAATGAGCTTGAATCTGTTCATCACGTTTGTTAATTTGAAAAGCTGCATCAAACTCTGGAGCATCCGAGGATGTCTTGATATTTGAAGTTTTGACATTTTCTTTAAGATGTTGATATTTTAGTTGTAAATTAAAATGCTCAACTTCTAGTTTAGAAAAATGTTTAACCAAATTGTCGTGATCATCTAGTTCAATTTTCTCAGTTAATTTAGAATTAGTTTTTCAAGCTCAATGACACGATCATGGGAGACTTTCAAGGAACCAGATAATTCATGAAATTGAGAAGCATTAATAGAACAATTTGTAGCGATGAAAAACACATCTTGAGCAATACATTCAGAAATCATATTCTCATTTAGTGTATGCAAGTTCTTCCTTTCAATCTCATTATATTTTAATGCTCGCTCATAGTCACTAACCTCAACTATCATTGCATCAAATTCCTTTTCCATTTCTTTAATATCTAAATCCATTCCCTTTTTAAGACTCTCAAAGTGATCTTTTAGTTGTTTAAAGAAAGGCATGACCTCAGTTAAATAACATTCTTTAGTTTGCTCAAAACCTCTTTCTCCTTCGTTATACCGATTGGGTGTGATCCTTTTCTTGCAAGTTTTCTCAAAATCAACAAATAGTTGAAAGATAACATATTGGCTGATTAAGGTCTTGCTTTTAGTGGCAATTGTTCTAGGAACTAGATGCATTGGTGTATTTGGAGGATACACATCGCTCTAGGCATTTTCCAAAGGGAAGGGTTGGTTTCAACAATATTTTCAGACTTTCGCTTATCTAAATCCATTTTCGAACACTTGTTGGGAGTTAACAATGTCTGAGGCTTAAACTTGTTTAAGGCAATCCAATTCTCCCTTTTGTAATCATGGGGTGTGATGATTACTTTCTTTTCTTTACATTTTGGATCATCTAGTTTCTTGTTTAACTTTTCCCTAGTGATTTCATCTGATTTCTTATCTTCCTCTGTGCACTCAGAGCAACTAGGTTTCTGTCTAGGTTTAAGGATTTCCTTGCCATCATAAAGAACCTTATGAGCATTTCTAGCCTTTTTAATGACCTCTGGATTTGGTTCCTCAACAAGGGGAATGCTATGCTTATCGCTTAGGACTCTATGCTTAGTGATCATGTGAGCAGTCTGTATGGTGTTTCCTTGTGCATTACAACTTATTTTCAAGCTTGTTTTCAAGGTTTTTAGATTAGAAAAATCATTCAAAAGTTTTGATTCCTTAGCACTTAATTCTTGCTTAAGCATTTTAACATTTTCTTGAAGTTCTTGTTTTTGCTTAGCAGTTTTTGAAAGTTTTTCTTGCAAGGAGTTTAACTCTTGTTTTAATACTTCTTCTCTAAACCTACTTTTCTAATAGTTGTACGTATTTGGTCATCCATTTCACCTTCACGGGTGGTCAACTCAAATTTTGCACGTTGTTCATAAATAGCAACACGTTCATTATAGGCATTTAGTTGGAGATAACAACATCATCGAGGGGCACATGCGGTGTATTCATCAAAAACATAGTCATTGTTGATTGCAGAAGATGCATCACTTGATACAATTTCACTTTCACTTTGTTTCACATATTGATCATATGGGACAACATTGATATTACCCATATTTTCAATATTTGATTCAATAGTTTCAATTGATTGTACTTTGTCATGCATCTTTTGTACATCAGCATCATCGTATAGTTTTAATACCTCCGAGATGAGTTTGTCTTTGGATGGGCCAGCTTGTGGTGAAGAAGAGACCTTGGGAGAAACCATTGGAGAAATGCTAGCCATAAAAATTGTGTGTGCAGTAGGTCCATCATCCACATCACAGTCGTATGCATCACAATCAGCGACTTGAAAGGCATTCTGATGATTGTGACCTATCTTCTGAATTGGCTGCTCATCCACATCTGCATCATAGGTCTTGGCATTGCCCTCAGCATGAAACAATAACTCCTCTTCATCCAGCGGCACCATTATCCTGAGCTTGTACAAGCGGCATCTTATCTCGAAGTAATCAGGCGGCATTCGTGGGCGTTTTGGAGATGTGCGGTTCCTTGCAATGTGTCCCTCACCACCACAGTTATAGCATTTGATCGGCTTAGTTTGACCTTGATTTCCATTCCTTCCCCGATTCTGATTACCAACATAACCTCTACCGGCTCCACCTCTTCCTTGATCATCTGTCTTTCTGGCTGGTTTGCACAACAATTTTCCCATCTCTGACAGTAGCTTGATTGTGTGGGTTAGAAGCTGTTCCGAGGTTGTTGTTGGTTTGTGGGAGAGAATTCATGTTTTGACTAATCAGGAGAGCTAGTTGATTAATGAAGTTACCCACGTGTGCATCAGCATCAGCTTGTTTGAACTTTGGATCGGGAATGAGTTTGTGAATTCCATCACCCATGGGTATAACTTGTGAAGCTTTAGTGGTAATCCCAATGTTTGAGTAGAAGGCGGTTGAATCATTTGATGAGCTTGTCTCTCCTGGATTTGTTTTGAATTGTTCAAGAATCCTCTTTTCAAACATGGCATGTCTCTCATTCTGAAGAAGGAAGGCATAGAGTTGCTCATAGTTAGTATTCTTCAATCCTTTAGTGAGCTTCACAGAAGTAACAAATTTGTGCCATTCGGGATTCATGTTGTTAACAAATTTTGAGTTCAATTTGAATGTTAGGCATAGTCATTCCGATGTTCCTCATGTCATTCACCAACTTATGAAATCTCACATAGTACTCATAGACACTTTCATCTGGTTTCATCTTGAAGTGCTCAAATTCATCATAGAGTTGTGATTCTGTCTTCCACTAGTTAGCTCAGAACCGAAGAAGCATCTTGACATTATCCCATCTGCCTTTGCCTCGGTGTTGTGATTGATAAGCTTGTAGATGTCCTTTGGTAGACCTTGAAGTATAATGTTGGAAGCTCGGATATCTGCATCGAATCTCTTTTTCTCCTTATCATCAAGCTCATCATACATCTTTGGTCTGTCCATTCCGTAGATCAAAGTTCCATCTTGGCAGCGTATCAAGTATATCTCTAGTAGTTTCAACTCGGTATGGTCCTTCATCAATGGATTTGAGAATGTTAACCCCATTTTCTTTTCCAAGGACAAGTACAATCGATTCGTTGAGCCCAAGAGTCATAGTCGGTTCTGTCAAGCATGGGTGGGACGAGTATCGAGCCAGCGGGCTTGAACATCCTCGGCAACCTTAGTGGAGATGATAGTAGGAAGCGTTGGTAGACATGTTAAAGATTACACGGATTTTATAACTCTATGATTAAACCGGAAATAGATTCTTTCACGGGATTTTACTAAATCAAGAGAAAACCGTATTAAAATACACCCAAGTCGCTAGAAAATCTTGAACCAAGTCGCTAACTACTAAGTTGCTATAAACAAGTCGCTATAATCCCAAAGTCGCTAGTACCACCCGGTCAAGTAAGCTATATAAACAACTCGCTAAGATTCAAATTAAGCTAGGAAAATTTTGACTGACAATTCGCTAAGATCCAAGTTAAGCCAAATGTCAAGTCGCTAAATAGCAACTAGGTACCAAGTCGCTAACACCAATCGCTAACAAAATAAAAGTACAAGTCGCTAACACACCAAGTAAAGCTACGTGTAGTGGAGAATCCACTACGTGTACTTTTTGTCGGCTTGTCTCACTAGACAAGTTGCTAACTTGACTTCGCTAAGATTTTCAACTACAACTCGCTACCAAATTGTAAAGCAAGTCGCTACCAAGAAAACATTTCCGTGGCTCAAGTAAGCTAGCATGAGAAACACATAAACACCACTTTTGAATCCAAAAACAACCCAACCACTATGATTCAAACCTTACCAAATCAAAACCTAAACACTTGTGATGATTCTAAACACAAAAGTACTACCAAAATCCAAACTTTAACACTAGAAATCAACCAAATGATGCAAAAACCACTAAACTTTTCAAGCTCAAAAACCACCTAAAACCACTAGAAATCCAAAGATATGTAAGATATGATCTAACCATGGCTCTTGATACCAATTGTAGGATATTGGATTTCACATACACATCAAACCATAACACAAAGTAGGGGTATAAGTGGAATTCTAGAGAGAGAAAGTTAGAGGTTTAGGGAACTTTAGTGAGAGAAAGAAAATTCTTATTATGAGCTCCAACTCTCTACCTTGGAAGGTAGAGAGTATTTATAGTCTTACAATAAAGCGCCACACAACAACGTGGATCAGGGCATCAGTGGGTAAAGACCCGTCCGTCCTCCGCGGTGTTACAAAACTAAATACTACTTAACATAAAAGTACTAAGACTACGAGCTTTCTACGATTACATATACTTGAGGTGACCGACTCTTTAATACCTGGAATTTCTAATTCCTAACATGTTACCCCCCCTTCATGGAAGGTTCTTTGTATTGCATTATGAAAGGGTTTGTGATACAATATGTCCGATGGTGATTGAATAGAACTTGGCAATAAAATAGTAGACACTTGATGATTCTTGCACGATGAATTGTACAAGTATATGTGATATGAGTTGTAAATATGTGATGTATAATTTGTGCGACCAGGCGTTTGGGAATCATGGGGGTGTCGTTGTGTGACCGCTAGGCTGCACTATCCGGAATGGCCGGGCTAGGAAATATCGATGTAACCATGTATGATATGGACTTATGAAGCCAAACTTGTAGCCAATCACACTGCGAGGTGATGAGTAGAAGAAAATGTTGGAAAGAAAAAGCATAGGGGCTAAGTGTGATGAGATGAGAAGGACGGGAAAGAGACACTTCGTTAAGTGATTCTGCAGCTAGGCTCGTGAGGTGGGGGGCCTGCGAACCTACCACATGATGAATTGGGAGCTCGGATGTGGAAGGTCATCAAATCGACCATTTTTCATGGTGCTTAGCATTGGAGGAGGCGGCCAAAAGCAGCAAGCCCGTGGACCTTTCCAAGATTGAATGCTCTTGTCCCACCCGAAGGCTGAGTATGATGAGGCAGGAAATGCGTTCGCAACCGCAGAGTACTCCTTCCTTGCTGAGGCTACCCAAGATCCTATGGCACCCCTCGAAGACCTCCTTTCCAAGAAACCTCGAAAGCTGAAGCCTACCACTCCCACCAAGAAGACTATGTCTACCAAGCCTGTGTCAGTGCAACCATCCCCCACTCCATCTCCAAAAAGCAAGAATGAAAGGTACGCCATGTCGGCAGTAATTTGGTTTCAAAGGGTGGCATGTACCCTTAAGATAATTTATCTTATTTGACAATGTTTGTCTTGTTTTCCAAACAATTTAAATGCTTTTGATGTATGGCCATGGGCCAAAAACAATTTAATTGGGGCCTAGGCTCCTCGTGCAGGTACAAGGGCACTAGCCCTCATTTTGAATGGTATGGTGTAGGGGAAATACCTCTACACACTTAGTTATTATTTCCGTTTGTTTTGTTAACTTCTCGTACGCCATTTTTCCGACGCTTAAGTTTTACAACCTAAGGTTAAACAACCTCATTGTGTATAAATTGCAACACCAAGAATATAATGACCAAATTTGATCATTGACAGAGGGTCGCGACCCACTCTATCTCAAATCCTTTAAGTAGCATGACTTCGTACATATTTTTACAAGCGCCATAAACTACAAGGAGAGCTAATGTGAATGTTTTAGTAGGCTTAAATGTTGAGGTGTTTGCTACACCTTATGCCTTTGTATTCGACATTGAAGCTCATAAACGACTTGGTTGAACAAATCTTTGTGTTTAAGAAACGAAGCAAGAGATTTGTGGGAAATGTCTTATTTATCATTGAATTGGTAGGGAGGATTACATCATTCTTGAAATGAAAACTAAGACAGCTACCAATAATGTTTGCTTTCCCTTGAGAAGCTTCTAATTAGAAGAATAAAAAAATAAAAGTACTTCTTAAACATAGAACTTTCGAAGGTTCGTACCATTCCATGTCCTATCGATGGGTTCTCCGAGAAGAGTGGCCAGTTTGTAGGCTCCATTGCCGTAGGCCTCAGCTACCATGTAGGGTCCTTCCCAAGTTGGTCCCAGGCTTCCCACGGTACTGCCTTGCTTGCCTTTGTTGGCGTAGCACATATTCTCCAGGCTTGAAAGTGGAAGGTCTGACCCTTTTGTTATAATAGCCTTCGATCTTATGTTTGTGTATTGCTTCTCGGATGGAGGCTATTTCTCGTCTTTCTTCCAGTAGATCAAGGTTTTCCCTGATCCTTTCGTCATTTTGGGAGGCATCATACGTTGCCACACGCTCCGTGTGTACAATTAGTTCCGAAGGGATGACCGCTTATGTTTCGTATGTTAGGCTGAAAGGGGTTTCACCATTGCTTGACTTAGGTTGCGTCCTGTGAGCCCATAATACTTGGGGGAGTTTGTCCACCCATCCATGGTGTGTTCGTCCCAGCCTTTTCTCGATCCCTTTGATGATATCTCTATTTGTAACCTCCACCATTCCGTTACCTTGTGGATGGTAGACGGATGTCCAAGACTGTTTTATGTTTAACCCTTGGCATAAGTCATAGAAGACTCCCTCAGCGAACTACTTTCCATCGTCGGATATGATGATGTGGGGCACTCCGAATCTGCACATGATGTGTTCCCACACAAACTTCTCGATCTGTCTCCCTGTAACGGAGGCCAAAGGTTTAGCCTCTACCCACTTAGTAAAGTAATCAATGGCCACCAGCAAGAATTTGACTCCTCTAGGAGCCATGGGCATAGGTCCTACGATATCGATTCCGCATTGAGAGAAGGGCCATGTGGATGTTACACTCGTCATGTCCTGCTTTAGCATCTTTGAAACATTTGAGTGTATCTGACAAGCTTCACATTTGAGAATGATTTCTGCCGCATCCCTATGCATCGAAGGCCATTAATAGCCCGAGCTTCATGATCTTGAGACAACGGCGTGGTCTGCGTGAAGACGCATGATCCCATGGACTTCAGCGATGATGCTCTTAGCCTGCGTGGGTCCCACACATCTTAACCAAGGTGATAAAAATGACATTCTATATAGGGTTTCTCTATTAGCGGTCGAGGTGACTTACCCGAATCTTCCTTGCTAGCTTGGTATCTTCAGGGAGAAGACCGCTTATCAAGTACTCTCTGATGGGAGTCATCCATGTCTCTCCTTCAACTTCCTTGTGAACGATGGATCTTTCAGGTAGGATTTCGACAAGTACTTCTTTGGTGAGATGAGCGAAGGCCATAGAAGCTAACTTACTTAGTGCATCGGCCTTCTTGTTGATTCCTACTGAACATGTTGAATGGTGTAGGAAGTGAAGCTATTCGACATCTCCTTTGTTTTTCTCAAGTCTTGTTTGATGACGGTACGCCTTGCTTCATAAGAGCCTGTCACTTGGTTCGCTACCAATTGGGAGTCTACGAAAATAGCGAGAGCGTTGACCTCCATATCTTTAGCCAGTCGGAGGCCTGCTAGCGATTAGCTTCATACTCCGCCTTAGTTGTTTGTGGCTTGAACTCAAAATGAAGAGCATATGTATGCTCCTTCCCATCGGTGACCAGCATTAGGCCTGCTCCCGAACCATCGGCTGGATGATCCATCCGTGTAAAGATTCCATTCAGCCTGTACCTGAGTGAGGTTGGTTTCGGTTTCTTTTACGTCGGGCTCGGAAGGTATTTCTGCCAAGAAATCTGCAAGAATTTGGCCTTTAATTGAGTTTCGTCCCTTGAACTCTATTTCGTGTTCTCCTAACTTGATAGCCCATTTAGCCACCCTCTCAGACTTTTCGGGTTTCGATAGGATCTGTTTGAGTGGCTTGTCGGTTAAGACTGTGATTGGATGGGCCTGGAAATAGCGTCGGAGCCTCCTTGCTGCATAGATTAGGGCTAGTATCAACTTCTCCAATGTTGGATAGTTGATCTCGCCCTGTAGGACCCCACGACAAAGTAAATGGGGATCTATAAACTTCTCTCATTCTGCCATAAGGAATTTGGCGCTAATACTCTCCATTGAGGATGCTAAGTACATAAACAACACTTCGCCTTTGATTGGGGCTGTAAGTGTTGGAAGGATTTCGACGAACTCCTTCATCTTACGAAAGGCAGACTTGACATCGACTCTATTGAAAAGTTTTCTTATCCACGCATCCCTTGAGTGTTTTGAAGAATGATAGGGACACATTGACCCTTCGATAAAAAACTTAAAAAGGAGCTTTCCATTTAGGCTCATGCGTCTTTTAGACACTTAGGGGCTTGGAGATCCGAAATTGCCTTGACCTTGGAGGGATTAGCCTTTATCCCCTGCTTAGTGATCAAATGCCCTAGGAATTGTCCCTCTTCGACACCGAAGGAGCATTTCTTAGGGTTCAACTTCATGTTAATCGCTCAAAGTTGGTCAAAGGTTTCCTGTACATCGAGGAGTAGGTCCTCCTCCGTCTTGCTTTTGATAACCATGTCGTCAACGTATGCTTCGAGATTTCCGCCTATTTGTTTGTTGAAGGCTTTATCTACGAGCCGTTGGTAAGTAGCCCCCGCATTCTTTAATCCGAATTGCATCTTTCTGTAGCGAGTAGGCACCTTTGCTCGTGTAGAAGGTCGTCTTTTCTTCGTCCTCCTTTGCCATCTGGAATCGATGATACCCTTTGTGGCGTCTAAGAAGCACTTTAACGGAAGCTTGCCAAGGATTCTACCTTCGATCAATTGCGGTAGGGGTAGCAATCCTTCGGGCATGCTTTGTTGATGTCGGTGAAGTCAACGCACATGCGCCACCCTCCGTCGCTCTTTTTGACCATTATTGGGTTGGCTACCCGAGGTTTGGTACTTAACTTCCCTTAGGATGCTGCTTGTGTGAGTTCGTCCACTTCTTTGTAAAGCGGCGTTCTCTTTCGGGGGCAGGCTCCTCCTACGTTTTATCGGCTCAATGTGTTTGTACTCATTGAGTTTATGCTCCGTTCCGAAGGACTGTCCGTCGATCAACAAAGTTCTTGGTACCCCTGTCATGTCAGAATATTTCCAAGCAAAAACATCAAGGTTAGTCGATGCCAGTTCCACGAGTTTTGCCTTGAAATTCGTGGGAGTTGCTTTCTACTACCACCGTTTGTTCAGGGTAGCTGGGGTTAACTATAACTCGCTCTTCGCATCGTACAGCTTAGAATTGCTATCGGAGGCTCCTCCAAATCTTCTGCGGTCTTTTTGACACCATATACACCCTTATCCGCCCATAATTAGAATGAAGCAGTTCCTACTCGAAGAAGGGTTTGGAACTTAATAGCGACATGTATGGTAGAAACAACAATGCCCATCTTTTGCATAGCTGTTCTCCCTATTAACAAATTATAAGGAGAGTCTGACTTGACTATAACGAAGGTGAGTGTTTACGTGCGGATAAGGGTCCTTGCTATGGTGATTTCCAACGGTACTTCTCCCAAAGGCCATGAGTGTTACGTGGGAGAACCCTACTAGTGGTGTTTTCGAGTCCACCCTTAGTGAGCGTATGGATGACTTGAGCTTTAGGAAACAATGCTCATAAATGATCTCTTGCTTCCACAATCCATATATGCTCGATTCACCTCCCTGTTTGAGATTCGTACCCTGATGACCACGGGGTCAGTTGAAAGGGTCTGCCCTAAGATGTGAGGGAAGGTTATTTCCCCTACGCTTCCTAGATCTCCGTCTCCTTCCTTCCTTTTCAAGGTTGAATCGTGCCAGTGTACCATTAGTATCGGAGCTTCTGTGGGTGTAGAGTCCTTCTTGTTTCCCTTCCATTCTCCTAGTTGGATGTCGGAGAATTTGTCCTTTCCCTTTTTGATGCCTTTAACCAGATGCGCTTTGTCAGGACCGTACTGCCTCTTCGATCGCTTCTTTAGTTCTCTGCAGTTGTTGTTAATGTCGTGTCCATGGTCTTCATGGGCTGGCAATACTTGGACATGTCTCTGGCTTTGCTTGCATCTTTGTCATCCAGGGTGGTGGATCGAAGGACTTAGCGGCTTTCTCGGTAGCCGAAGTCTCACTGGGAGATTTGACTAAGTTTGCCAAGAATCCGTGGTTTGAACCTTTGTTGTATGGAGTGAATCGATCTCTGTTATTCTTCTTGTTCTTGGACCCTTCCCATGAGGACCCACGAGAGAATTTTTCAGAAGCTTCCTTTTGCTCTATCGAGCCCCATTTCTTGCTACCTCTTTGGATTCAATCCAAGTGTAAGTCTTCTCCATCAGCGCCTTATAAGTGGTGGGAAGATCGGTGGATAGGAATTCCACCAAGCTGGCGTCCGAAGGCCATGTACAAAACCTGAAATTCTCTGATCTTCGTGCAAACCCAGAATTTGCAAAGTTTCATCGGTGTACCTCGTAACGAAGGCTCTTGTACTTTCGTTGTCCCTTTGCTTAATGGTGTGCACGGCTAGATGGGTTTTGGTGTACTTCTTCTGTTGGCTAAAGTGTGATCGAAACTTAGCCTTGAGATCGTCTAGACTTGCAATGCTTCCCAACTTCTGACCATTCCACCATATTCTCGCGGAGTCTCGGAGCGTATAAGGGAACATGTGGCATGCCACGAGCATGACCCACTTTCGCATCTTGATAGCGCCCTCGAATAAATGGAGGAAGTTATCAGGATCGCCTTTCCCATCGTAGGTGCCTATATGAGTAGGTATCTTTACACCGTCAGGCAGGGGGTAGTCTTCGATCCACTTCAAGAAAGGTGTGCAAGCTCCAGAGGCTTCGGCATAGTAAGGGTTGTATGGAGGTGGATAGACATGTGTAGGATTATACGGGTTAGGAAATGGCTGTGTGTAGGTAGGGTAAACTGTAGAAGGTTGGTACGAAGGATTTACACCCATTGATTGCGTAGGAACATGTCCATAGGCCATTTGTTGGTAACTTCTCGGTTGGGAGTGAACCATTCGGAGGGTAAGTGTTGTAGGTTTGAGCAGGTAGGTAGGGTTTATTAGGAGGGGGTAATGACTCATGCACGAGTATGGAGGAGGACCTCCAATACTCGAAACATATGAAGGGGGTATTGGAGCCCCATTCCCTCTCTTCCTAAATGAGCAGCTAGGAGAGGGGGTAGGTTTACTCCTCCGTTCCCTAGGGTTGCTTCCCCGTTAGAGTTCTCAGCTCCTTCTTTCACCATGCATTCTTTTCCTTCTTCCCGGATCTCCTCCGGGTCCTTCCTCAAAGCCTCTGGTCCTTGTTTGATCTTGATGGAAGGAGAACCATTTCAGGGCCGGCGCCACTGTGCTAACAGGTTGTGGCCTCTCCTCTATTTCAATCTCTTCATCATACTCCTCACTGGAGTATTCCAACTTTCTTCGCATTTCAGTGCGAACCGACTTTGTGAGCCCTAAGTAAGGAATCCAAGGCCTCAAAGTTTTCCTCAACGAAGGCGGGACTAATATCAGGGATAGGGTTAGCGGATGTTGGCGTGATATACGGGGTAGTTTCCAAACAAGATCGTGTGGTAAAGGTTGAGGCCGTTATGGGGGCGAGATTATCGGTGTTAGTTGTGTTGAGAGGGACTAGGGTAGAGAAACCTGGTGGAAGTGTATCTTCTCTTCTCGGTTCCATGCTTGGAAAAGTAGTGTAGTTGGTTAGGGTTTTAGGACTGGGTGATTACGGGACTAATAGTTGTGGTCCCACGGATGGCCCTTGATTGTACAATAGATTGCACTACCAGGCTTCGATAATGATCAAAGGTATGAGGGGTGTATGTTCCAGCCAAGACTTGCCTTTCACCTGAGAATAAGAAATACGAAACACTACGTTAAGTGATTACGCATGGGTAGGACCTGCGAACCACCTCCGGCGTGAGAGTAAGTATGAGTTATGGTTGTATAAGTGTGTGTAAGTAAAGAGATGAGTGTGAAATGAGCATACCATAATCCATTGCTCGTCCAACCTATTTATAGTGGAAGAAATAGGGTTGAGAGCACTTCTGCATGAATGTCGGAGATCATAGGGGCGTCCCATGATTGTGGGTAACCGCTAGGGCTTAGTGACCCACGTTCTCAGACTTGACGGGGAAGCCAAGAGAGAGAGGGAGATCGTGGGTTTGACCAAGTCAGGAGGTTCCCCTATCCATTGTTCCTTCGTCAGCCATACCCCGAAGGGCTTAGGGCTTCGAATGGCGAATTCCCCTTAGGTAACCTTCGTGCTAACGAATGGTTTGACGCCTATAGATATTTTTGAATCCTAACTTGGGCCTTCGTATGGAAGGGCTTCGACACGCCACGGAGGAGCGTCCTTCGAGCTACTCGGAGGGTACATGATCAATAGCAAAAGCAAAAATAACGGCAATCAAGAAACAGAATCCAAACACTATGAAAACTGCAACTCCAAGGAAATCATGTGAGTAGCCATTTACCTTACCTTGCTGACTAGGAATTTTTTTTTCTTTAATTCGTCACACTTGACGTTCATATGGAACCGGCTCATCTTTTTGAGTAAGAATGTTTCTAGCAATAGGTTTTAAGTCACCCTCAAGGATAATATGCGAAAGATCGATGTCTTTTGATTTTACAAAAGTCTCAAATCTATTTTCTAATAAATAAAACCGTCGCTTTCGAAAAGTGGTGATCTTTGCATAGATTGCCCCTTTTTAGTTTTCTAAAGCCATAGAGTGATTCAAGTTTTTTAAAATACAATTTATTTTTAAAAAACTTTGGTAATGTGACTCTGATGCCAATTGTGAAAAACTACAAGGGGTTAGAATAGTTTTAGCTTTTAAAATCTTAATTTCGAAACTTATCGTGAACTCAAGCAAAGACAATATATATGTAAAAGTAAATGCAAGACAAGAAATAAATAAAAGAAAGATCAAACCACAACACAAAGATTTATAGTGGTTCGGTACGAAACTCCTTCCTCGCTCTACTACACTCCACGAGTTTCTGAATCAAGAGTTTACTTCACTATGTCAGCAACCACCCTTTTGGCGGAGAAAACTTAAAGTTTTACTGATATAATGCTATATATCGAGTCCTAATCCAAGTAAAACCATCCTTTCTCTCTATGTATTTTGAAGAATAAAATACTAACATAACTCTCTATTTTGATGTACAGTGGTGTTTTATGAACTTTAAAGTATAGTATGTGAAATATGATAACACATCAAGATTTGCAAACACTAAACTACTCCCTCCGTCCCATATTAAGTGTCCACAATAGAATCTTTGAATGTCCCAAATTAAGTGTACATATTCTATTTCAACCAATGAGATGAGACTTTAGTGGGTGAAAATGACATTTGATTGGTGGATAGTATAGTTAGTGGAATTTTTTAAAACTTTGTGTATGATGTAAGCGGACACTTAATATGGGACGGAGGAAGTAGTAACTAAAACACAAAAGATTTGAAGTACTTGTGTTCTTCCGATACAAAGTTGGCATATATATAAAACACTAACCACTAACAAAAATACAAATTTAAATCATAGTAAAATAGTACTAACTACTCGTGTAAAAAGCAGAAAAAAAATGTAGTATTTAACTTATGAAAATTTGGTTTGCTCTGGAAATAAAAATGATGGGTTTGGAGTGTGAAATTAAATTATATGAACCAATTACTCTTTCCAAATTTCGACTGTGCAATCACGAGTCACACATGAAGAGTACATCAAAAAGTCAAAAGAATACTGAATAGTTAGTATATTATTCTAATGCAAACGTTTTTGTTTTTTATTTTATGGTAAACACATGTGTATACAATCATGTCATGTGATTCAAACTTTTGATAATACAGTACTATATTACACACGGTTTTAAAATATGTCAAACGTTTGCATGATTTGTATGATTGATAATGTTACTTGTCGCATTACAACATATAAGTAGTAACCTCGGTTTGGTTGAAAAGATCACCATCTATTTTTTTTTTTCCTAATTCATCTACATTGTTGTACGAGAGTATAAGCAACACAAGGTGAACAATAAAACCTTTATTCAAACCTAAGCCACAATAGTCAGCTTAGATTAAGTTTACAATAGTATCCAAAATGTTACAAGGTTAGATTAATGTCAATGAGACAATAATCATGTAAGTACAAAGACAAGACAAGATCAATGAAATGATCAGAAAGAGGAGAAGAGTGTGTAACAATGACTGCACACACCAGTGTATCTAACCCTAGATTAAGGGACTTATTAAATAGGAGATTAAGTTACACAAAGACCCCTCTAACGGCTATAAATGACTCATCAGCAGAAATGGGAATAGCTTCAGCAGAAACGAGCATCTTGGAACTTTAAACCTTTTATTCTTTGTCCATGATTAACCCATGTAGAATCTCTGCAATGAACATAACTTGAAAGCCATTAGCAATTGATAGAATGATATGTTTGCCACAGATTGATACCCAAAATTTAACATTCCCCCTTAATCTGATGGGCAAACATATCAAACAATATCAATTTTTCACACAAAATTTATCTGATTGACAGGGAGGTTTTAGTGAGTATGTCGGCAGTTTGGTTTGAAGAGCCAATCTTTTTGCACTTATAACACCTCTAGCAATTTTTCACTGATGAAGTGAACATCAATTTCAAAGTGTTTTGATCTTTCATGGAAAAGCAGGGTTGACGGCAAGTTGTAAGCGATTTGTTATCACAAAAAATATTAACAGGGAGATTAATATCAACTTTTAGATCCTTTAAGATTTTTGAATCAAATAATTTCACAGGCGGGAGTAGACATAGGATCTATACTGCTTTCGTGGAAGATTTGAAAGAGTGTTTTGTTTTTAACTTTTCCATGAGATCGAGACAGTCATTAAAGAAAACACATGATACCCTGTGATTTTTCGGTTTTCTTGCATTTGGCTCAATCGGCATCACTATATCCTTCAAGATGATTTTGAGTTCTTTGAAATTGTACCTTAGACCTTGTCCTGGAGCTCCTTTTAGATATCTCAGAACATTGAGGGCACATTCGGATGAGATTTCAAGGAGAATGCATATATTGTGCCAGACAATGAATTGAGTATGAGATGTCAGGTCTTGTATGTGTGAGATAGATAAGTTTCCCAAGTAACCGATAACCGATTGATGTTGAGAAGTAAAGGATCATCTGCAGTGGGAATGTATGGAAGGACAGAGTTGGGTTCCATAGGAGTGGACACAGGTTTGCACCCAAGAAGGCCAAATTCTTTGAGGAGTTCAAGACAATATTTTCTTTGGGTGAGACAAATGTCATTCTAGTTTTAAAACCATCAATGCTAAGAAAATATTTTAGATTTCCCAAGTCTTTAATATGAAATTTTGATTTTAGAAACTCTTTGAATAGGTTTATCTCATCAATGCAGTTTCCAGTAAGGAAAATATCATCCACATAAAAGCGAGCAATAAACTTGTTATTCTCTGTTTTGGTGAACAAAGAATGATCATTGGCGAGATTGAACAAAATTATTTTCCTTTAAAAAACACGACAAGTTTTTCATTCCATTTCTGGAGCTTGTTTTAGGCCATACTGGGACTTGACAAGTTTGCAAACTTTATTTTTATTGTTCTCATTACAGAACCCCTTAGGGATGGTCATATAGATATCTTCATCAAGATCTCCATACAAGAAAGCATTGTTAACATCAAGTTGGAAAAGAGGCCATTTGTTTTCACAGACTAAAGCAATAAGACATCTAACAGTAGACATTTTCACAACAGGAGAAAAGGTTTCATCATAGTCTATTCCTTCCCTTTGATTATAACCTTTAACAACTAATCTAGCCTTGTATCTATCAACTTCACCATTGGCTTTATATTTGATTTTAAAGATCCATTTGTAACCAATGGGAGTTCTATTAGGTGGGAGATTAGTTATATCCCAAGCATGATTTTCATTTAAGGCCTCAATTTCAGAGTTCATAGCATCAACCCAATTACTATCAAGGATAGCTTCTTCATAGCAGGTAGGTTCAATACTTTTATTAAGACTAGAAGCAAAGCAATAATTATCTTTGTTTAAATTAGAATAATTAACAACCTTTTCAACATCATATTTGACTTTCCCTTCTATAATAAAGTCATTAAGATTCTTGGGCAACTTAGAAGCTCGTTGACCTTAACTAGATAGTGGTGGCAAGCCTCTTTCTTGTTCAGTGAGAATCGGTGATGTATCAGAGAATTAGAAGATGCATCGGAGGATGTGATTCATGTGATATGGTGCCCTCAAGGTGTGTATTATCATCTATAGATGTTGCAACCGGTTCATCAATCCTAGTAGGATGACTTACTACTGTGCCATCATCATAGGATGTCACTCTCCCTTCATCATTGGGACTTATTTGTGAGTCAAAGAAATTTTTGTGATTTAAATCTTTAGGCACATAAGTTTCAACAAATGGTTTTGACAAAGTATTTTTCATTTTGAAAGGAAAAACAGTTTCATAAAATTTGACATCTCCGGTAAAAAATATTTTTGTTTCTAAGCTCAAGAGTTTGTAACCTTTTTTCTCATTTGAATAGCCAATAAAGACACTTTTTCAGACCTACTACCAAATTTATCAGAGATGTTGAGAATGGTGGCATAGCATAAGCAGCCAAAGACTCTAAGGAGAGAGAGTGAAGGGTCATGCCCATACAAAAGGAAGAAGGGAGACTTGCCAGACAACACAGAAGAGGGTAACCTGTTTATGACATAAGCGGCTTAGAACACATTCGGCCAAAGATATAGAGGTAATTCCCACGAAACATAAAGGATCTACCCACATTAAGGAGATGCCTATGTTTCCTTTCTGTAATACCATTTTGTTGAGGTGTGTAAACACAAGAAGTTTGATGTAAAATTCCCTTTTCATGAAAGAAGTGTTGAAGTTTGTTATTGACAAATTCGTCCGTTATCACTTCGAATATCTTAACATTGTGTTCAAATTGATTTGCTAGCATGTGAGTAAAGTTAACAATGGAAACATAAACATCATCCTTTTCCTTAAGCATGTAAACCCGGTGCCCTAGAATAGTCATCAACAATGGTCAAAAATATTTGTAACCATCTCTGCTAGTGACTTTATATGGTCCCCATACATCTAGATGAACAACTTGACCAATTTTAGTTGATTTATGTTCACTTAAAAAATGGTTCCCTGTTTTGTTTAGCTTTATTACAAGTATCACGAGATGGTGATTCAGAGGTTCCATCAAGATTAAGTGTGGACTTAAGTATATGTAGGACTTGGTGGGAGGAGGATGACCAAGTCTTTGATGCAGATTTCTAGAAACATGACAAGCAATCAGCTTATTAGAAGCAATCTTACATGTGGAATCAATATCAAACATATATAACCCATTACATTGTTTACCAATCCCCACAATCCTTTTTTGATGTAAATCCTTTATATAGCAATTAGATTCATTAAAGCCAACAAACATTTTATTGTCTCTAGCAATCTTATGAACAGACAACAAACTGACATTGTACTCGGGAACAACTAGAACATCAAAAAGAGTTAGGTCATTATTGACCTTTAAGTCACCAATTTTAGTAATTAAGGCCTGAGTACCATTGGGATGACCAACGGTTAGACCAAGATTTGAAATGCTAACAACATTAATTAAATTTTTTGCGAAGCTTGATCATATCTGATTTGCACCGAATCAACAATCCAACCAAGACATATGTTTCGGATAAGGTTTTAGTGTTGTTGTTAAAAATTTATCAAAGTTTATGTTAAACTTGACACGACATTAAAGAAGGTTCACGAAAATTTTTGCTACATTGGCATTGCGAAGACACATTGTTGTCATTAGCGGACTCATAAGTGCGGAGAGCATTCATTAGACAAAGAGACAGGAGGTTGCTAGCTCCATTATTAGTGGAAAGATTAGTGTCGAAACATTGTTCTTCTGAAGGGTTTGGAATTAAAATTCCTTTTAACATATCAGCAGGGATAACCAACCAAATCATAACATCTATCAACAGTGTGACCGGGTTTTTGCGGTTAGTACATTTGAGATTCATGTTTGGTCCTCTGTTGTTTGGTATTACCAGCATTGAAACCGAATTTTTAAAATTGTTGTTAAATCCTTTTTGTTATCAAAAAATTTTCCACCATCAGAAGTTTTTGCAGCAAAAGTTGTAGCATTGGGTTTAGCGAGCTATTCAGAGAAACATTTATGTGATATTCTTCTCAGAGACAACGACGGTTTGACATTAGGTAAAGGATCTCTGGTTAAAATATTGCTTCGATGGGAACATAGAGTCATCAAGACCCATAAGAAATTGCATTAATTTGATTAAGCGATTGTGTTTTCAAAATGTTTTGCAGCCTCACAAGTGCATGGAGGCAAGCTAATCATACAATCAAATTGTTTCTATAAAGAGTTAAGGTTGTTATAGTAATCACAAGAGGACCCACTTTGACTAAGAGAGTTTATATTTTTATGTAAATTATAGATAGCTGAACCATCAACCTTATCATAGGTATCTTTAAGATCATTCCACATTTCATAGGCAGTTTTAGCATATATAGCACCAGCAAATAGTTTAGGTTTGAGAGTTAAGGATCCAAGTAACTACAACAGAGTTGCAAGTATCCCATTGATTAGCAAGACTAGAGTTCGAATCATCTCTTATGCAAGTACCATCAATAAACCCTAACTTATTATGGTTCCTTAAGGCAAAAGTCATGGCCATATTCCATATTTTGTAATTTTCGTTCAGTGAGTTTGATAGTAATAATGGGTGTACCATTTGTGTTATTTGGGTGTAAATACAAAGCATCACCAAAGGATAAGCTTTTCTCAGTGGAAGAACCACCCCATATTATCATCACCAATAGCCATAGAACAAACAATAAGATAGACATATATGATAATATAGACAAAAAACACATCTGAAATAAAAGACAAGAGCAGATAGCGGATAAAAAGAAATAAATAAGACTTTGTATATAAGAAACAACAAGCACCAAGTCTGTGGACTAGGGTAAACCAGGCGGTATTAGTACCACTCAAAGGTGGCAAATCAAGATGTTAGTCTACCCGTTTGCACCCACAAAGACTTAAGTATTGTATGTTTGAAGAAGAGAAAAGACTTAGACTTACTGAGAAATATGCATGGGAAGAACAAATCACAATTACCCTAGATTCACTTAGTCTAGGGCTAATTGTAAGTAGAAGATAACCAGTGATTATGTCAATAGCAATAACCCCAACCACCCCATTTGTTGCCGAAGAGAATCAATGAGCACGAAGCTCGATACCATGTACGAGAGTATAAGCAACACAAGGTGAACAATAGAACCTTTATTCAAACCTAAGCCACAATAGTCGGCTTAGATTAAGTTTACAATAGTATCCAAAATGTTACAAGATTAGATTAATGTCAATGAGACAATAATCATGTAAGTACAAAGACAAGATAAGATCAATGAAATGATGAAGAGGAGAAGTGTGTAACAATGACGCACACACCAGGTGTATCTAACCCTAGATTAAGGGACTTATTAAATAGGAGATTAAGTTACACAAAGACCCCTCTAACGACTATAAATGACTCATGGAAGAAATGGGTATAGCTTCAGTAGAAGCAGCATCTTGGAACTTTAAACCTTTTATTCTTTGTCCATGATTAACCCCTGTAGAATCTCTGCAATGAACATAACTTGAAAGCCATTAGCAATTGATAGAATGATATGTTTGCCACAGATTGATACCCCAAAATTTAACAATTGTAAAAACAATAATGATGATGAAGATTGAAAAACAATCCAGCAAACTTGTAAAACCCTTCGTTCCAACTCCTCCGACACTCCGTCATTACAAAATAGGCCTCGTTGATGAGCTTATGCCCTTCATAAATGTAGGTGTCGTTCTCTATTTCTCCACAAATAGCAATCACGATGCAGAGTTTGTTACACGCCTAGAAAAATCTCTTGAGAAAACTTTACCACAATTCTACCCTCTTGCTGGTAGATATGTCAATAAAACTCTAACAATTGATTGCAACGATCAAGGTGCGGAGTTTATACATGCTAAAGTTAATATCAAACTACAAGATATTCTTGATCCTAATGTGAACGTTAAGTTTGTTGATGAATTCATTCCATCCAATAAATTTGCCATTGATCAATTCAATGAACCGCTACTTACGGTTCAAGTGACCATGTTTGAGTGTGGAGGTGTAGCACTCGGTGTAAATGCTTCACACAAGATTGTCGATGCCTCAACTCTATCTACGTTCGTAACTAAATGGGCTACTATGAACCGAAAAGAAAATGAGATTGAATCCACGGGGCCTGGTTTCAACTCGTCCACTTTATTTCCTGGTAGATGTTTTGGTCCCCTTCCGATACAACTTATACAGGAAGATATGTCAAGCAAGTATATCAGAATGATACTTTCATTCACTGAGAGTGCAATATCGAAACTGAAAGCAAAGGCTATGGCTAAAGAAAATATTTGCACCAAGTATTATTCAAAGGTACAGTTGGTATCATCCATTATTTGGAAGGCTTTCATTGATGTTGATCGTGCAACAAAGATATTCGAAAAACTACATACTCATGCGCCAATAAGCCTAAGGGGAAAAATGGCATCCTTAATACCCAAAATTATGTGGTAATATTTTACCTTTTGTGCCACAAGCTGGAAATGCGAAACAAGTGAAGAAGGGCAGATCTCTTAACTAACAACGTCAAGAAAACTATAAATAGCTTCTCAAATGTTTGCCATGATAGTGAAGATGGCCAAACGACGATTTTGAATTCTATCACACTAAAGGGCGTTAATATTCGGAATCGACTCATATGCTCACTAACTAGTTGGAGTAAGTTCCCTTTTATGATGACTTTGGTTTGAAAACCTACTTGGCAGCCCGAGTGTCGCTCTCCAAAGGTCATCATGTTTGATGGACGATGCACAAGGCAATGGAGTTGATGCACATTTTCTCGTGGAAGTAGAAAACGTCCCTTACTTTGAACGAGCTCTAGGAATCCTTTCTTTTGCTGATTAAGAACATAGTTTCTATGTGTTCGTATATGTACGTGTTTAATTGTATGCTTATTTCGTTACAAGTTGGTTGATGTCAAACATATAGTCGTGTAGTTTCTTTGTTTCTCTAATGGAATAAAAAGGGCTATATAAATATCAACTGTTAACGGGTGCTCTTATGCTTAATGCATTATGGATGTATATTTTTATATCAAAAACAATAACCAAACTTGTTTTGGTTTGTAACTTTTGCCCACGCGTTATAGCCGTGTTTAAAAACATGTGCTTTTTTCTTGTCTAAAGTAAAGGAACCATGAAAACTCGATACATAGAAGTTCACATCATAAGATACAAAGTTAGAACAAAAAGCGAAATTTGAGAAAATTAAATGAGGATCGAAAAATATTAGTTACGGGCTGCAGCGGGTGAAAAAACAGCGTTGGTTGGCTGAGAAAATAAGCACTTTAAAAAATTGTTTACATTCTTATTTGGGTAAAATAAGCATTATTTGAGAGGAAGGTATTTAGAAGTGCTTATCTGAGATAAGGTTAAAATTGCTTTGCGACTGTAGTACTTAACCTTAAATGGCTAATAAATTTTCTTTTTTCAAAGGCAGTCCTTTTCTTTCCCCGGATCGATGACTTGCTTGTTTAGTACTGCTAACTATTATTGGAGAATTCCGTCCCCTTGGGACTACCAGTAGCTTCGGTTGTTGAATCTCGTGCAAGTTAGGTTGTGGTTGTATTGGTTGCAAGCGGAACGTAGTTATTGAAATTTTCTAAACGTATATATTGCTCCCCTTTTTTTTACAGAATAAGCAAATTCAAACTGCTTATAACAATAGTCGTACGATATAAACCCTTTTAATCTTAAAAACCATTATATTACAAAAATGACTTCGGGGACGTTATGACTCACATCACGAGCATGATGGTCCACGACAAAAAAAAACAGTTTTATTCGTATCAGATATCTACCCGATTCATACCCATTGTTAATAAGCATTAACTTTTTCTTGCACAAAAACAGATTTGCATACTAAGGATGTAGACTCAATGCGTCCTCTAGGCAAAGTTCTAAACAAAGCCATAGCCATATTAGCTTCCTCTAAAAAGTTTAAGACAGTTTGAGCGTGAGCACTTGTTCGTCAACAAGACTCAGTTCAGCAAAAAGTGTTCAAATACTAGAAATAATGTAAAAAAATGACCCGAGATTTAATTATGGGTGGGAAGACTGAAGGTGATTATGAAGACATGGATTAACGAATTTGCACCTTCTTTACAACTATACATACATTGATGTTCTTTTCACACATAGTAATCAAAAGGCAAAGAAAGTTATCAAAATTCAAAACTTTAGTCTTTGCACATATAGTATAAACTTAATGAATTTGCAAGTTCTTTTACAACTACACATACATTGTTGCAAGTGCAACATTAGTCGTTATTCGACCCGAGAAAAGAATAAATCGTTACAAGACCTCTACAACATTCTATATATAAACTAATTTCACAAATTTATAGTGTTTCCTACAGTATAAAGAGACATTTTCAGCTTCTTCTTTATCTCTTTTGGAAGACGAAAGATTTCATAGCAAAAGCAAAAATAACGGTAAACAAGAAACAGAATCCAAAGACCATGAAAACTGCAACTCCAAGGAAATCATGTATGTAACCAAATACTTTGTTGACTAATACTTTTGTAGGCAAAGTGTTGACTCCATCTGATAGCTTCATAGGGTCATCTAAGTCACCATATTGGGACACAACTAGCCCGTAAAGAGTCCATGCTATGGGGTTTGCCCAATAGTACCATCTCCACCATATCGGAATTCTCTGCAAGATTATAACAAGTTTTAATTATCATTTATAAAATTCAAAAGGCTGAGAATCTGGAGGTATGTATTATGTCATGGTTGGTAAAATCATGAAAAAATCAACTAGAAAGGAAACGGTTCAAATGAGTCAAGTGGGTCAACTTTGCACAAAGAGTATTTACGGTTGCACACAGCATTTATTTATATAACATTTTTAAAAAAAGGAGAAAAATATGTTTGCGGTTAACCGAACCGTATGTGCCTTGATTCTTACTTAAAACTTAAAACTACTAATTTTGAGTCATTACCCAATCAGCTTGACCTGCTTGTTTTACCACACCTATTCAGATATACTAAATGCTGATGAGAGATATTATATATGGTCTACATAACTAAATTGTCGATCCGGAAACATGTTTTTCGACATAAAAGTCATGGCGATGCATTATCTACACATACTGAGGAGTGGCCCTTGTCATTTTTAGTAATGAATTAAGTTGACCTGGTGGCTCAAAGTAAAGCTAGTAAACTTTAACAAATATTTAAGGCTCGATTTTCCAACTTCGATTTGGGGTGTTCATCGGGTTCGGTTATCGGGTTATTGGGTTTGATTCGGTTGGTTAGTTGGTTAATTTTTTTTGGGTATAACAAAGCCGACGGCGAAAATAAATTTGATTCAACGAACGAATAACGAAAACCGAACCCCTATAACCGAAAACCGAACCGAATAACCCGAATTACATAATTTTAATTATTTTTTATTTAATTATATATATTTTTAGCACAAAATATTTTTTTCAAGCTTAAATCATGTTATATTTATACTAAAAAAGAGTTTTAGTGATTTTTTCATATATATACTTAGAAAAAATATATATTTTATATGAATTCGGTTTTCGGTTTTCATTGCCAAAACCATATCCAACCCGATAACCAAATATTTAGTTCGGTTCGGTTCGGTTTTGACCAATTCGGTTCGGTCACAAATTCGGTTCAGTTATTTTCGGTTCGGTTCGGTTTCGGTTTTCGGTTACCGTGGATATTACCCAATCCATGAACACCCCTAAACTCGATATATAAAAGCCCCCATTTACTTAAACTGCTAAAATATAAGGGATATTTGATTACTTTTTGTTTATTTTTAAGGTCCATACGAGACTAAACCCTTTTTTGAGTTTAAGAAACACGACTAGTTCCATTTTTTTATTATTTCAAAACAGTGAATTAAGCTCATTTAATGCTAATTCTCATGACGTTTATCCAATAATGTAAACAATTTACACGTATAAAGAATCACTTATGAATAGTGTCTTAATGAACCAAAAAGAATAAGCTATTTATCAACAAACAAACATGAACATCAGTGTCCATTTGTTTAACTGTTCACATTATTTCGTTTGTTCGGTTAAACTTAAACTAGAGAAGACGAACAAGGCTCGTTTGTGTTACATTGTTTTTTAGCCCTACTTATAGATTATCATGAAACGGAAGTTTGGTTTTCTCTTTCTTATGTTATTTTTTTCTCTATCTTCAATCAACTTTTAGATTCTCATCGTGTTTTTGGTTTGATAGTTGGACGTTCTTTTAATCCAAGGAAAAAAGCTATAAATGCTTAACGTACTTTCCCCAAAAACTCATTATGCTCTATATACTTCAATTATTGTCATTATACATAACCATTTTCATTTTAATTGGTTATTTTGTGACGTGGATTTCCAGCGTGTCCCTTATATCCCACATGGATTGCCAGCGTGTCCCTTATATCCCCTATTAAACCCAGAAGTCTGATCCCCTTTTCCCCAAAACAAAACCCTAATTCTAAAACTACTCAATAGCATCACCATAATCCAAATCCATATCAAATTGAATATCAATGTCAACATCTCTTCACAGACGTCGTGTGCTACCCACTCACTGTAACTGCAACAAGCCACTTGCCAGAAGGCTGCTTGGACTCCCAATAATCCAGGTCGAAGATTTCTTAATTGTCGTTTTTCAAACGTAAGTTTTGATGTTTTATGAAATAATTAACTTTTCCCCAAATTTGGTTAATTAGGGTTCCAAATATGATTTATTTTTAATTTTTTCATCCACGGTCAAAGGAATTGCAATGCCTTTTATTGGATTGATCTAGAGTTAAACAATCCATGGTACAAAGCTCAGTTGTTTGAGCTTTACCAAACTTTGCATCATGCTGAAAGGGCAAGTTATGCTGATCAAATAAGTGTTCAAGATCAACTTGAGAGTTTGGAACATGAATTTGAAGTGTATCAGAATGACATGGAGTTGTAGATTCAAAACATGAAGTTGGAACTTATCAAAAGCAAGAAGAAGACTTGGTTATCTTGTTTGTGTTTCATGTGATGTTTTAGACTAGTAGTTCTTAGGTTGTAATGAAAAAGTCTGTTCTAGTGGTTCTTAGGTTGTAAGTGCAGTATTTTGTGTTTTGAAAAAGTCTATTCTAGTGGTGTAATGTAATGTATCTTGTTGCAATGAATGAAAGTGCAGTTTCTATTTACAGTTTGTATTTGCAGTTGGGGCATAATATGTTAAAAATGGGTGAAAGTGGTCTCCACTAACATGGGTCAAAATGTGTTAAAGTGGTCTCCACTAAAAAGGATGCACTTTGTATTTGCAGGTGTTAAAGTGGTCTCCACTAAAAAGACAGACCAAGCATTGCATAAAGGAAATACAGACCAAGCATTGAATAAAGGAAATACAGACAAAGCATTGAATAAAGGAAAGATTCTGCATTAATAGGGATAAAGTATGGGATATGTCCAAATGCATTGTTTACAAAATATGTACCTATTTAGCTAAGGCACACCTATCCACATAAACCTTATCACATCCTATTACAAAAGCAAAGGTTTCAAATACTACTTAAATTACAGCAGAATCATTCATCATCAACAGAGAATGCCTTGTCTGGTGTTGAACCAGTGCCAAACTCATCAAATTTAAACTTCTTGTACTGGTTGGCAATTCTCTCAGATCTACCTCTGTTCTTGTGGTAGATTCTTCCATGGGATGGTGTTTCAGCAACTGGTTTTCTACCCCTTTTTTTACCTTTGTACTTCTGTCCATCTTCTGGTGCATCAGGTATGACTGCAGGTTCTTTTCCCTTGTTATTTGGATTGTTTGCAACTGAAACTTGACTGTTTTGGGTAGTATTAATTGGAACTTGATATGCAACTGTGTTGATTGGTGGATCTGCTTCTGCTTCTGCCCTTTACAAGTATGGGTTAAGAAACACCCATCCAAACCAATTACTCTCCTACATCCATCTTTCAACACCTTTTTTAGACCCGAAACAAATATACATTCTTTTAAAGTACACGAGACCATCATCTTTTTCTTCTAAATCCAAGTGGCAAGTGGAACATGGGTTAGAGTCTAGTATTGCTTGTCTATATTCCCACAACCTACTGTAATGTTCAACTATACCTCCTTCATGATCAAACAAGGCACACTGTTTTGCCATTTTACATTGTCCTAGGCTGACATCTATCTTAAATTTCTCCCTAATTGAATTTTGCATAAACTTGTAAGTTAACCATGGATTGTCTATTATCTCCCTTGCATAATGATGAGCTATCTACTTATAAGTCACCAAAGAACCCAAGTTATAATTTCTACAACATTTATGTTCAAGATACAAAGTCTTAATTTGGAAAGACTTCTTGGTACTCATCCAACTAGCCCATAGTCTGAATGTGCAATCCCCCTAGTTTCCAATCCTTTCTCTCTCTTCCTTTTTTTTGGCCCATCTCTCTTTGGTTGCCTTGCTAATTTTACTAGGTTCTAACTTAGTAAGATTACTACTCTCAGCCATAGTCACATTCTCAGTCTTAGTCACATTCTCAGTCTTTATTTTTTCCCTTTTACCAGCACATTTACCTACACTTACATCCCTACCACAATAGACAAGCAATTTATGGATGTCATTTTGCATGTACCAAAGCTGGTATCCACTTGCAACACCATAATTTGCTAAGCATTGCTTAAGTTGAGTGGGAGACTCAAACCTCATACCTAAAAAAGGTTTACATTCATTCCAAGGGGTCTGTGGGTCAAAAGCAGGATATTCAACACCCTTTTTGGCCTTATACTTATTGTCTATCATACCATCCTCAGGGTCATCAATCTCTAGCATATACCTACCATTTAAATTAGGTATTGGATCATCCATATGACCAATGAATTTAGCATTCCCAACTAATTTATTCAACCAAGGATCATCAGTAGAAATTTTTGGTATTTTGACATTTTCCTCACCCTCTGTTTGCAAATCGACAATTTCCTTAACATCATCTAGGTTTTCTTGATTGTCACTATCAAAGAAGTCACTATCATTATCTGGACTAACCAAGTTATCATCTTTGACCATTTCCATAACATTATAACCATTATTCTCAGTATATATGTCCATCTTACAATCATTTTCAAAGGTTGCTTTAACAAACTCATGTAAATGTTCATATGTTTTAAGCTCTTTCAAACCTATATTTAGTGGGACAGCAGTTTTAATGTAGTAAAAGGACTTAGGTGTAATACAAACTAGTGTAAAGCATAAGTTTAAAAACTTAACTAAATATGGCCCTTCAAATGCAATGTCTTCAACTAGATGACCTTCCGGATCAGAAGTGGGGTTACAGAAAACACCATCATAATAAAGGTTGATGGTGAAATTAGACTTCTTTGACCAAATCTACAAAATTAGGGTTTCAGATACAAATTAGGGGTTTAAAAATTGAGGATTTACAAGACAAATTAACAACCATAAAATGATAAATAATTGTTTATATTAACATACCTTTAAGTAATCGAAGCCAATTTTGACAGATTTACATGATATGCAAAGTAGGGTTTTGTGAGTGTTTTTATGAGCGGGAAATGGTAAGTGTGAGTAACTGTGAGTGTTTTTATAATGTCATCTCATTAATAATGCCATCTCATTAATGTACACATAAGCATTAAATTTTACACGTGGAATAAAAAATAAAAACGGGGCAAAAATAGTAGCACAAAAAAAAATTTGATAGAACATAATAAAGTAAAATGACATTAAAATTAGTAGAGAAAGCACAATGAGTTTTTTTGAAAAGTATGTTAAGCATTTATAGCTTTTTTCCTTTAATCCAATGAATCGAAAAGCTAAGCTTAGGCAAAAAGAAAAAAATGATCGAAAAGACCTCATTTTAAGTTTCGTTTTAAGCCTCAAGAAGGCTTGAGCCGCCCCTGAAGTTGACCATATATGATATGCAATTAACAAATTAAGTTTCAACAAAAATAATTATAGCATGTTAAAATGTATCCTACAGCATGCGAATATGATGATTTGTTTTAGAAATTATGTGATGATTACTTACCATCTTATTCTATTAATCACATAGTGTAGATTTTTAGAATACAAAATATCTCTTATTAAGAAATTTAGTTTATAAGCATAGAATGCAAGTAATTTCCGCTAAAACTCTAAACAAGTAAAAAAAAGTAACTGATATATGCTGTTTTTAGATATTAAATCAATTAGATTCCTGAAGTTGTGTAGTTTCTATATTAGATGATGGTAAAAAGATGAGTGCAAGTCATTATAACATCATACGTTGTTCTTATTTCTTACGCCCTACTAAAATAAATGCAATCCAGTAACTAAAGGGTGAGTTACGGCTTGCTTACCTTATGAGGGATCATAAATCCACTGAAGAGGTTCCAAAGCATGTAAAAATGAGCCGCAATAATGGCAGCAACATTGTGATTCGGTGTCATGGCGGTTGTCATCATTCCATAGAAAGTAAAGTAAAGCATCGTCAAGTACATAAAGTATATGTACCATATAAATTTCCATGTAGTCCATTCAAATGCAGCTAGTGAGTAGAATATGGTACTGTAAATAAGTGCTTGTGCCAACACATATGGAAACTCAATTGCACCCTACGAACACATAAAAAACATATATTTAGCACAATAAGGTGAATGGTAGAAACTTTTGAATGATGATATAGTCAAGACTGAAGGACCTCACCTGAGCAAAGGCGAATGGTAAAGCTGCATACATGCCTGCAGCTCTCTCTCTGTGTAAGACAAATCTTTCCACAGAAAGGACAGGTTGGACAACGGTAGCATTAGTAATTCCTATAAACAATACGGCTAAGTACATTGATCCCATGGCATTAAACAAATCCTGTTGATTATCCCTAACAATTGAAAAGAAAATGAGTTAATAAGAATGAAACGTGGGATACATACATAATGTCAAAGCCAAGGTTATATGCATTATGCATTAATAGTAAATACTCACTGTTTTGAACCAAATTTCCAACATATTGTTCCAAACATGAGTGAAATGATAGAGGTATAGAAAAAACGAACTGCGGTGTATTATGGGTTTCGCCAATAAGAAAGGTATTGCTTCCAAAGACAAGTAGCAAACTGATCCATGTATGATCGTGAGTACTTGGTTGGAAAATGCAATTCTTTTGAATCAACTCTTGGTTTCTTTAGTCTTTCGGCCAAATCTGTGTTACGGCTGAGACAGCATATATGGAAGGCATGCGAAAGAATATATCAGTTAATGGGAAAATTAATAATAAAATCGAACGAAGGAAATATAAGAGAAACAACACATACATGAATAATTTGGACTGCCTGTAAACTTCAGCAAAATCTACACCTAATCGAGCATCTTCTACTTGTGAAGTAACCTCTAGCATCTATGTTGCAGGATTATGTCCAGTTTTTATCTTCCGAACTCCTTCAATACCCTCATGGTCATATTCCTAACCACACCACGAAGCTGAAAATAGAGGGATGTTTCCGTGATGCTGACAACATCCTCAGAGAATTCCACACTAGCTAAAAACTCCCTTACATACTCTGGAATCACCGGCTCCCTAATTTGAAACAATATTAACCAAGCGGAGCATGTAAAGTTCCCGTTGTCGTTTGAGAACTTAATCTTCTTTCTCAACTCTCTCAACGCCCTTCCATTGTTTGATCTTGAAGGTGTCAAAGTCCAGAGCTTCGGGTCTGTCGATTTCCTTCTTCGACAGATATTCATAGTTTTTTCTGCATGCATCCCTCCCAGCCTCATTGTATCCGTAAAATTGAAATCAGGTAGCGGGGTTGTTGTTTCCTGAAAAGACATGAATTAGCATTAGCATTGCATATAAGTTACGGTTTAACTTCATCACTTAGTTATGCCGTAACTGATTCTGAGACAAGATTATGGCGTAATTCAATAACTAGTTACGCCGTAACTCAGTCTTTACCACAGATGAAATTAAATCTAAATACGGGCTACGGCGTAACCTCATCACACAGCTACGCGGTAAACCCCTAACAGAAGGTGAAAAATGGTAATGGTTACGACCGGTGAATGGTTACGCCTTAACCATAAAAATTTACCCAAATCTAATAAATTTTTCCAATTTACTTATTTTATAATAATACGCACATGCTTAGACTTAATTTATTCAAGTAAATTTTTAGATCCCCAACTAACCAATTCAATACCATCAATTAAATGGATCCTAATTAATTAACGGAAACATCAATGATTCAATATAGGCATCAATTAACGAGGTCAATAACATAAATTAAACTGTATAAATCCCTAAATTTTCATAAGAACATAAAACCCTAATTGAAAAATCAAAAATTAGAAGAGATTGGAAACAATTACCTGTCATTGTAAGTTCAAGAGATCATTAAAAACACACAAAGAATAATTGCTTTAAAAATTATTTTTACTGTAGCGACGTAAGGTCAAACATTGCGGTAAAAAATGAGATTACACCGTAGGTTTATATTTATATTGTGAAGGAGTTACGACGTAGCTTCGCTACCCAATTACGCCGTAACTATAACTTTTATAAATTTAATTAATTAATAAAAGATATTATCTACAGCGTAACTTGACATATGGGTTACACCGTAATTAGCACCAAAATTGAAAATTTTAAAAATGTATAGGACATATCCAAAATTCTAAAATTGCAATACGAGAGAAACGAATACGTACCTAAAGAATTGTAGAGTACAAACGTCTCATATAATATGTCAAATATTAGTTATGCATACCTTAGATCTTTTCGAATAAACTGCTCCTCGGCAGCGGCGCCAAAAACATGATGCGTATTTTTCATCCTGCTTTAAATTTATAAACTAAGACATACAAGGATTAACACATACTAACGGGCAGAGAATCCAATCAAGTGTAATAAATCCTAGATAAATCCGAGTGTCGTCCTTAAGAGCTATTGTTTAAAAGAACTAAGGTATTGTTTGTTTAAAAGGTTTTGATAAGAAAAGGTGTATTGATAATTTAAAATCATGGTTTTAACAGAATTAAAATAAAGGACAAGAGAGTAGGAAGATAAAGTTTTACCCAAGACTTTAGGTCAATTCGTCTTAGCCTATCTTCCCTAGAATCCCCTCCTGAACCAAAGAGTTTATCTTTGTAGTAAGAAAAGGTTGTGGTAGACTAGGTTGAATTATTAAGTGCCAAATCTAATAGACCTAATTCTTTAGAAATCCGGCCTTTCGGATCTTAAATTTCCCCTAGCTTCTTAAGTACCTCCACTTGATAGGTGATCCTATGGTCAATTAGCACGCAAAGGATGGTTGTACTATGGTCAATTCCTTCCATTCTTTGCAATCTACTTGGCTAGGGTCCTATGGTCAATTCTCCTAGCCTACTAGATAAATTGAAGGGTACCATTCAATTTAAGCTAGCCTAATGGATACTAACAAGCTTTGAACACTACCGAAACTAGCGATCTATGAATAGTAAAAGAAAATGTCTATATAAAGAAAGAAAAGAGAATAAACAAAATGAATTCATCGTATGATTACTAGATGTTGTTCCCCGTTCACTAATGTTTAAAACAGTTTTAGAATAAAAAACAAGTTAATAGTGAACAATGACTGAAATTAACATAAGTAAAACACACTTATAAATTTTCAACATCATATTCTTATTAGAAATAAATCAACAAAGAATATGTTACCCAAGTACTTTCAGAATAGTACTTGGGATTGAAATGACAAAGTTGGGTGATTCTCTCTAAGTTGGGCTAAGTGAATTAAAGCACAACTCTTAGAGCTCACTGAGCTATCTCAGGAACTAAGTTGATTTGGAGAGTGAAAAGATGAAACTGCGTGTGCGTGTGTGTTTTACAATTCACAAGCTTAATCTTTTCACTCCATCTCTTATGCTATTTATACATGTATGAGTTTTAACTCTTGCCTAAGTGACAAATCGACATCATATACGAAGACAAAATCTTGATGTATTTTGTCTCTGTTCAAAGACTATTCTAAGTAAAAGACAAGGTGCTTTCCATAACTCGGTGATATGACGAGCTTGTAAGTTAGCCATTCAGGGAAAGTTGACTTATGTTGATAAGGACTTCTTCTTTATCGATTCAAACTTCTCCCTGTTGGATCGATATACTTTAATCAAACTATCTTAACTAGCTTGTTAAGGTTTAATAACCTCGGATAAATCCTAAGTTATTAACAAAGAAACACCGAGTAATCTTTATTAAGTACGCTGAATTTACTTAACAAAGCTAAGAAGAATAACCTTTTATTATAAACTCTAAATCGCTTATTATGCGATACTCTAATACAACTCTAAGATAATCGAACTTTTCTCTAAAACTCTAATTACGAAATCGTAAGTCATATCTCTAATGCCAATCTAGGAGTCCTTTTATAGGCTCAAGGATATCCTAGTCGGTTTAGAATTTATAACCTTGTGCCGACAAGTAAGCTAAACATAGAATACAATACTTTCCATAAACGAATATAACAGTTCTTTTGTTCTTGCAATACTTTGACTTCATATTGCGAGTACTTTGACTTTGTCTTTAACGATACTTTGAGTCTTTAACTTCTTCGGTACTTTGCAACTTACAGTACTTTGATATCTTCAGATTACTTTGATATCTTCACACTTTCATATCCCAACAATCCTCCCCTAACTTGAATTCTACTTGCTTGACTTCAAGTTCCTTTTAATATATCTTTCATAAACTTCATCTTTTAAAACGGATTGTTTCTTAGTCTTTAAGCTTTTATCTCTGTAACATCTGTTCTTGTCAAAGTATCTCTTAGAATTGTTCTCTTTACTGCAGCATCCAGCAAGCTCCATCTTTTCAAAGAACCACACAACACATATGACAATTTGTACATTTAATTGACTTAAGTTGCATACTATTCTCATCACTTTCAAGTGAATCATTGAAAAATTAATGGATTTAGAACTCTTTACCAAAGCCATTATCTCCGGAGTAGCCAAATGTTTTGGTGTGTAAGACCATGGTACATTGATAACCATATGATTTTTAGCAAACCACCGGCTATCAACAGATTTGTTTTGTCTTTACCAAAAGCTTTGTACCCTTACGGACTAGTTAGTTCTTCTATTTAATGGTGAACTAATTACCAATAATGGTTTTTCCACAGCCTTTACCACAAGCCATTTTCTTGTGGGCTAGCCAACTCTTCACATTACCGATATGGTGAGTTGAATACCATCCAACTTATTAGCAAGTTGTCAACTAAAAACGGATTTGATATATCTTTACCCGAGCCGTTTGCTCATGGATTAGTCAATCCTTTTGTAACCATGGTGGATTGATAACCTATTGATGTTATCATCACAAAAACCATTTATTAAACCTTTATTTCAAAATATTTATTACTTAGCAACAAGGTTTTTTCTAAAATTTATTTACTGGTTTAGTTCGAAGCAGATTACTTTGATGAAAGTCTATGCGTCAGACAGTACTTTGAATAAAAGTACGATATATCAAAAGTATTTATTCAAATAAAATTCATACCAGTTATTGATCATTCTCGGCAATGGTAGTCCAGTTTATAAACAAGTTGATAACCATGCAAGCAGTTTCATTATCCTCTTCCACTTCCAATCCATGCTCTAGCATTCTTCTCATGAGCTCAACTGTGAGAGGATATCTTCTTTCTGAAAACATGTGTATCATTGTTCCATTTTCTAGTTCCAAAACATGAACTCCAGATTCTTCAAAGAATCTCCAGCAAACTATTTCCCAGCTTTCTTGATTCTTCCAGATATCAACAGTGCTCTCTTCTTGATTTCCCATAAAGTTATAAGATCACCATGTAAAATCAAACCAATCCTTCCAATGGATTATTTTCAAAGTAAGCCTTCACAACATGATATAAGTAGAATAGGTCTACTCTATCTATAATATGCAGTAAATCCCATAGCCTTTTGAAAACTTTGAAGCTTTCATCTTCTTTATGAAAAATCATATAATCTCCATTCTTGGATTTCACAACTTTAAAAACACCGATCTTTGATCTGTTCATCTTCATGTTATCATCTTCCTTTGTATAATCAAAATCTACCACTCTGAGATAATTCTTCAATTCATCTCTAGTCTCAGATCTTAATTCAACCTATTCTTTCTTTGAAAACGGCGAACATCAGTAACCCGGTTTTTCTTTTTCTCTTTAAGCTCTTCTTCCTTTGATTGGTCAATGAGCTTCTTCTCTAAGTCTTTAATATCGAACACTCTTCTTATAAGTCTGTTGTTTGGCATCATAAAGTCTTTTCATATCAACATAGTTTAACTTCTGAAAACCCTTATATCCTCGACCTTTTAAATAAGCCATCATAGCATTCCTATCCTTAGCTAAATTAGGTCATCTTGGCATATATCTAACTAGAGTGTAGGGGATCTGTAAAAGGTTAGTAGCCAACATCTAATTTATCTTGCACCTTTTGAAACGCTTTTTCTATTAAGAAACAGCTTCTTTCGTTCTTTTCTATCTTGAGCATCTAACTCTTCTTGAACTTTTCTAGGCTCAAGAAGCTTCATTCCTAGCAACTTCAATTGCTCTAAGTTCCGCCAAAGTGAGTTTCTTTTTCTTTGTTTCAACCAGAATACCTTTCCCTTTATCTTTTGGATCAATTGAAGGTTGAGAAGTTCTTGGTTGTTCTTCTTCTTGTACATCTCTAATAGTAACTCCTCCTCTTGGTTGTGACAAATCTAATATTGTAGCAATTAATTCATCATCACTTTCAGAGTAAATGGGTTTGAATGTAGCTTCCTCCTCTTCTTCTATAACAATTGTAGAAGGACCAGCATCTTCTTCAAAATTCAATACCCTTGGTGTAATTACTTCTTGACTAGATGTATCATGAAAAAATTACTTTGATGTTCAAGTGCCTTGAACATCGATTACTAACATCGATTACCTTGATGTTCGATTACTTTGAATATCAGATTACTTTGAACTTGCACTTCTCGGAATCAGAAATAATCTTTTCTGCAGTACTTACAGATTCTTTCTTCTTTACAACATCTTCTTTCAAATTTTCCTTTTCTAAATTCCTCCCCAAGTTGACAGAAGATGATTTAGGAACCTTCTTTCGTTTTAATTCCTTTCGAAGTTGTTTTCGACGTTTGTTTTCCTCTTTAACCCATAAGTTGAAACCTTGAATATATGGTTTAATAAAATTCCTCAACCAAACATACCTACGCTTCAATTTCCTAAGTGCTTTAGCTTGAAACTCAACAGTTTTGTTCAATCTAACAAGCTCCCTTGTCAAAGCATAATTATCCAAAGTCAATCCTTGTGAATGTGCCAGAAGCGAAGACAGAATGTTGTGGAGATGGGTAGGTGTTCTTTCAATCCTGCTTGAACCTCGGGGCTTGGAGAAAGCGATTACCTGTAAAGATGCAGTACCTTCAATGGAATCAAGTACTTTCAGTCAGTGCATTCCTTGTGAGGCAGCACTTTGTGAAGCAGATCTTGGAGAAACATAACTTTGTGAAGCAGTACCATGTATAGAATCAGGAGCTTTACTTTCTTCATCCTCTCCACTTCATTACGTGCGAGCTTGAACAACTTCCATCATTGTAGAAGTTAATGGAATATCTCCACCTCTGAACAAAGCACTTCGCCTAGCCATAAATGTAAAGATTTTGGCTTGTTGCACAATAACATGTAACAAAGCAGCGGGTTTTGGAACATCGACCAATTGCTTGTTTAAGAAAACACAGTACAAACCTTGGGTACATTAGCCATTTTGACCCAGAGGATATATGTGATAGCATCCCATCCAAAATAAGCTTTGAAAAATTAAACACTCTGTCAGTAGCTAGTCCAACCACTGCATATGCTATATTAGACCCAAATGGCCCCGAAGTACTTTTAGAACTTATGCAATGAAGCAAGATACATGAATCAAGAACTTCCATTGAGGACGGAATAATGCTTTCTTGAATGTTTGTTCATTTAAAGATCCTTCATAACCAAGATTCTGAAAAGTATCCCAAATCAGTTGCTTGTCAAATCGAATAGACCCATCTTCATCTCCAAATAATAAGTCTTCTCGAATAGAGGCTTCGTAATCGATAGTCCGATCCGACCTTTGTAGATCTAATATAATATTCATCCTCCTCCATGTTATCTCTAGCATTAGCCCAAAATTCTTGAATCCATGGTTCAATAACATCCGGTTCAACCAAAAGAGCATAACTAATAGGCGACCCAGTAAGATAATCAACAATATCATAAAAAGCCATATTCGCCTCCGTCTTGTCCAAATTAGCCACCATATTGTGCTTTGAAACAGTTAAACGATTCACCATTTTTGAATGAGTGAGCACAATAAAGATTTTATTGAAGAATAAAGAGATGGTGATCGGAAGATAAGTATGGAAAAGATGTAAAGTAATAATATGAGAGGAAAATCGGAAAGTAGTTATTTATAGGTAGGATTTGAAAAATCACAACCTATAATAACAAAGTTACCGTTACTATCAATTACCCATCAATATTACCGTTGGAACAATACTTTAATACGACAAACAATACTTTCCACATTGTAAGCAGACTTTTTACCAAGCAAGTACTTTCCAAGCGGTACTTCAGGAAAAACGATTACTTTGCCAAAATTTCTTCATATAAACTAAGTATCAACAAGCATCCTCCCTCAAGTAATACAGGACTATACTAACACCTTATAGTCCTCCCCTTAAACATAGCTTAGTAGCTAATATACTCCAAAACACTGACGAAACTCCTTGTCTCTCTGTCATGCTCACTGAACAACCACTATCAAAAATGATCTTTAAGCTCCTCTTACGGGTTTTGTCTAATAAGATGAAAAGTTAGTGGCTTTGAGGAACTTGGCAAGCCATTCTCTTGTGTTCCCTTTGTGGAGTTACAAACTCAAATTCTTTTCTTTGAGTATGTAATTACCACTATCTTTCAAATGATGATCCAGAATTACCTTTTGATCTTTAGCATGTGGATTTTCAAAACTTTCTGGTTTTTCAACACAAATCTCTTTTCTGTCATCAAAAACATCGATTCACTTTTAGTTGAAAGTACTTTATGCGTCTCTCTGCGGTGGTTTCCCTTTTAACCCATTCTGTTTTAACACTTGGTTCCTCCGATCTAAATCTCCTATGTGAATTGGAATACCTTCTAGGTTGATAGTGAGATTGCCTAGAATTTCTATTCCAAGTATTGTGATCAGACCTTGTTTTCCAATACGGCAGTACTTTGTGAAAGTTGGGCGAGAGTTAACAGTACTTTGGAAAATCTTGTGAGATCTTGAAAGGTCTTCTGTTGTGGGTATCTATGATCTGATGTGAAGTTTTTGTGATTAACCCTATTTGAATTAGTCCAAACGGTTTGTACTCTAGGTTTCGGTTGGATCACACCGTTCTTTGGAAATTTTCTAAGGTATTTTGAGTGATGTTCACAATCCTTAATTAGATGAGTAGGACTTAAACACACAAAACACAGTTTCGACCCATACTTGCTTCAAAGTGACATTTTCTATGTCTATGCCCAAAATTATTTTGCCTTCTTGGTGAGTGATTAAACCTGTTTTGACCAATATTGTCCCAAAAAGGTTTAGTAGTCTGTACATTTGAGAAGGTTTTGAAGAAGGTATTGCTTGTGGAGCAGTACTTTGATTTAAAGGTACTGCTTGATTTTGAACACCGTTTTCAACAGATTCTTTGGGTTTTCAGACCTAGATTTAGCAACTAGCTTTTTCCTAAACTCTAGACTGTCTACTCCAAAACGAGAAACTTCAGGCCTAAGGGGTTGATGAATGCCAGAGGATGTGGAACGACATGATAATCATTAGCTTTCTTTATATGAGGTGAGTCACTTATTGAACCATCATTACTAGATGTATCTACATAATTAATGAGTTCTTCATCACTAGTGGTTATATCCTCATACTCACCTTCATCCCGATTACTAGATTGGTTTTCTTCTATCTTACTAAAATCCATACCAAAACCTAATCCAGTTTTAAGATAGGCTCTTTGCTGTTTTTGAACATAAGAAACATGTGACAGACCAGCTTCACCCCAAGCGGCAAACTTAGCTAACAAATCATCTCTTTCCTTAGTTAATTTCTCAATTTCAGCAATTTTACGGTCTAATTTCCATTCACTAAGCTTTAACGGATAATCCTGTTGGGCATATTTTTGGCCCAAGCTACTTCATTAGTTTCATGTGCTAAGATTTTGGCTTCCATAGATTCTTAGGTTATTTGATAACCCTTCTACTCTCCCTAGCCTTAACACAATTATTTCTCTCAATCACATAACTGCGAAGTAATTTATGATAAAAATCATGACACTTAGAACATACCTCTATGATAGGAGTTGATGCGTATTCCAGAATCGACATCTTGAATATTGTTGTAGTAGGGTTTCTTCCTAGTCAGAGTTTCCACACAAGCTCTGATACCACTTGTTGGATCGATATACTTTAATCAAACTACCTTAACAAGCTAGTTAAGATAGTTTGATTAAAGTATATCGATCCAACAAGTGGTATCAGAGCCTGGGGCTCGTTATATCTAGGGATCTACAAGGTTTTCTTGAAGAAGAAGGAAGAGAAATTTGAAGCTATCAAAAATTCGTAATACTTCTGCAGCACTGTTTTCCAGAAGCCATAACTTTTTAATGAACCGTTGGATTGGGCTAAAATTTGAACTGGAGCTTCTTGGTATATTTATCTTTAATCTCACTGAAGGGTTTGTCAATCGGAGCTCTCAATCAAAAGATATAAGCGGTGAATTCTTTTGTGCAGAAAAATCCGTAATGTTACAACACCTGTTTTGAAACGATCATAACTTTTTCGTTAACCGTTGGATCGTAACGAAATTTTTGGTGGATGTTCTCTATATATCAATCTAACTTTCCATCGAAGGGATTTTCCATCTGAGCTTTTATGTGAAAGTACTGCCCGTATTTTCAAAGTACTGCTTGAAGAAAAAGGATTGTGTATGTATGTCAGTTAGGTTGAAAGAGTATTGGAGCACTTTGGGTATTGACTATTGCTTATGGAGGAAAGTACTGATAGTTAATACGAAAGTACTGCTCATTATTTTTAAAGTACTGCTTATGATTTCATGGGTATTGCTCAAAGTACTGCTGCTGCTGCACGTTTAGATGAAACTCTGAATATCAACTAGGGTCTAATATAATATAGGTTGGACTGTGGCTTTCCAAGAATGGTTTTGTCATTATCAACTAGGGGAAGATTGTTGGGAATTACAAGTTTGAGTTGATAAAGACAAAAAGAATGAAACAAGAGGGACTTAATATGACAAGAAGGAAACCTACTAAAAGATGGAAGGACTTGCTTGCAATGGAAGTTTTATTATTTAGTCCTTATCCTCTAGTATATAAAGAGGACATAGGTGTAGGTTTTTAATTAAGTCTTCCAATAATGTAGTCGACTAAAAGGTGTGTGTTTAGCCACAGTCCAACCATTCTTGTGAAGATCATTGAAAGCTCTTAGACGAGGTCTAATATTATATCTAGGAACACATAATAATAAAGGCGGAATATTCAAACATAGAATCAATATTATTATGAACAAGGTTTTTCATAATCATAAACTAACTAACTAACTATAATAAAGATAAAAGATTTGATCTAATACTAACTAACTAAACCACTAAACCCTAGGCGTTTTCCCAATCCCTACGCCTAGGTTCCCACACACACCTTTAGACGTCTACATCTCGTATGTCCTATAAAACTAATGACCCTATGTCTCTTTATATACTAGAGACATCTAGGGTTTACAAGAGGAATCATAATATAATTAGGAAACAATACAATTAGGAAACTAAATATTCTTTTAAGCATATCTTCTAGAATCTTCCAAATCCTCCATCTTTTTGTAGTTTCCCTTCTTGTCACTTTAAGTCCTTCATGTTTCATTCTTCTTGTTTTGTATTATCAAATCTATAATAGACCCAACAATCTTTCCCTATTTGATGATGACAAAACAAACACAATTCTTGTACGAACTTCCCTAGACGAAGTAGTAGAAGTTGAGATAATTAAATCTCACCATGAATGAAACAATCTTCCCCTTGACTTAAACATGTCACTCAAACATCTCTTCCCCTTTTTGTTATTATCTAAATAGGGAACGTATGCAAATAATGATCTTGACCACCACGAACCAATATCATACTTCCAATCTAAGACTTCCAATGCTTCAAATCGCCCACCATTACGCATCATAAGAAAAATGGATTCAAAACAATAGAAAACTTCAACTAGTAGTAGTAATAATGATCAACAATAGTAAAAATCAACCACTTCCCCTTGAGTGATGCATGTAGATGGTTAAACATTTAACAATAAGCTTCCCCTAAAATCCATATGTTAACCATCTTCTTGATTCTTCAAAATCTGTAAGCTCCTTGTAATGATCACTGTGTGAAGAAAACCAAATATAACGAACTTGATGAAGAAGTAAAATTTCCCAAACTTGTGTCTTAAATCTTTGAATATCCACGAAACTCCATACTTATACGGACAAAATATAAGTAGACCGCAATCCTTGACAAGAATCCTCAACTAGTATGAGACACTGAGCACTACAATGTAACTCCTTCAAGTGATAGACAATGTGTGCATAGAGCATCATAAGAAAAATCACACATTGCTAGATTCAACAAGCTAGATGATAAGAACACAAATCAAGCAATTCCACTTCACCTTCAAATAAGTGATAAATAATCCTCTTCGTAATCAATTCTTCAATAAATCAAATACGAGCCTTTTAAATCCTTTAAGAACAAATAATTTCTTCCTGTGTGTGTGAACAATAACCTCTGTGTGTGTCAACCAAATATCATGCTCGACTTCCCCTTAATTCCAAATCGCCTCGTAATAAACCATGAGCAGTACTTTGGGAAGGAGCAGTACTTTCATCCAATCAGCAGTACTTTTGTCAAACACCAGTACGTTAAGCAGTACTTCCAAACTTGAGCAAACAGTACTTTCAATAAAATCTGCAGTACCTTGAAGCACTACTTTGCAACAGTACTTTCATCTAAACGTGTAGCAGCAGCAGTACTTTGAGCAATACCCATGAAATCATAAGCAGTACTTTAAAAATAATGAGCAGTACTTTCGTATTAAGTATCAGTACTTTCGTCCATAAGCAATAGTCAATACCCAAAGTGCTCCAATACTCTTTCAACCTAACTGACATACATACACAATCCTTTTTCTTCAAGCAGTACTTTGAAAATACGGGCAGTACTTTTAGCAGTACTTTCACATAAAAGCTCAGATGGAAAATCCTTCGATTGGAAAGTTAGATTGATATATAGAGAACATCCACCAAAACTTTCGATTCACGATCCAACTAAGGGTTAACTGAAAAAGTTATGATCGTTTCAAAACAGTGCTGTTGTAACCTTACGGATTTTTTCTGCAGAATTCGACTGCTATATCTTTTGATTGAGAGCTCCGATTGACAAACCCTTCGGTGAGATTAAAGATAGATATACCAAGAAGCTCCAGTTCAAATTTTAGCCCAATCCAACGGTTCATTAAAAAGTTATGGCTTCGAAAAGCATGCTGCGAAGTATTACAATTTTGAGCCAACTTCAAATTTCTCTTCCTTCTTCTTTAAGAAAACCTTTTAGATCCCTAGATATCACGAGCCCCAGGCTCTGATACCACATGTGAAGATCGTTGTAGCTCTTAGACGAGGTCTAATATTATATCTAGGAACACATAATAATAAAGGCGGAATATTCAAACATAGAATCAATATTATTATGAACAAGGTTTTTCATAATCATAAACTAACTAACTAACTATAATAAAGATCAAAGATTTGATCTAATACCAACTAACTAAACCACTAAACCCTAGGCGTTTTCCCAATCCCTACGCCTAGGTTCCCACACACACACCTTTAGACGTCTACATCTCGTATGTCCTATAAAACTAATGACCCTATGTCTCTTTATATACTAGAGACATCCAGGGTTTACAAGAGGAATCATAATATAATTAGGAAACAATACAATTAGGAAACTAAATATTCTTTTAAGCATATCTTCTAGAATCTTCCAAATCCTCCATCTTTTTGTAGTTTCCCTTCTTGTCACTTTAAGTCCTTCATGTTTCATTCTTCTTGTTTTGTATTATCAAATCTATAATAGACCCAACATCCCGCCTTGTCCCGCTCTTTCTTCAGTCTATTTATCCTTCAGTCTTCTACTTCAGTTTGACTTCAGTGTAAGTAGTTGGAGAGGAGTCTTAAGGATTCAGTGAGTTATTGTCATCACTCCTTTGAATCCATCATCATCTTCTTGACTCAGTCTTCACCCTTTAAGTTCCGCCTTACTGAGTGGAGAGACTTCTTCTATGCCTCGTCTTGAGTATCTCCGAAGATGACTCCTGAGAGGCTATGCACTCAGTGACCGATTAGTGTTTAACGGACTAAACACTTGGGCTATTTTCTATTCAAATCCTAGATTAAGGGGTTTGGGTATTTCTTGAACCCAACAGTCTCCCCCTATTTGGATATACAAATAGCCTAAGTGGTTGATCAATGTAAGTGAGCAAATGGCTTCTTCTACACCGAATGTACTAATGAATACAATAAGGAACACTGAATATTTTATCAAAACATACATCGTTTATTGATCAAATTAAAAGGTTCCTATCACTAGTACAAATGATAAATCAAAATGATGTCAATCCAGATGGATTCCCAGGGCTTCAAGCTTGACTTTCTTAGTGATGAGTGTTTCCCTGTCAGGATGGTCTTTTATCTTGGCATTCGGTCTTGTGACGAACCTGACGATGTTTCTTTGGGGTTTGGATCTGAGAGGCCACTGGTATGTAGCTCAGCATTGCAGCTACACCAGCCTGATCAATATCACTCCATCTTTGAAAAGCAAGGTTTCCATAGACATCAATGTGGAATAGCCCTCTTCGGGCTTTTCAATCACTAGACAGTTCACAAACTTAACCCCTTCAGCACTCCTATTACACTCCGGTCCAGGGCAATTTAATCTCAGGTTGGAACTCAACTCTCTTCCTTTTGCCAGTGGATGATTGTGGTTGAGATCCTTGAGGTGTAGTTAAGGGCGAATTCGGTTGAATTCGCATTTGGACAATCCCTCAGATCTTTTCATATCTTTTACTTGAGCATCTTCATCGGTCCTTAACCACCGCATTTTTCTTCTTTTCAATAATTGGGCCAAGCTCATCGAGTTCAGTGATCCCAAAGTCAGTGAATTTGAGGGGATCATGAACCTCGAAGTATCTTTTATCATCCCCTCTGTAAACGTTCATGGCGGTGGTTTGGTATTGGGGATGATCGACATCTGTGATCTTTTGAAGCCTTCACTTGTCATTGTCCGTTGTAATGCTCAATTCGCTTTGCTGATAGCTTCAGTTTCTTCTTCTTTCTTCCAACTGTTTTTCTCATTTCACCATCCGGCAGACTGAGCTTCCTTGAACTTTTGTCTGCCGACCCTTTTGGAGCTTGCTTGGATCTAATCCCATGTTTTCGGCTTCTTCGGCGACAACCTTTGCGGTGCTTCTCTGTTCTTTTCTCTTCCTCAGCTAGTTTCAATCTTCTTTCTTCTTTAGCAAGATGTTTACTCATCTGTTGTGGTGTGAGCGGGTATTCAGTGTCGCCGATTTTATAGGGAATCTTCTCGGGCTCGAGGTTTTCATAATGCCTTTGCCTTTGTCCGGCCCGAGGAAGATGAAGTTGCTACCGGGGGTGGTGGTGTTGTTGTTATTGGTGTGATTACTGTCGGTGTTGTTGTTGTTGATGTTGTTGGTGGGATTGATGAGATAGGTGTTGCTAAGACAATGTGGTGATGATGAGATTTGAGCCACGATGTTGATAGTGTTGGCTCCACCGGTGAGAAGGAGGTTCTTCACAATATTCTCCCCTCACTACTTGCCGGAGCTTCGGTGAGGGCAAGAGTTGGAGTTGGTCTTGAGGGGGCCGGCGACTTGACCCTTGAAGGCGATAAATTTCGGAGATCATTGCCTTGATGTCTGAAGTGTCGATTGAATACCGTGACTTTAGCTTCCAAATTAGCCTGAGAAATTTCCAGAGCAGTCATTCTGGGCCCAAGATTCCAGGGCCGGAGATGAGAAGCCTGAGTCAAAGTAGCCACTTGCGTATTCAAAGAGTCCAATGTAGCTTGAAGTGACTGGACTGAGGATAGAAGACCCTGAATATTAACAGTTTTGAGCATATCGAGCAGTTTAGTGAGGCTTGAGGATTGTTTCAAATATGCCTCAGTTGCCTCTAGCACTTTAGAGTTGAGTGCTGGGTCTTCTTTGACAAATTCCTTGATTTCATCTATCGTTGTACCTACACCTTGAAGATGCTTGAGGAATTTAGCCATGTTTTCATCCAGTCGGTGAATGTTGTCATACATCGATCCCTGTGCTCATGAACATTTTCATCAAAGCCATGTACCGGCGTCTTTAGATCAGCATAACTCGCAGACCTCGGGTGTTGCTCCCACAATGTGTCACCCGAATATAACCTTCTTGAAGCTTTGGTGATCCATCAACCAGCGCCTTTCGGTAAGTGGGAGAACATTATCAAATCTTTCAAATTCATCAGTGGAGGAAGAGGAGTCATCATTGTCTGGCTTGACTGGTGATTCAAGATGCTCTTGTGGATCGGTGAGGCTCTTGTTCAACTTGAACCTCAATGTCCATTTCTTCTCCAGCTGATAAAATTTCATCATCGGTCTGAAGCTCATCTTCGAAAGAGTATGCCAGTAACATCAAAGAAGCTGTTAACCAGGGGTTGGTGATGGGTTCCATATCAGCGGATGGTATGTTTCCCTCTGAGTCTTTGTCCCCCGTTGACCCCTCGGACACTGGTGGGCGTTTCGCCTTCTGGAGTCAGGATTGGTTGTGGGTTCCATATCGGCGGGTTGTTCCTTTCCCTCCGAGTCTTTGTCCCCAGTGACCCCGAGACACCGGTAGGCGTTTCCCAGTGCCTTTAGTAGAGTCCGTGATAGTCGTATCCCTATCAACGGGTTGTTTGATTCCCTCTGAGTCTTTGGGATCGATCGGTGTGCCCTCAGACAAAGGCTTGGATTTGCTAATGTCATCACGGGCGTTGTGGAAGGCGCTCCCTACCCGGCGGGTTGTATGTTTCCTCTGGATCTTGGGAGTAGTGGTTGTGACAAAGCAATCGACGGCGTGATGTATCGGTGTCCTTCGTTGTCACAGATGGTGGATGTTGCCGGTCAACGGTGGGTGTCTTTTAGTCTCGGGCCTTTTGTGCCTTTTAGGTTGTGTTCTGAAGCCTCGAGGCCTCGGGACTTGGGTTTAGTCTTAGTCCCAGTCTGAGACTTCCCCTTTCTTTTTTAGGAGCAGGGTTTGGAGACACGATCCCTCCCGTCGTTCACAGCAACCATATGGGCCGTCAATTCAATAGGAGTGACAAGGGATGGGTCTTTTTGAAAATTTGATTGGCTCAGGAAGCCTGGTAAAGCACCAAAATTTTCTTCCTGAGGGTAGTTTGAACCCAGTAACACTTGTAAACCGCAAGAGACAAACCTAGGATACGAAACGTATTTCGTCCTAGTTTTGCTCGTAGCTTGGTTCACGAGATCACTTGTAAATGATCTCCCCTATGTCGGTGTGACCCCATTCATTAAGCAGTATGCCATCATCAACTGAATAGAGTTAACTTGTTCAGTGGATGAGTGGTTCCCGCCGAGGACTTGAATCACAAAAGTGAATAGGATCCTCCAAGCCACGGGAAATGAGCTTTTGGTGGTGGGGTCTTGTCCAAAACCTTGGATATAAACGATTTGTTTTAACCCATCCTTCAACTGTGGAGGGTTCAGATGGGCGACATAAACTCCTTTGTTATAATCCAACCTTGTTGAAGTGCAAAACATTTTGTAATCCAGGGTGAATTGTTGTTGCCCCCATGAAGATGAATCGATGAGATATTCCCGAGAGGTCTGAGGTTGTTCTCATGAGTAGGGTGTCGGTCATAGGCCTTGGCTTTTCCAAAATTCCACGAGGAGATTTTGGTAAACAATGGAGGACATTGAATAAAGGCCGTTTTAGTGGGCAATTAAACAAAAATTTCATAATGTCTTTGTAGGTGGGACAGTTTCGGGTATTCAAAGTTGCCTATGACATTATTAATTTTAAATTCAACGTTTGTAAGATCCCCTACCCACTGAGAAGCAAACTGGAGAGTTCTAGCCATTTCCATTTAAAAGATTTTAGGGTTTTGAAAATATTTTGACTAGAATAATCAAAGTTTTTTTTTGATCTCTCAAGTTTGTGATGAAAAACTTTTGTAAATATTTACAAGAAGGGTTTTCCAAAAGAGGTTTTAAGAGTTTTTGAGCACACACAAATGTTTTTGAGTTTTAGAAATGATTTTGACAGAGTTTTGTTGCAAAACAATTTTTGTGTGTTTGTTTGTGTTGGAAGAGGGTATTTATAGAGTGGTAAGAGGGGTGATTTATGCATAATTGGGAATATTAAGAGTCGGTTTTTGAAAAACGTTTGAATTTCCACATTTAATGTTACTACTCCATTACCCGCAGATAAAATCCGTTTTCAAGGAGCGATTTTAGTGCATAAAAGTGCACTTTTGCAGAGAAAATATCAATTTGATATTCTTGTGAGGAGGCATTAAATGCCAAGTGGGATGACAGTAAGACAAAGAGACATATATTCCTATATTAAATTAGCATAGTTACCAACCTAGGACATTTAAGTAACCGATACTTGGATCATTTAGTTACTCATTCAATGCTCTTTGTCAAATGTCAGGGACCTTGAATGAGTCTTACTCATTCAGGTGAGAGTTTTATTTTGGTGTTCAGGGGAGGATGGATCATTTCGAGAACTTGAGATTGGTTTTGATACTTGACTTTCAATGTCTAGCATTCCCAATTCAGCTTTCAGTCTCCCGAAGGTAGGTTCATCCAAGGGTTTGGTGAAGATATCAGCCAGTTGATATTTAGTAGGGATGAAATGAAGTTCTATGTCTCCTTTCATTATGTGATCCCTGATGAAGTGATATCTGATATCAATGTGTTTGGTTCTTTGGTGGAGGACTAGGTTGTTGGAGATTGCAATAGCACTGGTGTTATCACAGAAGATGGGCACCATTTTGTAATGGATGTTATATTCACTAAGTTGACTTTTCATCCATAATACATTGGCACAACATCCTGCTGCAGCTACATATTCAGCTTCAGCTGAGGACATAGCCACTGATTGTTGCTTTTTAGCACTCCAACAAACCAGTATTCCTCCAAGAAATTGAGGACCCGAGGTACTTTTTGTCCATGTTGCAGCCAGGTAATCGGAATCGAGTAACCCTTGAGATCAAATCCTGAGCACTTTGGATAATAGAGTCCAAGGTTTGGGGTTCCCTTCGTATCTCGAGTATTCTTTTGGCTACAGATGAGATGGGATTTGGTGATATCTTGCTATTAGACGTGAGAGAATTGGATGTCCGGTCTAGAAGCGTTAGATACATCGGTGATCCAACAATCCCTCTAAAATGGGTTTGATTTCTGATTTTCCAGTGAGATCGGGTCCAAGGTTGTTAGGTGGGACCATTGGAGTCTTCAGCGAGGCACAATCGGATATCTCATATTTCTTCAAGAGATTTGGGGTGTATTTCTCTTGTGATGGATATTCCTTTATCGGTTTGCCGATTTGTAGTCCAAGAAGTATGTGAGTTCCCCATCATGCTCATTTCAAATTTCTTTGTCATCAGTTTTCAAACTTGTTTTCAAAGTTTGTAGTTTGTTGAGCCAAAAATGATGTCATCAACATATACTTGGACTAGTATCACATCCTGTTGAGTTCTATAGACAAACAGTGTGTTGTCTATCTTTTCTCTGACAAACTTGTTTTGTATCAGGAAGGCCGAGAGAGTTTCATACCATGCCCTTGGAGCTTGTTTAAGTCCATAAAGGGCTTTGTCAAGTTTGCAGACATAGTAAGGGAATTCACTACTCTCAAAGCCTGAGGGTTGCTGAACATACACATCTTCCTTGAGATCACCATTTAAGAATGCACTTTTAACATCCATTTGGTAGACCCTGAAGTTCATGTATGTTGCATAAGCAAGAAAGATCCTGATGGCTTCCATTCTTGCAACAGAGCAAATGTCTCATCATAGTCAATGCCTTCTTGTTGACTGTAACCTTTGGCTACAAGTCTGGCTTTTTTTTAATGACAGTGCCATTTTCATCGGTTTTGTTTCTGAAAACCCACTTCATTCCTATGACTACTACATCCTGAGGACATTTGATCAAGGTCATGACTTTGTTTTGTCAAATGTTGCAGTTTTTCTTGCATGGCCTGAACCCGGCTTGGGTGTTTAAGAGTCTCGATGACACTTTTGGGTTCTATATCTAATAGGTAATCAGCATATAGACATTCATTAGTGAAGCTCAGATTAGATTAGCAGCCATGCTTCTAGTGAGCATGCCCTCAGTGGGTTCACCAATGATGTTTACAAGCTCAATGTCCTGAGATCTTGTCCACTTACTTTGTGGTCTGGGATCCGAGCTTGAAGATGTCACTGGGAGTTCAGATGTGAGTTCAGGTGTAAGAGCCACAGAATCATTTAGAACATCTATAGAGATGTCTTGTTCAGGGTGAGGTTCATGAGTTACGAGGTTCTCGATCATTTGAATTAGTGTTTCCTATATCAGGGGGACCGATTATCAATGAACTCGATGGTTGGTTGGGGTAAGACATAATATGAGATGTCAAGATCGCTTGATACGAGGAATTGAATTGATGTTGTACTCATCGGGGAGGATATCTTGATGAGTTATCAATTCCTATTTCCTCCACTGAGGTGTTGGTGAACCCGATGCTTTCAGCACTTTCATCAAAGGTGACATGAAAGGTTTCCTCAACTTGTTGTCTCCTTGTGTTAAATACTGAAGGCTTTGGAGATTAGTGAGTAGCCTAAGAAGTATCCATCATCGGCTTTTGCATCAAACTTGCCTAGATGATCCTTGTGGTTATGAATGAACACAGGCATCCAAACACATGAAAATAGCTGATGTCGTGAAGTCTACCTTTGAAGATCTCATATGGAGTTTTATTATGTCTCTTGACAATGATTGACCTGTTTTGAGTGTAATCGCGCTTTATTTCGCTTCGAGATCCGTAAATGCTTTGAGAGGGTCGAGCCATTTAACATAGTTCTAGCAGCCTCAATGAGAGTTCTGTTTTTCCTTTCAGCAACCCCATTTTGTTCAGGGCTATAAGGAGATGAGAAATTTTGAGAAATTCCTTTTCATCACGAAACTCTCAAGCTCTTGCTTTCTGAACTCGATACCATTGTCAGTTCGATTTGTTTAACTGTAATGTCATTTCGGTTTTCAATCTTCCGATGAATGACATTATTGTATCATTGCTGACTCTTTTGGAAAGAAAGTATACCCAAGTGTATCTTGAGAACTCATCAACAATGACAAGTGTGTACTTCTATGCCTTTGGATTGATCACGGAGCCATTTGTGTCCAAAGAGATCCATGTGCAGGAGGTGAAGGCGGCTTTTGATGGAGAAATTTTGTTTGGTTTTGAATGATGCTCTGTGGTGTTTACCCTTTTCACAGGCAGAGCATGGTTTGTCTTTTGCAAAAACCGGTGATGGTAAGCCAAGGACCTTGTTTTGTTTTGCCAAGTTGTTGAGGTTTTTGAAGTTTAAGTGTGAGAGTCTCTTATGCCACATCCAATTGATAGTTTCAGTGGCTTTAGCAAAGAGACAAGTTCCATCTTGGGAGAGTGTTGACATGTCTAGCACATAAACATCATATCTCCTAGGAGCTATCAACACAACTTCCTTGTTGGCATTGAAAATGGTACCTTGTTTATCATTGAATTGTACAATGTATTTAGCATCACATAGTTGACTGACACTGATGAGATTCTATTTGAGACCATTGACATAGGCTATTCTAGAGAAAACTATTCCATTGCAGTTTACCAACCATAACCTTCAGGTGGGACATGATGAGTTATCACCAAATACTACCTTGGGCCCTGATTCCTTTACATACTTGTGCAGATATTCCTTCACACCAGTCATGCTTCTTGAGCATCCACCGTCTAGATGCCAAATAGGCTCCCCGGCATGTCTCTGCACAAGTAGTAAACTGAATTAGTTTCTCTTAGTGACCCACTTACTAGTGGGCTTGGATCTCAAGGTCTCTTTGAAATTTGAAATCGACTCATGGTCGTTGGTTGTGTGCATAGTGCTACCACAAGGTTTTGCATTTAGAGGTGAGGATGACTCGGTGACTCGGGTTGTTTGGAATTTCTCCTTGCATGAATGATACCGTCATGTTGGGATGTCTCATGAGCTGGATTACCGCATATATCACAACATGTGTTCATGAGACAATCATCCTGAGGATGATCATTAAACCCACAGTGAGGGCACAGAGGAAAAGGTTTTGCTCTATTTTTGGGAGCAGCTTTGGAGGATGAAGCATACTGATGACCAACTTTGGTATAGTTTGCTTGAGTGACATCTTGTAGATGGTCTGCAGATCTCGTGATCATCCTTTTGCATCATGTAAAAAGGATTCTATAGCAGTTGTCGATGGTATGGCGGTGTAATGACACAACTCACACTTTTGTTTATTTTGGAGGTTGACTTAGACTTTGAGGAACTGAGGAAGTGACTTTGTCTCCTTGATTGGTTCAGTGGACCTTTTCAATGGATTCCATTTTTTAGTAAGCTTCCTCACAAGTTCACTCAATTCTTTGAATTTTGGTCGCCTTCATGGGGACAGAGGATGTTGAAGTCTCAGTAGGAGTAGACTCTTGTTGAGTTTGTTTTGTTGAAGTCCATACCTTTCTTTTGGTGAATGAGGATTGAATTGCGCGTGGAGTAAGCTCAGAGCTTGGGCAGACACCACGAAGAGGTTTCATGGTGGAAGCGGTGCTTGAGATTCTGAGACTCAGAGATGTGTTCGAGCATCTTGGGCACATCGGGGAAGTCCAAGCATGCTCTTTAGAGCTTGACTTTCGAGCTCTAGAATCCTTCCGAATCGAAATTTGGAAGCTTACTCGTGATTAACCCGCTCAATCCAATCACGGAATTGGGATTAGTCAACATATTTGTAATCATGCCACCAGACACAAATGGCTTAGGAGATTGGTCTTTGTTGAGAGAGTCAGGGAGATGATCTTCACCTATGACTCTCTTCTTTCTACTAGGGGCTCCCACAAAGCATCAAAGACCCCAGGATTCTTAGCAGTTCAACTATTAAGAATATCATTTGCCTTTTTAAGTTCATCTTGAAGATTCCGATTTCTTTTAACTAGTTCAGTGTTTTGAATTTGCAAAGTGACAACCTCAAGCTTAGCTTGTTTTAAAATAAGCAATTCATCCCTACACTTATTCAATTCAAAACTTAACTTGTTGTACTTAGAAAAAAGATTCAGTCTTTGCTCTTCTACAAAATTAAGGTCTACATTTAGATAATTCATATAGGATCGCCAATCGAGTCATCATCCATAGAAAGTAAAATGTTTACCTTCTTCATTGTGATGTTGACCCATTCCCCTTTCCTAGCATGATTCTTTCCAACACCCTAGCTTGTCCTCTTCGAGAGAGCCATCGTGCACGACATGTACCATTTCATCATCGATGAGACGGCTCTTCATCCCAGTCAAAGGTTTCAAAGAACGAGGCCTTTGTTCTTTGCCCCGCATTTTAACATTTGTTGTTGTCTTTGAGGGACTGGCCTCAAGCAATGCAAGCTTAGCTTTAGCTTTCTTATACTTGGCTTCATAATCAATGGTTTTGTTATTATCAAATTTATTTTGAGGGTTTTGATGAGACTGATAACATTATTTGGTTGAAATTTGCTAAAGCCTGAGGACTGATTTGAACCTGATGGTTTATAAGAGGGTTCCGAAATTGTTTTAGAAAAACAGTCTTTTGCAAAATGACCCTTTTTGTGACACTTAAAGCATTCAATGTCCTCATTTGCTTTAGCACTAGAAAAACCTTTGTTTCTTTTATAAACCTGCGAGAGTTAGCAAGGAGTGCCCTTTCCGAAATTCAGTGTTAGGTCGTTTAGGTACTCCTCACTTGATCTCTCATCAAGCTCATCATCTAAATTTTCTTGAAAATATTGAACCACATTGTTAGAGAATAAATCGGTTGATATGGGTGTGAAGTGGTGGTCGGGGACTTCTTGACTTCACGAGACTTCTTTAAGTCATGGTATCGTCTGTTGATGAGGTTTTCCTCATAGACAAATTTCCCATAAATCTCAGGAAGCTCAAGATTTTGGATATGATTAGCATTCCTGAGTCCTTGAGAGAAATTCAACCACTTCTCCGGGAGACTGTTGACAAAACCAACATTGATTTCATGTTTGGACAACTTAACACCATCATTTGACAGTTCATTTAAGAGTTTTGTACCGGTGTAAGGTTTGAGAGAGAGTTTCGAGTCCTTAGCCCGAAGGTGTTATACTCAAGTTTCAAGTCCATTATCCTGTTTTTCTTGGTATCAGATGGTCCTTCATGACTATGAACTAGGTCATCCCAGGTTTGCTTAGCAGAACTACAGCTTATAACACTCCATAATATCGTCAGGAAGACAAGATATTATGATACTTTTGAGTCTTTGGTCCCGGTTGACCACTCTCCTTTCATCCTGGGTCCACTCAGCTTCAGGTTTGGGCAACCCTTCAACAGTCTTTGGGACAAATGGACCTTCATTTATACACTTGATATAATAAGGTTCCATCCCAATCAAATAGCAAATCATTCGCTTTTTCCATTTGTTGAATTTGCCAACTTCAAGTCTAGGGCAACAAATTTGAATAAGCTCCACCCTTTTTATCGACTAGTTGGGGTACATCAATTTCAACCATTTAGGATCCTAATTTAAAAACTTTTAGAGCGGCCTAAAAACGAGTTTTATAATTAACCTGGCTTTGATACCACTTGTTGTTCCCCGTTCACTAAGGTTTAAAACAGTTTTAGAATCAAAAACAAGTTAATAGTGAACAATGACTGAAATTAACATAAGTAAAACACACTTATAAATTTTCAACATCATATTCTTATTAGAAATAAATCAACAAAGAATACGTTACCCAAGTACTTGCGGAATAGTACTTGGGATTGAAATGACAAAGTTGGGTGACTCCTCTCTAAGCTCAGGCTAAGTCCGAGCACAACTCTTAGAGCTCACCGAGCTATCTCAGAACTAAGTGTATTTGGAGGAGTGAAAAGATGGCTTGCGTGTGTGTGTTTTTACAATTCACAAGCTTAATCTTTTCACTCCATCTCTTATGCTATTTATACATGTATGAGTTTTAAATCATTCCTAAGTGACAAAATCGACATCATCAGAAGACAAAATACTTGATGTATTTTGTCTCTATTTACAAAGACTATTCTAAGTAAAAGACAAGGTCGCTTTCCATAACTCAGTGATGACACCGAGCTTGTAAGTTAGCCATTCAGGGAAAGTTGACTTATGTTGATAAGGACTTCTTTATTCGATTCAAACTTCTCCGCCTTGTCCCTCTTTCTTCGTCTATTTATCCTTGATCTTTACTTGAGTTTGACTTGATTGTAAGTAGTTGGAGAGAGTCTTAGGGATTCAGTGAGTTATTGTCATCACTCACTGAATCCATCATCTTCTTCTTGACTCGGTCTTCACCCTTTAAGTTCCGCCTTACTGAGTGGAGAGACTTCTTCTACGCCTCGTACCGAGTATCCCGAAGATGACTCACTGAGAGGCTATGCACTCGATGACATGATTAGTGTTTAACGGACTAAACACTTGGGCTATTTTCTATTCAAATCCTAGATTAAGGGGTTTGGGTATTTACTGAACAAGTCTTCAATAAACTATGGCATAACACCTTCACTTAGTTACGCGGTAGTCTTTAACACGGATCATTACTAGGTATGCTTCCATGGGATCTTCATGGTAGAGTAACAATTAAGCCTTAATTTGTCCAAACGTTGTTCCGTACTCCATTAATAATCCTGAAACAAAATATGAAGAAATAAGGCATAACTTATACTAATATTATCATAATTTGTCAACATAAAGGGGAAATTGATACTCAGAAAATTAGGATTATTTGATGTTTTCAAGGTCATGAAGATAAACCATCGAAACCTAAGACTTGCCATATTAAACTAGGTCGCGTGTTGGAGCCGTTTCCCTTACACACTTGATATTGCTATATCTTGGTTGATATACCACTGAGGTGAGTTCATAGCCCCACTTTTACTTGCTTTACAAATTCCAGTGGGAGAGATACATGCTATAAATCTGAATACAAGTCATTTTGCAATGGGTTATGGGTCAAGATCCATGGGTTATGGGCTTTGGGTTGTATCCAACTACATTCAATGTATTTAATTACTTGAGTGATACTTGAAGTTTCGTAATTTATATTACGAACATGTACTACTAGTTCGGATAGTGACTATATTTTATCCAAATATGTAAACCTAGTTGTTGTACATATCATTTCTAAATCATAACAATCATTTACTTGTTTTAGTGTTTTATGTGAAAATGTGAATATTTATTAGTTCAAACCAATTATCACCTATATTTTGTCAATTGTTTAATCGTTAATATGATTTTTAACGTTTGTTATCGGGACAAAACATTAGAAGATCTTTGATTATAAATCATAAACTTAAACGTTATTCTTATTGTGTAACTTTAACAATGTAGAGTCTCTTTTGTAACCACGAATACTAAGTTTTCATTGAATGTTAGCAACCTTTCTAAAAACGTCTCATTTGGAGTTGTTTTCTATGATTATGACTGTGAGCTATGAAGTAATACCCCCGTTTAGCCTCTCCTCCGTTGAAATTTTTGTCGGTGTTTCGAGCCATGGTTAAGGAACCATTGTATTTTAAGAAAATCATGTGACTATAACCCTCTCAAATAGAGAGCAAATAACACTTGTCTTTTACTCCCCTATATTTTACCAACATCCCTATGTATGGAGATTTGGCGTCAAGTAAATAACGATATTACTTGATATAGTTTTTTGCAAATAATTTTCGCAAAAGTTAGTATAGTTATGTGCCCTTGGATGATTGCAAATGCAAAATTCAAGTGTAACTAGTATTGCTTAACATATATTAGTGACTTATATTTAGTATTGCTTTGACATAAAGCTCCCCCTAGCTTTAGGATGTCAAAGTCTTCATATGTAAGTTGAATAACTACAAAAAAAAGGTTAGAAATCAAGTCCACCCTGTATTGGCACCCATTTCCCAAAACGCAAATGTGATGCATCAAGCCCTTTGAGGAGTAGAAAGAAAGTCGCTTTACTCTCACGGGCCTACTTTACCCACCTAATCACCACCAGACTACACCCCATCTTCTCCTGCCTACACCCCTCTGTATGATGATCCCAACATGTTGGTCAAGTAGGCCTATAACACAAATGAGATATGAATAAGGTAATCATATGCCGGAAAAATAGCAAGTAGCATGTAATTCCATTTAATAAAACTAGAGTTATGATATACATGACTCTAAAAACTAAGAACATAAGAAAATACATTACTAGAAATTTCTAAACCAACTATCGCTTGATGCTAGGACACCACTAAAATCTTCTAAGTCAAGTTTTGTTTAGCCGTTATGACGAAACGTTCAGGAGACATGATAGAACATGAAACGTTGGTCTTCTGCACTTCATGTATCAAACTTATCAAGTGCATGTTGACAATGATACCGCCACCATCACCACCTCTTTACGACTTCATCTAGGTTGGTGTGAAAGAAATGAACATGGCTTGATGCGAAGGATCCAGTGACCAGCGGCTATCTTCGGCTTCCAACCCGGCGATGGAGGGTACTATTGGTGGAGGTGCATTTGAGTGCCACCACTCAACCAAACCCATGACTTCTTCCTCTAGAAATCAACTTCCATATTAGGGTGTTTGACTTTATCTACTCGGACATTTCCCTCATAATCACCCCACCCTATGGGATTCTACTCGATGGAGGATAAAAGGAAGCCGGAGCAAGTGTTGACTCAACCTTCACCTTGATTTTGAACCACTTTATTTCCTAATGACTCGAATGTCTTCGAAGATCGGGAGATGGACTAGGAGGCACCCTCCATTTCCACTCTTATGGCGGTGTGGTGAGGAGTAGATTTACACAACTTTGCTTTGGGTCATCTTGATAAGTTAGCTCTTGATCACCATGGTGATGGTTTAATGGAGATGATATTCGTTTGGCCTAGGAGGTCTTGTGGTGTTTGGCATAGGTAGTTTTTGGGTACAATCCTTTTAGGAATTGGTTTGATTGACTAGAGTTGATGAAGAATTCTATCAGATTGGCTTGATCGGGAGATGATTCGGTCGATGATGAGAAATTTCATGTATAACACCCGATTGCTCTTGAGACTCATCGGGACATGGTTCATCATCGGGTGGATAAGTTACTACTTGGGGTTTTCCTCATGATGTGATGATTTCAAGAGGTTGCAAGAGCTGAAATCGTTAGGATGGAGTGATGACTATGGAGGTCCTAACAAGGTGGTTTATAAACTAAGAGATTTGGCAAGTGCATTTAAGCCTTAAGCCACTAGGATTCATTGGAATGTGATGATTGACATGCACAAGAGTCAACTTCATATGTTGCACTGATCTAGTAATAATTTGGAAGAAGTTATTTATGACTATGTTATGTTGTGATTGTTTATATTTATCGTGTTATCCGGATCCCACGGTCCCTCCTCGAGTGATCCGAGGACGATCACTCTAGCAGCTATGAAAGAGTGAAATGATGTTGATCTAAGATATATCATCTTGAGTGTTCAATTTAAATGAAGGGATGCTTGAGTATGGTTCCTGCTTGAAGGTAATGAATGATATAGCTAATGATTGTTCACATTTTGGAAGGATTTGGAACTTTTCATGATGTACCAATGTGATGAGCAAGGATGACGACTAAAGATTTATGAGTGTCAATTGAAGCTAAATGATCCTAGAGATCGTTGTGTCCACTTAGGATAATGTTTTGGAAAATATATTGATAGATTTTCGGATACTTTGATCCATTTGAGGTGAGGATGATTTATGATATGCTCATAATCGAAAGATTTCTAAGACTAGATGTGAGGGATCCACAAGTAGAAAATGAAGTGTGTTTAATGACGGGTATTGTAGCTCTTGCAAGATAAATCCCACAATAGGGTAGTCTACAAGGCGTTAGAGTGTAACCATACGGTGAAGTTATGTATAAGTATTGAAAGATTAACCTCACAAATCTTGACAAGGACTTCATTTGAACTTAAAACCAACTATGTTTAGCTTCAAAGGAGATGAGGCGTTGTTCTAAGCCATATCCACCGTGTTTGAGCACAATGCTGCAATTCGCTTTTCGGTTCCATAAGAGTAGGGATCCGTTTAGTACAAACTTTGGGATCCGATCGTTCAGCAGAACCTTTACTAAAGGTATGCAATGATCTTGACAATACATTATATCCTCAACCAGATCAAAAAGTCTAGAAGACGAGTTCTAATATCATCAAATGTAAAATGTTTTATTTCATGAAGGAAATTGGATCTACATTGATAAACTTTCTTCAAAGGATATTTGATCCTATTTTGGAATACTATTAGTTTCCTTGAGTGTTTTTGCTAGGTGGATCATTATGTGATTGATGAGTGTTGGTGGAATCAAGAATGAAGAAAGTCTTCATGAGAGATATGCTTAGCAGTTCCATCATCTTGTTCAAAGTACGCATCCAACGGACTTTGAAATTGAGGATGGAAGTGCATAACATTATGATAGAGGCGTGTCAAGAACATTCCATAAGGGATGAGTTTATTCTTGGAGCATTGAAGATTTGCAATTAAGAAGAAGAGTAGGTTGATGATAGCAAAGGTACAACATGTGAGCACAACAAGCGGGAAGGATTTCTCGATTTCCCCTAAGACTCCAAAATTTTCACGTAGGATGAGTGCAAGAGGCTTGTACTCTTCTCGGATATCCCTTGTAAAGATAATGTTTGGATAGGAGTAATATGGTCGAGGTTTGCATATCATGCGATTTAAATCTTCAGAGGGCTTATGTTGTTGCCCCAACTAATATGGACTATTTTCTTCACGAAAGGATATGTAGAGAATCAAGAGACCAATCTTCGGTGAAGGCACATTGTCCTTGATTTGGAATCCGGAGGATGTGAGCAAAATGCCCAAGGGTTAGAAGTAACTTTTGGTTTTGATATAAAACCAAAGAGATAGAGAGCGATCCTCGTTACGAACGAGTTTAACTTGACGGAAGAAATGGGGGGTCCATTATAGGAACCTTGGACATATCTTCTCGTTGATTTCAAGAAGACATTCTAGTCCTATGGCTTAGAAGGAGGTATTGATACCTTCTTCGAATTGTAGAGAGGTGTGCTACAATCGTCCTTCGTGGAAGTGACGGTTTTGAGATTTCATTATTGAACCACTATGACTAAAGTTTTATTTGATTCGAGCCGATAAAAGTTGTTGGGTTCGAGAGAGATGTTCGGAGTGTAGACTAAGTGAAAAATCAAACTCATATTCATGCGTCATAGTTGAACCTATAGAAATGACAAGTTAAGGAAGGAACATGTTTGTGATCAACCTATGATAATCTACAATGTACTTTACTAGATCAACCATTTTATTAACAATGGATGTTTAACACTTTAACTTACTTAACTTGGTTTTGACTTTCATTAGTTTGGATTGGCTTTCCAAAGTCTTGCATGAAACAATCATAATACGGAGTTTTTCCCACGGTTCCTTTACAAAAGGGATCCGGCTAGTATATCATCCGGGATCCGTGGATCTATAGTAGCGTAAACCCTGCAAGCATTTGATCAAAACTATGAAGGTTTTATAGTTTTTATACCACGAAATATGTTTTATCCTACATTTTCTTTTAGCATGCATACATGACTTCTAATGTATCACGAAAGACCCTTATTATCAAGTAACGGATATAAAGTAAAAAGAAGTGACTTGAAACACATTATGATAATAATAACCTAGTGTTTCCCAAACTAGATTTTCCCAGCCTTCCATAATAGTTGCATTTCAATCGACTGCGGGATGCAATACCAAAGGATTGGGTATACCCCAATATACGATTAACAACACAAAGTAAATGTCTCCGTCAATGTGAACTTCATCATAGGGAACTAACAAGTGCAAGAATGAGTGTTAGAGCGATGAGCACAAGGTTTGCGATGTAAACCATGTTGATGATGGATCTTCTTGGGAGATTTGAGATGGAATAAAGGACGGAAGATGAAGTTTTTGAATGAGAGAAAATTTTTGAAATTGGAATCGATTTGAAACAAATGAGGGTTTGATGAGATGGTCGACGATGGGAATATTTATGGGGAAGGAGGAATTTTGAGATTTGTGTTTTGTTTTATTCGAAATATGATTTTAGGTCGCTATCATCAACTAAGTGAGATCAAAACACAGATTTTATAAACCATGATTTCTAGACGGAGGAGCGGCGCATATGTGAGAAAAATGCTTCCTAATGAAGCTTACATGTAAAACATGTGTAAACACGAAATCTACTCAAATAAATGACTAACAAATAACACTTATTTATTAAACTAATATCATTTAGATATAATTGAAAAGTCATACCTCGAAAAATGCACTTATGGAATGTCTTTACAAATGACACAAATTTTCCAAATGTCACTTAGACGATTCCCGCTCCTTTGCGATTAAGATACCTTCTTAAGGAAGGTATTCTTGTTACCAAGCGACTACTAAAGCTTGGTGGGTATGAGCTTTGACTAATCAACATGACGAAGATTTAAGCTGCTTAAATGAAAAGTAAATAAGAAAATATGTTGTTATCAAATCAACATCCAAACATATAGTTATTACCAGACATGGTGTTTGTTTCTTATGAAAAACCTTCTTTGTAGTTTTCAATTAACCATGGATCGTATCAAGTTTTTAAAGTACAATATACTTGAAGAAACTTGGTAACTTTCCAAGCTCAATACCAATTGTGGAAAACTAGAAGGGGTTGAATAGTTTTACCAATTTAAAACTTCCTTTTAAATATTTAGATAGACTTATGTCAATCCTATTTGGATGGGTGTTTATGTTGGATGTTGATAGATGGACAAGCATATAAACGATAAGTAATGAAAAGATAAAGAGTAAGAAGCACATCACCACGACACAAGTTATTTATAGTGGTTCGGCTACAAGGACACCTTCCTTGCCCTACTTCACTCCCCGAGTCACCTACTCAAGTTCGTAAGCACTACACCAATCTCCTTATGGCGGAGAAGCCTTCACAACGTCGCTTACTCTTTTTCCGGTACTAGGCTAAATACCGGGTTCTTTCACTCTAAGTTGAACCACACCTATACAACGTCGCCTACCCTTTATAAGGTACTAGGCTAACCACCTAGTTCTTTCACTCCTTAAGGTGAACTACATCCTTCACAATGTCGCCTACCCTTTATTAGGTACTAGGCTAAGCACCTTAGTTCTTTCCATTGCAATGGAGGTGAACTACTACCGACACTACACCAATGACTAATCCCAAAGGAGATTTACTCCTTGTTACAACACCATCAAGGATATCACCATCCTTGTAGATAAACTAATACACTAGTCTATCTTGTACATCGAAACACACCATATCGAATGCTACTTGATTTGATCCTTTAAGGCATCCTTTCACTAATGCCTTTGACTAGATCTACAAGACACCTTTCACTAATGTCTTGTGTCTTCACTTCTAAGCACCTTTCACTAATGCTTCTTTGTCTTGACTTCTAAGCACCTTTCACTAATGCTTCTTTGTCTTGACTTCTAAGCACCTACCACAAGTGCTTTATCCTATAGACGATAGATCCTCTTCACTAATATCTTCGTCTTGACACTTGAGACATCTTTCACTAATGTCTCCAACACTACACTTCTTTGAACAAAGAAAGGAATCATCAACAAGAGAACTTCAGTAGCCTTGATGATGAGGAAGCATGGCAACTCATGGACTTGAGCTTGCTCGACTTCAAAGGTGGTGATCTTGCCTTTAAGAGGAACCTAAAAGATCACACAAAAACAAAACTACAAACATAGATATCTTGGATCTAAGGTTAGTGAGATTTAACTCAGGGGGGAAGGTGTGTTAGAAAGGGATGAGAAATAATGAAGAAATGGCTCACTATTTATAGAGGAAAAATCTTACTGTTCCCCGGATCCCACGGATCCCTTCCACTTGGGATCCGGCTAGCACAAAGCTAGGGATCCGTGGAACGCTCCTCTTTACCCATGGGTATTTTGGTTATGGGTCATGGTTCATGGGTTGAACCATGGATCTTTGGCTAGATACAATGTATCTTTAGGTGCAATGCACTTGGTCACTTGGGTATGGGTTGATCCATGGGTTATGGGTATTATCTATATGTGATATAAGCATGATGTCATGCAATGGGTTATGGGTCAAGATCCATGGGTTATGGGCTTTGGGTTGTACCCAACTACATTCAATGTATTTGCCCAATGGGTTGTGATACTTAAGTTTCTACCCATTTATATTACCCAACATACTACATACTAGTTATGTGTATATTTTATCCAAATATGTAAAAACTAGTTGTTGTACATATGTATTACTAAATCATAAAATCACTTGTACTTGTTTTAGTGTTTTATGTGAAAATGTGAATATGTTAGAAACTATTAGTTCAAACCATTTACGTATTTTGTTTGTTTCGTTAATATGATTTTACGTTTGTTATCGACAAAACATTAGAAGATCGTAAAATATAAATAAACGTTTTTACGGCTTATTTGTATTAACAACCTGCCCCTTAACTGCGTTGCGAGGGACATAGGTGATGTTGTATGCTCCTAGTTCCACGGCGTATTTAGCTAACTTTCCAGAGACTTCTGGTTTATTCAGTATCTGCTTGATGGGTTGATCGGTGATGACCCGGATGGGGTGGGCTTCGAAGTACCTCCTCAGCCTTCTGGATGCATGTAACAGACATAAAGCTAATTTCTCTATAGGGGCATAATGTCTCTAGGCGTCATGCAGTGTCCGGCTAACATAATGTACCGGCAACTATCTCCCTTCTCTTTCCACCATCAGTACTGCGCTTACTGCTCCTTTTGAAGCCGAGAGATATATGAGCAATTGCTCTTCCGGCTTTGGTGTAGACAAAGAAGGTAGTTCGATATCACTTTCACCGGAAAGCCATATCGGCTTCTTTCGTCCATCGGTATTCGTCCTTATTTTCTTTGGTGATGTTCTTTAGTGTGTCGAAGAAAGGGAGGGCTCTTTCCGCTGATTTTGATAGGAATCTATTCAAGGCTGCTAGCTTCCCACTTAGGCTTTGTATCTCCTTTAGGGTTCCCGGGGATTTCATCTCCATAATGGCCTTTGTCTTACGTGGGTTAGCCCTTATTCCTTCCGACGTCACCATATAGCCGAGGAACTTTCCTTCCTCTACCCCAAAAGAACACTTCCGCGGATTTAACTTCATGTTTATCTTCCTACGGCTGTCGAAGGTTTCCGCATGTCAATCCTATCATTTCGCGCTCCGTTCGGCTTTTTATGACCATATCATCCACATATGCTTCCAAATTCCTCCCTATTTGTGAGTGAAATGCGGAGTCTATCAACCGTTAATAGGTTGCTCCGGCGTTCTTTAATCCGAACGACATTTTGGTGTAGCAGTACGTTCCCCGTTCCGTGTAGAATGCCGTCTTTTCCTCATCATCTTTATTCATCTGGATTTGGTGGTAGCCCTTGTAAGCATCTAGGAAACACTTATATTTATATCCCATGACGGATTCAATCTTCCAGTATATCTCCGGCAGAGGGTAGTAATCCTTAGGGCACGAAGAGTTCAGGTTCTTGAAGTCAATACACATCCTCCAACTTCCGTCACATTTCTTAACCAACACCGGATTGGATATCCACGTTGGGTATCTTACCGGTCGGACTATTCCGGCTCTAACCCATTCCTCCACTTCTTTATTAATTACCTGGTTTTTCTCTCGCGAGAATGTTCTCCTCTTCTGGGCAATCGGTGTGTCGGAGACGTTTACGCAGAGGGAGTGTTGTATTAGGCGCCTCGGCACCCCGGTCATGTCCGCCGGTTCCCAGGCAAAAATGTCTTTGTTTTTTCTCAAAAGTTCGATGAGTTGTTTCCGGCATTCCCGAGAGAATCCTGTACCTATGGCTACCCGTTGCTCGGGGTAAGCCGCATTAACTAGGATATCCTCCGTTGGCTTTTGGTCCTTCTGAGCTTCTTGGTTCTTGGTTTCTGTTTTCCTTTCGGGAGAGTAACTCTTCCTAGGGTCCTGTCCTTCTTCTAACCTCCTACATTCCATAACTACTGCTCTCTTGGCGACCAGGGTAGCTATTCCCCCCAAAGTGGGGAACTTCATCATCGCGTGGATGGTCGAAGGTATGGCTCTTAACTCTTTTAGACCTGTTCGGCCCAATATTACATTGTAAGGCGAAGGTGACTTCACGACCATAAACGTCATCATGACTGTCCGTAACAGGCCATGATCTCCGACATGCACTTCTAGTTCAATCTTTCCCATTGGCTGAATGACTTCGCCAGAAAAGCCTACCAACGGTGAACTGGTTTCCTGCAACCTGGCTTGAATTGATGGGCACAAGTTTCTGAAACAATGTTTGTACATGACTTGGACGGAGGCACCTTCATCTACAAATACCCTTCGCACAAAATAACCTTCTATCTCCGCTTCTA
>OU343216.1:144202072-144228720 GCA_910596185.1 Chrysanthemum makinoi | reverse complement strand
GTCCTCGTTGTCTAAGAATCAAACGGTTATATAAGCGCAAATATTATATGAAGTCCATAATCATGTATGAAAGTCATGATCTAACATACTTGAAACATAATTTCTATGTACTTATATCATAATCGTGTATGGTGTGATATGCTGCGTACTGTAAATATCATATCAAGGAGTAAAGAGTCTTGATTCCTAGTTTGTTAAACGCGCACAATGTGCATTGTTGCGCATCCATCGTGGAATGCACATTGAACTTATTCCAACGTAATGAAAATAAGGTGTTTAACAAGGATGCATGATCCGATGTTGATGGGTTTGCAACCCTGTTACTCAACGAGTTATTTAGTAGGTTTACTCATCCTTTTACCATCGTGAGTTTATTAAGTGCATGCACGCTATGTAGGCAAAAGATAAGATAACAACAATGTCGAGACATAAATAATATGTAAATAACAAATTGAAATGTGTCGCGGAGTTAGCTAGAAACCGCGACGTTTTATTAATACTTGCAAGTTTTTGTAAAAAGAAAAAGGACATTTGCCTAAGTAAAAATAGAATGTAGATACACGGATATTTATTGAGCACTCTACTAAAGTGCGGGGGTGTCCGTGCGCTGGGCCGTAGCCGTTCCTAGAGATAACATCGCTTGAGATTGCAAATGATCCATGTGCGTGGTAGCTCACGACCATCCATGTCACGCAGCTTGTACGCGCCCTTTCCTAATGCTTCAATGACCTCATAAGGTCCTTCCCACTTCGGTCCAAGTTTTCCTGTAGCTTCTGCGTGGCTCACATCAATGGCGCGATATACAAATTCGCCTGGTCTGAATGAGACGCTTCAAACTTTAGCATCGTAGTATCCTTTCATTTTTTACTTAGCTCTCGCCTCACATATAGCTGCGCGCTCGTGCCTTTCCTCCAACAGGTCAAAGTCAAGACACCGTTCATCGTCATTGGTTGTAACATTAACTTCGGTAGTGCGAATAGTTGGCATCCCAATTTCGGATGGTATGACGGCTTCTGTCCCATAAACAAGAGAAAAGGGAGTATCTCCCGTGCTAATTTTGATTGTCGTGCGGTGCGCCCACAAAATATGCGATAATTCCTCCACCCACCTCCCTTTGTGTTTGTCTAAGCATGCTTTAATTCCTTCACCTAGACTACGATTTGCACGCTCGACCAAACCATTGGTTTGTGGGTGTTTAACTGACGCGAAGTGTTGTGCAATATTCAGCTTCTCGCACCATTCCTTGAAAGGGTTGTCAAAGAATTGTTTTCCATCGTCCGAGATGATTTCCCCGGGTAATCCAAAACGACATACGATATTCTCCCAAACAAATCGTTTTACCTGATTACTTGTGATTGTCGCGACCGCCTTTGCCTCAATCCATTTAGTGAAATAGTCTATAGCCACTATAAGGAATTTCAATCCCCCTGCTGCAACAGGGGAAGGGCCTGAAATGTCGATACCCCATTTATAGAATGGCCATGGCGACGTAATAGGTGTTAGTTCCTGTTGTGGTTAGCGTGGGATGGGTCTGTGAACTTGGCAGTCATCAAACTTTTTTATTAAGTCCCGCACGTCACGGTGCATCGTAGGCCAGTAGTATCCTGACCGTAAAGCGCGTGCTATAATGGACCATGGTCCTGAGTGCATACTACATGAACCGGCGTGGATCTCTCGGAGTACGTAATATGCTTGAAGGGGTCCGACGGTCGGAGACCATGGTTGTAGAAAGGAGCGCCGATATAATATACCATCCCGAAGTTCAAACCTCTGTGATGTGCGCCGTATTCGTCGGCCATCCTTCTGATCCTGGGGCAATACGCCCTTGCTTATAAACTCGACGATTGGAGTCATCCATGTAGGACCTCGTTCCTCTATCACCGTGGATATCTCCATCTCTGAGATAGACTTGCTCTTCAGAGTTTCCACCAATACTTGTTTTGACAGGTGCGCAAGCCTTGTGGATGCAATCTTGATCAGTGCATCCGCCTTTCTGTTTTCCCCTCTAGGAACTTGTTTGATGGTAAACCTGTCGAAACCCTGGATTAGTGACTTGGTCTTGTCGAGGTATTGAACCATGTTTTCCTCTTTAGCCACATACTCGCCCAACACATGGTTGGCTACTAGCCGAGAATCCACATTTGCTTCTAGGTTGCTTATGCCTATTCGAGCTGCAATGCGTAATCCAGCAATCAGGGCTTCATACTCGGCCTCGTTGTTTGTGGATTACACATTGCAGCTCGAATAGGCATAATATGCAAACCTCGACCATATTACTCCGATCCAAACATTATCTTTACAAGGGATATCCGAGAAGAGTACAAGCCTCTTGCACTCAACCTACGTGAAAATGTTTGGAGTCTTAGGGGAAATCAAGAAATTCTTCCCGCTTGTTGTGCTCACATGTTGTACTCTTTGCTAACACAACAACCATACAATCTCGCCTACTTCTTCGCAAGGCGAATCACAAATCTTCAAGGCTCCAAGAATAAACTCATCCCTTATGGAATGTTCTTGACACGCCTCTATCATAATGTTATGCACTTCCATCCTCAAATTCAAAGTCCGTTGTACGTACTTGTGAACAAGATGATGGAACCGCTAAACATATCTCTCATGAAAACCTTCTTCATTCTTGATTCCACCAACACTCATCAATCACATAATGATCCTCCTAGCGAAAACACTCAAGGAAACTAGTAGTATTCCAAAATAGGATCAAATCTCATGTACTCGTGCTTTATCAATGTAATCCAACTTCTCTCATGAAATAAAACATCTTACATTTGATATCTTAGTATTAAAACTTTTTTTTAGACTATCCTTGAGATATAATGCATTGTCAAGATCATTGCATACCTTTAATAAAGGTCCTGCTGAAGCAGATAGGATCCCAAAGATTGTGCTAAACGGATCCCTACACTTAGGGAACCGTGGGATCCGCGACAGAAAATGCAATTGCAAGCATTGTATTTCAAACACATTCTTAGAACACCTCAAAATAAGCTAAACATAGTGTCTTAAGGTAAATTAAGTCCTTATCAAGATAGGTTAATCTTTCCTAGTTATACATAACTCACCTAGGTCACACTCTAAAACGCTTGTAGATCTACCGTTTCGTTTTTTCCATTACTCTTCCGCTCTTAAACTCACACTTCATTTTTTACTTGATCTCTCCCATCTAGCCTTAGAGATCTTTCGATTATGGCAAAATTGATCATTAATCATCCTCACCTCAAAATTGATCAAAAGTTGATCGAAATCTAGTTTTCCCATCTCAAAGCTTCTAGGATATTTTCCAAAACACTATCCTAAAACTCAACCTGATCTCTAGGATCATTTAGCTTCAATTAACACTCTAAATCTTTAGTGTCATCCTTACTCATCCATTGGTACTCTTGAAAGTTCCAAATCTTTCCATAAATGACAATCATTAGCTACATCATTCATTACCTTCAAGTACTCAAGCACCCCTTCATTTAAAACACTTAGGAGGACCGAAACACTCAAGATGATATAGGTCTTAGATCTTAGAAACATCATTTCCACTCTTTCATTGCTGCCGAGAGCGGATCCTAGGATTAGCCTAGACGGATCCCTCTGAGGAGGGAACCGTGGGATCCGGATGACTGTTTAGGTCAAATCTTGCTAAAACAATCATTTCAACTCATCTTCCTAACTCAAACACTCCATCTCATCTTAAATGAGTTCTTAGAACAGTGCAAACTCTGAAGTTGACTCTTGTGCATGTTAATCATCACATTCCAATGAATCTTAGTGGCTTAAGGCTTAAATGCACTTGCCAAATCTCTTGGTTTATAAACCACCTTGTTAGGACCTCCATAGTCATCACTCTCATCCTAACTTTCAGCTCTTGCAACCTCTTGAAATCATCTCATCATGAGAAAAACCCCAAGTAGTAACCTATCCACCAAAGAACCACCCATGAAAAAGGCTCGTGTTATACATGAAATCTCCTCAACCGAATCATCTCCGGTCAAGCCAACAAATGATAGGATTCTTCATAATCCAATCAAACCGATTCCTAAAAGGATAATACCAACAAAACTACCTATGCCAAACACCACCATACCTACTAGGCCAAACAATATCATCTCCACTAAACCATCACCATTGGTTCCTAGAGCTATTTCATTTACATCCCCACAATCATCACCACACCTTTACAACTTAGAGGACTTGCCTCCTAGGCCGTCTCATCCGCTTCCGCCGACAACATTCTCCTAATTAGGAGGAATAATGGTTCAAAATCAAGGTGTTGAGTCAACACTTGCTCCGGCTTCCTTTTCACCATTTCCATCATATAATCCCATTTGGATTATGAGAAATCATCAAAGTCAACCACCCGACCATATGGAAGTTGACACTTCTCTACCACCACCATCATTCTTGGTCGAGCCATTCTCAAATGCACCTCCACCAATCCCTCCATCGTTTGAAGCTCCACAAGCCGCTTCACTTGATCCTTCGCATCAAGCCATTTCAATTCTTCCACCACCACTACCTAGCCATGACAAAGATTGCTATCATTGTCAACATGTTGAAAGTTTGATACATGAAGTACGAGAAGACCAACGTTTCATGTTCTATCATCTCCTCGAACGTTTCAACGAGATCAAACCTAAACAAAACTTGAGCTAGAAGAGTTTAGTGGTGTCCTAGCATCAAGCGATAGTTGGTTTAGAAATTCCTAGTCATGTATTTTCTTATTTTCTTAGTTTTTAGAGTCATGTATATCATAACTATAGTTTTATTAAATGGAATTACATGCTACTTGTTATTTTTCTGAGCATATGATTACCGTGTATTCATACCTAATTTTCTTTGTGATAACATTACTTGTTATATCTCCTTTCTTTGAAATTAATCACTAATACGGATCCCTCAGAATTACCTAGACGGATCCCTACTAGGAGGGAACCGCGGGATCCGTGAGACAGAAAGCTTTCTTTCTACTAACTTGGACCACATTTGCAGGAAATTATGAATTATACTTGCTTTCTAACCTTTGTTTTGTAGTTATTCAATTTACACATGAAGACTTTGACATCCCAAAGCTAGGGGAGCTTTATGTCAAAGCAATACATTGAAAATTACTTGCAATACTAGGTTTACATTTCGTGACATCCCCTTGCATAATTGCAATCATCAAGGGGGAGCACATTCGTCTCTTAGGCGAAATCTTTTGGAAACTTATTTGCAAACAAACTAGATTAGTATCACTTACTTGACGCCCTTACATAGGGATGGACTCGTCAAAGGGGAGTAAAGACGAGATCCTTTCCCGTTACTTGCACTCTATCCCTTTTATTTTTTTATTTTCTTTCACATGTTTTCTTAAAAGCGATGTGTTGCTTTCCTTCAAACACTTTTGTTTCGACAAAAAGGGGAGAAAGAAAGTAAAACTACAAATTCAAACTTTTACAATTTTAGCTTTTCCTTAAAATAATTTTATGTTTTGTCATCAACAAAAAGGGGGAGATTGTTAATACAAATAAGCCGTAAAAACGTTTATTTATATTTTACTATCTTCTAATGTTTTGTCGATAACAAACGCAAAATCATATTAAAGAAACAAATAAAATACGTAAATGGTTTGAACTAATAGTTTCTAACATATTCACATTTTCACATAAAACACTAAAACAAGTATAAGTGATTTTATGATTTAGATACATATGTACAACAACTAGTGTTTACATATTGGGTTAACATATACTTAAACTAAGTATACTAAAATGGGTAAAAACATGTAAATACTAAAATGGGTAATAACTAGCAAATGGTATTGACCCATAACCCATGGTTTTATATATACCACTTAACCAAGTTCATTGTATCCTTAAGATACATTGTATCTAGAAAGAAAACCATGGATCAACCCATAACCCATGACCCATGACTCATAACCAAAAATACCCATGGGTAAAGAGGAGCGTTCCACGGATCCCTAGCTTTGTGCTAGCCGGATCCCAAGTGGAAGTGATCCGTGGGATCCGGGAACGATGGGATTTTCCTCTATAAATAGTGAGCCATTTCTTCATTGTTTCTCACCCCTTTCTAACATTCTTTCTCCCCTGAGTTAAATCTCACTAACCTTAGATCCAAGAGATCTATGTTTGTAGTTTTGTTTTTGTGTGATCTTTTAGGTTCCTCTTAAAGGCAAGATCACCACCTTTGAAGCCGAGCAAGCTCAAGTCCATGAGTTGCCATGCTTCCTCATCATCAAGGCTACTGAAGTCTTCTTGTTGATGATCCCTTTCTTTCTTCAAAGAAGTGTAGTGTTGAAGACATTAGTGAAAGATGTCTCAAGTGTCAAGATGAAGATATTAGTGAAGGGTATCTATCGTCTATAGGATAAAGCACTTGTGGTAGGTGCTTAGAAGTACAGACAAAGAAGCATTAGTGAAAGGTGTTTAGAAGTCAAGACAAAGAAGCATTAGTGAAAGGTGCTTAGAAGTGAAGACACAAGATATTAGTGAAAGGTGTCTTGTAGATCTAGTCAAAGGCACTAGTATTAGATCCAAGGATATTGATATCCTTGATGATGTTGTAAAGGAGTAGATCTCCTTTGGGATTAGTCGTTGGTGTAGTGTGGTAGTAGTTCCTCCATTGCAATGGAACTAGGTGCTTAGCCTAGTACCTAATAAAGGGTAGGCGACGTTGTGAAGGTGTAGTTCACCTTGGAGTGAAAGAACTAGGTACTTAGCCTAGTACCTTATAAAGGGTAGGCGACGTTGTGTAGGTGTGGTTCACCTTGGAGTGAAAGAACCCGGTGGTTAGCCTAGCACTGGAAAAAGGGTAGGCGACGTTGTGAAGGCTTCTCCGCCATAAGGAGATTGGTGTAGTGATTACGAACTCTCGAGTAGGTGACTCAAGGAGTGGAGTAGGGCAAGGAAGGTGTCCTTGTAGCCGAACCACTATAAATACTCGTGTTGTGGTTTTGTGCTTCTTACTCTTATCTTTTCATTACTTACCTTTATATGCTTGTTTATCAACATCCAACACACACATTCAAATAGATTAACATAAGTCGATCTAAATAGATTAAAAGGAAGTTTTAATTGGCAAAACTATTCAACCCCCCCTTCTAGTTTTCCACACTCCGTTTTCTTGAGTGCTTTGCTTACAAAATATACCGGTGTTTCTATTGAATTCCTTATGCAGATAGCACTGTTGGCTCCATGAGTCGCAGATAAGTACATAATTAATTATTCCCCTAGGCGGGGCGCGACTAGCGTAGGGAGCGCTGCTATGTGTTGCTTAAGGTGTACAAAAGCTTCTTCCGCTTCCGTATTCCAGCGAAAGTCTCCCTTTTTTGTACACTTCTTGAGTGTTTTTAAGAGGGGGAGTGACTTATCTGCTGATTTGGACAAAAAGTTGTTCAAACCGGCTAGTTTTCCATTCGAGGAGACGGACTTCTTTCAGCGTCGCGTGGTGAAGGAAGTTGGATGACAACCTTTGTTTTTTCTGGACATGCTTTAATGCCATCGGGCTGTATCAAATATCCAAGGAACATGCCTTCTGTAGTGCCAAAAGTGCATTTCTTAGGATTTAGCTTCATGTTGATCTTTTATAGTGTCTTAAATGTTTCCTCAATGTCGCGCACCAGTTCGTCCTCCGTATGGCTTTTTATGACAAGGTCGTCAACATAAACCTCTAGGTTGCGGCCCACCTGTTTTTCAAATGCGTTATCTACCAATCGCTGGTAAGTGGCGCCTGCGTTCTTTAAGCCAAAGGGCATCTTAGTATAGCAATAGACGCCTTGGCTTGTATGGAAGGCCATTTTTTCCTCATCTTCTTTAGCCATATGGATTTGGTGGTATCCTTTGTATGCGTCTAAGAAGCATTTAAGTGGGTATCCGCACAAAGATTCTACCTTCCAATCTATCTCTGGTAGTGGGTAGCAGTCTTGTGGACATGCTTTGTTGAGATCCGTGAAGTCCACGCACATCCGCCAACTACCGTCACTCTTCTTGACCATCACGGGTTGGAAAGCGGTCATGGTAATAGACTTCTCGCATGATACCCGCATCCACAAGTTTATGTACTTCCTCCATAATGGCTTTTCGCTCGGCTCGGGGCTGGCGCTTCTTCTCGTAAATCTTGGGGAGTATCGCTTGCCGGATTTTCAACTTGTGCTGTCGAGTGTGGCACGGTCATGTGCTTGGGTTCCCGAGCAAAGATATCAATTCTTTTGCAAGTCGCGCTGCAGTACATCTGCCTTTATCGGCGATCCCCGTCGATACTTCTTGCTATGGGTAACGGGATGAATGCGACCCTCGGGTTTGATACTTTAGTTGCGTGCAGGATGTGTCCCGTCTCACATGTAATCATGTTACATTCTCCGGGTGGTATGATGGTATTGTAGGCGGTAACAATGCCCCCTTCCACGAACTTGAGCACCCCATGTCTTTGTAGGCGGTACAGCGGCGTATAGATGATATCCACGGCCTTCCAATAATGACATTGTATGGCGAAGGGATCTAATCACCATAAAGTTCATCGGTACGTGGAGGTGGTCCTTATTACCAACATTGACTAGCAGGCATATTTGCCCCATGGGCCATATTTTTTCTCCCGTAAAACCCGGTCAAGCGGCGTCATGGCGGGCTTAAGCGACCCGTATCTCCGCGATCGCTTGAAACAATGTTCATACATTATATCTGCGGATGCTCCTCCATCAACATATATGCGGTGGATATCGTGCCCTGCATTAGTTTAGATGGTAAGTGGTTCTACCATGCGTTGTCCGACCAAGGTGGGGAAAGAAATTTCATTTCCACAGAAAACTTTTGACCTTACTGCCTAGTCTTTATTTGTCATGATTGTATCATGTAAATGGTATCAACCTTATCTTTGGGTGCTTCTTTCTTGTTCCCAGTCTTTTGCTTATCTTTCCCATCCTTGATGTTCTTAACTAAATGGTCCAATCTGCCTTCTTTCACTAGCTTATCATTTGTTGGCGTAATTGGACACACTCATTGGTGGTGTGGCCCTTCTGTCCATGATATTCGCAGTATCCTTTCCCCACGTGCCGCTCTTCCAGGGTGCGCACCTTCCGTTGGTGGGGGTCTCGGGAAGTTCGCCTTCCGTTCTGCGAATATCTCCTCAGTCTTGGTTAGCGGGGTATACTTGTCATTCTCTCTTCGCTCCACGACGCGGTAATTTTGTTCGATTGCTACTCTGGTCATTGGATTGTCTCCTAGGCTGTTCTTGTAACCTATAGTTTGAGTAGCCTTTCTTCTTTATGCGCAGCAGCTTCTCCTTGGATAAAGGACCTCGTCGTTCATAAGTTCATCAAAGGTTTGGGGGACCTTGTCGTTCAACCTTTTGATGAGTTCCGGATTATTGATTCCGTTCATGAATCACGAGATCTTTAGTATTTCGGGGCATGCCTTGACATGTATGCATTAGTCTTTGTGGCGTTACATAAGCGCTTGGAGATTCCCCACAGCTGTTTTACCACAGCAAGTTCGGCAGGGGTTTTGGCGCTTCTTCCTTTGAGTAAGTTAGGTCAGCGCCTTGACTCTTCAAAGCCACCAATGCTTGCGTGGGAGCTTCTTGAACAGTTTAGCGCATTTCCAACTAATGTGGAATTGAACATGTGGCCCCACACGAGGTTGTGGCCAATTTTGATGGTAGCGGTGACTCGAAAATTTTTAGGTGATCATCGGATCACTGTTCCATCGTAGGTTTTCATATTGGCGGGCATGCGCCTTCTCTTGTCTTCTGAAAAATCGCTGATGCGCCGAGTGAATGCATCCACCTTTTGGCGACGCCAAGGAAGAGACATATCTTCATCCTCCTCGTCGCGATATCTTCTCCGGACTTCCGGTGTCCATTTTCTCTATCCTCGTTGTCAGAGGGGTCCTTTGGAGGACGAGCTTCCTCTACGGCTTGCGGCGTTGTCCCTCATAATCCGAGCTTGAAGAGCTTTCACTTGGGAGTACCGTCGTCCAAGTCATCATGGACCCTGCGGCTACCAAGCCTAAGCGTGGGCATTGATGCGCCATCCATCATCTTCATGTTCTCCGGATACTATAGGCGGTTGCTTCATCGTTCCCAACTCTCCTCGATCTGGTAAACAGGGGGGCGGTTGTCCTTCTTGCGCCTCTCCTTTTGGTGATGCGATGGGGATGTCTCATACTCTGTGTCAAAGTTGAGTCGGAGTTGAGTCGGGCTTTCGAGCTCGACTTCGACCACTTTTGGCTTCCTCTTGCATGAGGGCGGTCAAGGTCTCGTAGTTTTGAGACCGAAGTCACTTGGCTAGTTGAGGCGACTCCTTCTAAGCGAGGGTGTCTTTTCCACCTCTGGACCCTGTTTTGGTCGGCTGGCGGGGTTTGTGGGGTCCGTTTAAGCTGCTTGATTGGAGAGTGGGAAAAAGGGTCTTGTTGTGGATCTTCTGCTCTGGTGGTTGTCGTAGTGGCATGGGTTGTCCGTCTTGTGATTCCACTGTCGTGAAAACTAGGCCGACCCTTGGTTTTAGTGCTTGGTTTGTCAGAGGCCTTCTTAGAGGCTGATTAAACTTTCTTTTTTTCCCTTGAGGTCACTATCGCGATCGTTGGCTTGGGTTTCCGTATTTTGTCATTCTAGTTCTTAGTGATTGGTCCCACGGATGGCGTCACTTGTTGATACAAAAGTTGGGCTTTCCTTATTTGGACTCGGTTCTCATTATCAATTAGACCTTGATGCTTGAGACCTGCACTAAAAAAGCAGCAAGATTAGGCTTATCGTGGGATTGTCTCCCACGATTATCCTCGGCGTGAGTAAGTGTCGGTTTTTAGGGTTAGTGGAGAGTTAGGTTTGTGATCGTACCTTTAATGAGGCCGAGATGCCCTTTATATACACACGAAGTCCTTGTTTTTCGTGTTCCCCAACCTTCAGTATCGCCTAAGTGGGTAGGTTGATACATATCCCATAAATAAGAGATATCCGATATCAAGGCCATAAATAACTTCGGGTTTGGGCCTGCGTGAGCCCAAACCGTTACCACGTTAGCCCACTCGTACTGTACTCGAGTATTAGTAGCGTCCACTGGTCGGGTTCATGACCCGAAGTATTTTAAGCCAGTTTGAACCTTTTTAAGTTAAATGACTCGAGCTTGTTTAGCTCAAGCTCAACTCTACTTGTTTATACCCTAATTTTAGTCTTACAAGTCATGTTTAGCGAAACTAACAATAGATGTAAGATATATGAGTGGAGCTAATCTTGAGCTAAATTGTCTTGAGCTTGTTTAGGCTGAAGTTCACCTACTCATTCATACCTCAATTATTAGCTCGGCTCCTCAAACTAACTTCTCCCTCAACACCAAATAGTGGTTGTTAATTAAAAATTTAAAACATAATGTATAAAACAAAGGAAAAGTAGCGTTTTTATTTTAATGCATTTTTTAGTAGTCTTCGTCAAATTGTAATTTGAAAAAACTGAAAATGCTAACTGCTTATTTTCAAACAAAATTTTTACCATAAACACTAAAGACCAAAAATATTCGCGTCAAATACACCCCACTCACCTGGACAATGTTTATTCTACATGTTTACAAGAAATGATCTAAAAGGTGATTGCCCAAACCCAGGCAGGATGCCAAGAATCGTGTCTCTCCATACGAAGAGCATAGCAAGTAGCGTGGAGAACTAGAAGTCCAATAACGGGCGGTTCATTTTTCTAGTTCATTATAAAACCGCAACTTTCTGCACAATTCGTGTGCTCAAAAAAGGCATAAACGAGGTTCTAGCTCGACATAACCTTCTCCATATCGGATAAACTACGATACTATAATCTAAGGTCATATGTGAGGGCCCAAGTGGTCGCTTGGACAGAGGTTTGAATTTTAGTTTCTGAAGCAAATCATTTCAGTTTTCAATACGGAGTAATATACTACTACTAGTACTAGAAACAAATTTAAAAATGGTAAGAAAATAGTATACGTTAAAAATGATGGTTTATAGGACTGGGGATGGAGTCTTAAATCAAATGATTAGTCTGCAGAACCACACGTGACAATAAATCATTTTCTACCTCACCGTATTTTAGCATTGTACTTATATATATTCTAGAAAATGAAAATACCCTTTTTTATGAATTTTATATACGTAGTACTTGATAGTGTTTCTGATACATAATTAGTGGATTTTGAAAATCTTTTGATAAGATACAGTGAAATGACTTATGTGACGTAGTAGTAAATTTAGTCAACATTTTGTGTAAATGTCAACGGGTAAATAAGTAAGTAAATTTATGGAAGAAAATCTTTTAAAAGACGTTTGGTTCAAGATATATAAATTGTGCCATTTAAAATTCTAATCAAATGAAAATGCTTTCTATGTGGAAAGGAATTTAAAATGGCTCACTTTTAGCTCTATTCATATAATTAAAATTTCTAAACCCACATCTTTATCGTGAACCAAACACATTTATTAAAGGAATTTTAATTTCAAACCCTTTTAAATTTCCCCAATTTACCCCAACCAAACACAGCCTTTAGGAAAAGTGAAGAAGTGATATGCATTTAAGACAATTATGAATTAAATGTGTTTGATGATTGCTTACGGTGTAGAGTTGCATACATCATTACAATTGCAACATTAGACTCTAGAAGTAGTTAAATGAAGTTAATAAAATAATCATCAAATCTACAAAATAAAATTTGTTCAAATTTTGAATTTTTGGAGCATCTTGCATATCCAAATAAGAAGTAGTTAAATGAAGTTAATAACATAATCATCAAATCTACAAAATAAATTTTGTTCAAATTTTGAATTTTTGGAGCATCTTGCATATCCAAATAAGAAAGAAGAAATCATCTATACTTATGAAACTTTAAGGCATGTTTGTTTTAAAACTTTGGAATGTGTTTTGTATTAACGTGACATTAGTTAGTTGTTTGTTTCTTTTTTAAAAAAAAAGAATGATAGATAGAATCAAAAATCATAAATGGGCACTTAGGTGCGATTTAACTTGATTCATGTACTTTTTGGGCCTTATTTATTTGTCTCTCTTTATGTATATGAATTGTTTTTGTTATGTTATAATTTAAATAATATATTTTATTTAAAATTTATTATAAAATATATTTAAATAAATACAATTTCTCTCTCTTAAACATACCTCAAATCCAAATCCTAATCTAACCCCACTTTAAACCAAAGCGGGCCCTTAATTTCGATTATGATTCTTCCTGTATATTGCCTAAATTCTCTCGTCGAGTCACTTCGAAAGTCTTACCCAAACTCTGCCGACTACCCAAATTTGAAAGTCCTATAACCTCTCTTTGACTACGACTTTGAAAGTCTTGCCCAAACTCTACCGATTGATACAATAAAGCTTATAAAACAACGAGCTACCATCATTTCTTCATTATGAATTAACCTTTAATGTTACAAAAGATAATACCAATATCAGAAAAACAGACATGCCTAACCTTTGATTTCATTTAAGCTCCAAAACCATGTATATAATTTCCGTAACCAAATAGTTATGTTTCGAGTCTTTTTTAAAACATATATGTAGAGCTTATGGTATGGTGCGTCTATTGTTCAAAGAGAGAAAAAAAAATGGTCATTTGCATGTATATCCCTCCAAAGATGCAAAATTGCATATATATCCTTTGCATGCATAAAAATCATTGTACTATGTGCATCAAAAACTTGTAAGAAGAATATATATGAAATTATTCACCTTTTGAGGGATATATATGCAATTCCCCCAAAAAAAAAAAAAAATAGACACAAAATGTTTTATTTCATATTATCACATGAACCAGACAAGTTTTAGATAGTCTTCAAAAAAACCGATAGCAACTAACTATTAATTTTGTTCACACTATACAGATACTAATCAGGTAATAGTTCCACTATCTAGATCATCCATACAGATACACAAAACCGCCATCAACCTTTTATTCAACATATCATACATAGGCAGCTCACAAAGCGTTGTGAAGACTTAACTCGTAACGGGTCAAAACCAAAACTTTTTACAAATACAGCGTACAATGTATTTTAATATCAAGCGGCATTACACTCGCTGGGATTTCCATCATCTAAGGAGCCATCGCCACCACCGACTCCCAAGACATAACCATCATTTTCCTCTTCCTCGTCACTTGCAATATCATCTCTACCGTATCTCCTTTCGATATAAGCCATAGCCTGCCTCCTGTGAAGCCGCAAAGCATGCATAATTCAGCTATATTTTGTTCATGATTCTTTAGTAATACTTTATAGCGACGGAATTTAGAATTCAACTATCTTTTTCATTCTTTTTCACTAAACCAATAGCCTTCATGAAAATAATTCATATACAAAAAGACACTTAACTAAAACTTGTCTAATATTTAGAAGGCGTTTGGTTCGTTATAATTCATTGTAATCCGTTGTAGTTATAATCTAAATTACATTCCAGTCGTATTTTGTTGGTAGGGTGAAAGGAATTGTAATTCAAACTACATTACGGTGACTGTTTGGTTAGTGTTGTAACTGTAATTCAGTCACAATAATTACATCGAGTGAGTAAATCTCGATTACGTAGGAAGTTGGATAAAAAATTTTAAATTACATTATACTTCAGAATTTGTATACTTTATAAAACATCAATATATTATTATTATTATTATTATTATTATTATTGTTATTTTTATAATAATAATAATAATAATAATAATTAATTATTATTGTTATTATTATTTTATTATTTTTATTATTTTTATTATCATTATTATTAGTACTATTTATTATTAATAATAATATTATTTATTAATTAATTTATTATGGTACCATGATGATGCTGACGAGTAGATCGAGGGAGGTATATTTATGGGTTATTTTGTGTAGATGTATAAACCCGTTTAGACTATGTTTTTGATCATCTCATCCTTATGTTGGTCGTTGTACACTTTGAACATTTTGGTGACTTGAACATTGGTGATTTAGCAACTTTTGTGTATGTTTAAGCTAGATGCGTAGTTAATATCACCCGTTTTGTATAATTTGTAACTTTTTAGCGATTATATATGTGATTTAGTCGTTATGAGTTGTTTTGGGATATTGGCATATTGGCTTAGAGGTTTTGGTTGAAGCTTGGCAGTGCAGGTTATGTAGAATTTTTAGGAAAAATTGCGGAAAATTCTTTGCAATCTTTAATATTGTGGCATATGTGACATATATTGCCGCGCCTGATCGTCGACAATATATAAACATTTTCATAAATTTACATACTATCCCTACGCCATGGAGTCGGGAAAAAATAAAGCGAATGCTATTTTTCGTACAATCAGAAGCGCCATGGTAAAATAAATGGATTAATGCAAGTTTAATACGTTCGGCGCTATGGCGTAGGGAAAGTATTGCAAAATGTTATTTTGTTGTCACTTTATCAACGACAGCTCGTCGGGAATAAATGGGATAAGTTAATTACGTTTTAATTTTGCTAACTAATTACAGGATTAGTAATATGTTGCCGACGACGTGTCGTCGGCACCATATGTTCTACCACAAAAACTTTGACGAAAACAATGTGGGTCCCGCGTTGGCCGGGAAGGTTAATTTTGGCGTGGGAAGGACTTTCCCTATGAGGTCGGCCGACTGCTGCTTTCGCCTTGTAAATTGGGAATTAACGACGCCGAAGCCCCGTCGTCGGGAAGGTGTTGAAAAAGTCCTAGGCGGAAGTGTCGATTGTACTAATGGGTTATAATTATTATTATTATTATCAGCTACTTTTATTATTATTATTATTATTATTATTATTATTATTATTATTATTATTATTATTATTATTATTATTATTATATTAATTTTTTAAGTTTTATAAAAAAGTTAAGTTACATTACGTTGCGAGTCATCAAAAAATACTGACAAATTTCATCATTTACAATTACAACATATTACAATTAAAACACATTCCAATTCTTAGAATTACAATTACATCAAATTACAATTCTTTTCAAATACTATTACAATTCTTACAAAAACATTCTGCAAACCAAACGCCCCCTTAAAACGTTGTATTTTCCATGCTAGGATTGGTACAATACGTGTGTGGTGTGTATACATGAATCTGTCTATGACCCCCTCACTTTTCTCGCTATATAAAACCACATGTGTTTCATTTTGTCCCACTTACATTGCTCGGCATTCACAAAAAAACACGGTGAACACGATTTCTATACTCTTCATTTGAAGCAAATTCTTGTCCTCGTTCAGCCTCAGCGATCGGTAGAAAGATGGCTTCGCACAAAGTATGAACCGTTAGCCTGCGCCTCGGATGTAACTCGAGACCAAGCTCGGTGTGTGAATGAGTAAATGTAGGTGAAATGTAGGTGAAAAATCTTATGCCAAGTATTAAATGCGTTGGGGTATTTATACTACCCCAACTTCCTATTCATGTCACTATTCTATTACTGTTGAATACTATTCCGAGGCCTATAGCCACTCTACCTAGTAGGCCACGTGGTAGGAAATCCCCTAAAATCTGTGACATGGTGATAGTTGCCACTCCTTGGCCGGACGTCGGGGAAACACGTCCGGCGGATGCGCTTGGCGGATCTGGATCGTCCGGCACATACGTCAACATGTCCCCGGTGTTATATTATTGGCAAGCCGATGGTGTAACACTTGATATAGTCTCTGGCAAGCCGGAGAAAAGGTGTTTGTACCACGGCGGTCAAATTAACTTTGTCGTCGAGAATGGGCGTTTAGTTGGGCACGAAGGCCTTTTGGCTTTTCCGCGCTCGTTATTGCCCCATCTTACGTCGTGTACTATCCTCATAAAGCCAGCGTCATCACCTCTCGGTGATTGGGCCTTGTCAGGTCAGCTAGGGTTTCTTGGGTATATATACATCCCCTTTCCCTCATTTGGTTTTCACTTTTTTCTCACACACCAATTTGTTTCCATCTCTCCGAACGTCTTCTCTATTTCTCTAAGGTTTGTCTCGCTCTTTCTCATTAATATTTGTAAATTGTCTCGACATCTTTTAGAAATGGCGATATTGGAACTGCGGGGAATATTCTGTTAGAAAACATATCCGTCCGTCCCTCCGAAGAAACTAACGAAGAGAGATACAGCCGGTTAGTCCCTAAGTTTGATATGCACATACATACTTCTAGGTTAACACAATGAAGTTAGATGAGATAGTAGTTGAGTATGGTATTCCCACGATCTCGTCCATCCTACCACGGACGACATGACTATGGATCGGTTGTTGGAAGATAAGATAGGCGTCTACCCTAAGCAGTTAGAGATGGGGGAGTGAGGGTTCCTTTCTCGACTTTTTCTTTGAGCGTGATCAAACACTTTAGGGTACATATCTCTCAGCTAGTCCCGCTAGGATTGAATCGGGTGATGATTTTCGAGATTAGATGTTATAGCCTTGGTATACAGACCTCGGGTCGCTCTTCCGGGCATTCTATCGGTTATGTAAACAAGGTCACTGGTTTTCTTTTGAGAAGCGGACGGGCAAAAGTTCGTACAAGTGTTTCAAGGAGGTCTGTCCGGCCTAAAACCTGGAAGGAAAAATTTTCTTGATTGACAGGCGGGCCATCCCCATCGCTATGGCGTGGAGACACAAGGATTCGAAAATCACGGATACATTTCCCTCCGGGTTTCCGCTAGAAGATGCCGAGAGACTTAGCGAAAATCCTATTAAATTGCGTAGTCCGACAATGAGTCTTTTATGGATGTGCCACCTATCCACGGTTTTCAAGAATCCTGAGTTCGAGCCCATTCTAAAAGATGTCCGGGGTCATGGTAATCACTTGTTTTAGTCTTGTCATCTTGGGATTGACAATTGTCTCCCGGTTCGTCCTTTGAAATTTCTTAATCAACTTGCTTTTGTTGTTGTACTTTCTTTCAGTTGTTAGCATGTCGGAGTATCTTAAGCTTCCAGATTGGGAAGGCGGTTGAGTAAGGGTCCGCTTGTTGATACAAACAGGAAATCCCTAAAGGACCTCGGACCCTCTTCCCGTGGAGAACCCTCCCCAAAGATCCCTTAACTTCGGAGAAGAGGCAAATCTTTGTCGTTGCTCACGAGGAAAAAAAGAAGCCTTGGCTCGTCAAGCGAAGAAGGCTGCGGAGAAGGTACCTCCCATGCGCCGCAAGAAGAAGAAGTCAGCGCCAATTCATTGGCAGATCTCTTCGGGAACCTATGGTAACCCGATCCCCGAACGATTCCATCTGAGGATGTCCGGGAGGATGTGAGCGTTGATGAGGGCGAGGGGCTCCAAACATGGCTTGTTGAAGGAGGAGACAACGTCGCCAATGAAGGATGGGTGATAATGCGGTGGTGGTGAGCAACCGCGACAAATGCATGTCTCGGTTCGAAGCGGGTCAAACACCACCCGTCGATGAAGGTACGTATAAATTGTTTGGTTGTTAATACTTGTGATTTCTTCCTACTTATCATGTTGTGTCTTGCAGGTCATTCGGCTCACCATTCTCGGCGCGGGATTGACAAAGTCAACCTGGATTACGGTATGTGTTATGGCCTTCCGCTTGTCCTCTTATTATCTCTATTTTTCGTGCATGCCTGATTATTATTATTATGTAGATGAAGTACGAACGTCTTCATCCCTCCACTGGCCCTCGAGATGATGTTCGGATAAATTCTTATCGGTCTGCAAGGCTTATTGATAATCTTCCCACCCCGGCCGAGCAAGAGGCTCTGGAACGAATGAACAACATCGAGCTCACTCGTCGGGCCTATGAACAGGTTTGGCACAAGTGTTATTACTCAAGGCGACTGGCGAAGATTCATGGTATGTCATCCACGCGTGGGAGCTTTCTCAGACTCATGAGGGTTGCGGGGTTTGGAGACAGGTTATCGGCCTCCGAAAGTGAGAATAGGAGGTTATCAGGAGAGCTGCAGCAATTGGGAACCGAGCATCGGGTTGTCTGGATAAAGCGAAGAGTCCGGAGGACGAGGTGGATAGGGTGACGGGAGAGGAATGGAAGAAACATCGCATCGGGCCGAAAAAGATAAGGAGGCTCGAGAATGAACTAAACGCTAAAAATCAATCTTTGGAATCATTGGCGGCGGAGAAGGGAACTTAGCGGCCGAGGTGGCTCGGTAGGAGGTGGTAAAGCAAAACGTCGTTCGTACCCTCTGCGGCGCCGTTCGTCGGCTATTCAACAGCGAGAATATAAGAAAAGTATGGCCAAAGTTTGACTGACTTATCAAGCGGGGTTTGTAACAGGGGCAAGTGTGGGTAGGAAGGAGGAGGAGATTGTTACCGCTCTGCAGGGTATCAAAAACATTACGAGGATGCTCGAAATTATGGAAAGCTGAATTCAACAATCTTTTTCGGCCGAATATCCCTATATTGAAGCTAGCGGACTCCTACCGGCTACCTCTAGGCGACCTGTGAACATGGAGCCCGATCCCCTCATAAAGACCACGCGGTCCTTCTCGGCCTCCATCAATGTCATCCTAGCAAGCACTCCGGCCACCGAAAATCCAGCGGCCAGTCTGAGAAAGATAAATTTGTCGTGTATTTGTGAACAGCAATTCGAACAATTACAATTGTAATAACTAGTACTTAACTTTCGTGTGACCTGTGTTGATTATCTCTTGCGGCATAACCCCGTATTTCTTAGCCAAAACTTTGTGTATGTTGTATATCTTACTTTTTCGTTCCGCTTTACTTTGTTAACCCTCTTTGAGGTTTTCCAAAGGGTATCCGGCGTATAAGCCGTGCATCCGTGTCTTGGCAACCTAATGTTTTTAGGGCATCCATTATTCGGGCATCCGGCAAGGATGCTCGGGCATCTGGGTGAGTATTCCCCAGGCGTCCATAGTATTATTTTCTACTTTTGGGCGTCCACTATATGGGCATCCGAGCAAAGTTCTCGGGCATCCGTAATATTATCGGGTAAATATTTAGCATTTATACTCGACGGGGCCACCATCGAATAACTATGCATCACATCATTTGTTCCGGAAAATTGTTTTCCTTATCGTGGGAAAACTTTCATCATTGCAATAATATACATAAATAGATCGGGTTACATAGTGACCGCAGGATTCCTATCATAATAACGATTATAAGAAACAATTCACGAGGTTTATAGCGTGCGGTCAGAGGGACCTCTTTCTCCTCCATAGTTTGTAACTTATAAGAGCCATTCTGATTTGCTCCTATCACCCGGTAGAGCCCTTCCCATTGGGTCCGTTTTCCTTGGTTTTCCACCCTACTAGCTTCGTTCCTCCGGTACACAAAATCTCCTACTTTAAAGTTCACGGGTCTCACCCTCCGGTTTATAATCTTTTTCTACGAGTTTTATACTTAGCTTCCCGTATGGTGGCGTTTTCCCTTCTTTCCTGTAGTAGATCCAAGTTCAAACGTTGTTCCTCTTCGTTTTGATCTTCTCGGAACATCATCGTTCGGTGTGTAGGCATTCCTATTTCCGCCGGTATCACGGCCTCACTTCCGTATGTTAAACTGAACGGGGTCTCGCCGTTACTTGTTTTGAGTGTGGTTCGATGTGCCCATAAAACATTAGGCAATTCGTCCATCCATCCGGTTCTTTCTCGTCCTAATCTTGCTTTTATTCCTTCCATCAAACTCTTGTTGGCTCGTTCCACCAGTCCGTTGGCTTGCGGATGTGCAACGGCCGTGTTTATCTGTTTGATTTTTAAACCTTCACACCATTTTTAAGCGGGTCATTCACAAAGTTAGTCCCATTATCGGTAACTATGACCCGCGGCCATACACGCACACAATATTCTCATAGACAAACTTTATAACGTCTTTTCCCGTTGTTTTTACTAGCGGTTTTGCCTCTATCCATTTTGTAAAGTAGTCAATCGCTACGATCACATATTTGAAGCGGCACGGGTGCCTGGGAAGGGACCCAATACGTCCATTCCCCACTGATAGAAAGGCCATGGAGCCATGATGGAGGTTAATAACGTCTTGGGAAGTTTGGGTACGAGAGCATGTATCGACAAGAGTCACACTTCTGATTTCTTCTCGCGTCTTGGTGCATAGTGGGCCAATAATATCCTTGCCTCATAAGTTTCGCCACTATGGTTCTTGGTCCGGAGTGCATCCCACAGCATCCCTCGTGCACCTCCCGTATTATGTAATTTGCTTGCAACGGACCTACACATCTTAGCATTGGCACTAGATACCCTTTTTTAAACAGAACCCCTCCTTCCATGATATATTGAGGAATTTTCATCCGTAGAGTCCTAGCTTCATTGGGGTCATCCGGCCAAAATTCCTCTTCCAAACATCTGATGATCGGTGTCATCCGGTTATCGCCTCTTCTTCCACCGCGTCTCAATTCTCCGTTCTCTCTCGAGAAGGTTTTTCCAGAACCTCCACCAATACCTTTTTAGTGAGATGGTCAAAGGCTACCGAAGCTAGTTTGCTCGGTATATCGCCTTTTGGTTTTGAGCCCTTGGTATGTTGTGGATTTTGAAGTTTTGGAATCCCACTATGTATATTCTTTAAGCTTGGCCAAGTATTTTTGCATGCTTTCTTTTGTAGTGTAAATTCTCCGTTGATCTAGGCTGGCAACCAATTTGGAATCAACTCGCACATCCGGCCTTCGATTTCTAGCTTCTTTGCGATTGGTCCGGCCGAAGCCTCCATTACTCTGCCGTTATTGGTCTTTGGGAAAGTTGAGCCGTAAAGCATAAGTAAGCTCTTCCTTCTCGGTGATGAGACCCGGACCCGGCTCCTTTGCTATGGGCCCATCCCAGGTGTATATGACCATTCTCCTTCCTCCCCTACTTCCATTATATTCGACTTGTCTCTCGGCTTTGGGTGTCGGTTCGACTTGCATACGTGAGAAAGTGCCAATACGACCTTTGACCGAATTTCTAGGAGCGTATGTGATGTTGTAAGCTCCTAGTTCTATTGCATACTTGGCAAGTTTTCCGAAGCTTCGGTTTGTACAATATCGCTTAACAGGTTGGTCGGTGATAACCCGAATGGGATGAGCCTCGAAATATCTTCGTAGTCTCCGTGATGTATGTAACAGGCATAAAGCTAACTTTTCCATCGGCGCATAATTTTTTCCTCGTGCAAGGTTAAAACTACGTAGTGCACCGTAATTGTCTTCCGTCCCTTTCTACTACTAGAACTGCGCTAACGGCTCCTTTTGATCTTTGCTAAGTAAGCGGATAGCTTTGTTCTTTCGGCCGTGGGGTGGTTAAGAAGGTAATTTTAATATCGGGTTTTCATCTCCTGGAAAGCGCCCGGCTTCCTCCGTCCACCGATATTCCTTCTTGTTCTCCTTTGTGATATTTTTCAAAGTTTCGAAGAAAGGTAAGGATCTCTCTGCTGATTTCGACGAAATCATTCAAACCGCCGATTTCCGCTTAGACTTTGCATTTCTTTCAACGTCCCTGGAGATTTCATCTCCATGATGGCCTTCTTTCGGGATTCGCCCTTATACCTTCGGAGGTTACCATGTATCCGAGGAACTTCCCTTCTTCTACACCGAAGGAACATTTCCGCGGGTTCAGCTTCATATTGATCCTTCGAGGTTGTCAAATGTGCTATGTGCGCTATCATATCCCTCTCCGTTCGGCTTTTTATGACCATATCATCGACATATACTTCCAAGTTTCTCCCTACGCTTGGAATCAGAGTCTACCACGCTGGTATGTTGCCCTGCATTCTTGGCCCGAGGGCATTTTGGTGTAACAGATCGTCCCTTGTTCGTATAGAATGCCGTTTTCTCCTCGTCATCTGTCCATCACGGACTTGGTGGTATCCTTTGTATGCATCGAAAACACTTGTATTTATATCCCATCAGTTCAATCTTCCAATCAATTTACGGTAAAGGGTAATAGTCTTTTAGGCGGGAGGAATCAGATTTTGAAATCGATGCACATCCGCCAACTCCCGTCACATTTCTTTACTAGTACCGGATTGGAAATCCATGTGGGGTATCTTACGGACGAACTATTACGGCTTTTATCCATTCTTCAACCTCTCTTGCAATCACTTGATTTTTCTCTTGGGAGAACGTTCTCCTTTTTTGGGCGATCGGCGTGTCTGATACATTCACATTAAGAGAGTCTTTGGGCGAAGCGTCTTGGAACCCGGTCATATCTGGCGGCTCCCAGCGAATACTTCTTTATTTTTCCTCAACGCTCGATGAGCTGCCTCCTACACTCCGGAGAACCACTTTCCTATTGTCACACGTTGTTCGGGGTATGCGGCATTAACCGATGCGTCCTCCGTCGGTCTTAAGCCTTGAATCTCCGGTTCGCACCCTCCTTCTCGCTTTCGGAGAGAGAATCTTCCCGGGGTCGGCTTTCCTCGAATCTTCTACCCTCCATGACAACTGCCCTCTTGGTAACCAAAGTGGCTATTCCTCGGTAGGAAACTTCATCATGGCATGGATAGTTGAGGGTATGGCTCTTAATTCTCTTAGACACATGCGCCCTAGAATCACGTTGTAGGGTGGCGGGGATCTTCGACCGTGAACTTCATCATGACAGTTCTGTATAACCCATGGTCTCCGAAGCATACCTCAAGCTCGATCTTTCCTAGAGGTTGGATGATTTCCCCAGAGAATCCCACTAGTGGTGAGTTGCTCTCTTGCGGCACTGGATTGAATGGATGAACTAAAGTTGTTAAAGCGGTGCTCATACATTACTTGGTGAAGCACCTTAGTCTACAAATACCCTCCGGACAAAATATCCTTCGATTTCGCTTCCAAAATGAGGGTTCCTCCGATAAATCTTCTGACTATCGTGGGAAAGATATAGGGACGTTCGACTCCTCTTCGTATACCAGAACCTTTCTTTTGCGGTCTTCAACATAGTGATTGACCATGTTGATCACTTTTCTCTTTCCATGATTTCCCCGGCCTTTCGTCCCCTTTGTTGGGCGTTCTTTACCAAATGGTCCAGTTTTCCGATTCCAAAGTCTGTTTCCAACTGCTTTTGGTGATAACAATCGTTGGTCGGTGACCTTTCTCTCCAGTGATACTCGAAGTCGTCCTCATTTTCTTTGCTTGGTTTTCCCTGTAATGGTGGAGGTGGAGGGAGGTTCAAGTGATGTTCAGTAGCCAAGATTTCTTTAAGTTTGTTTGGATAGGGCCAGGAGAGCATGACCCTTTGATTATCATGTTTGTTGTTTTCGTTTTGTCGAAAGTAAACGCCGAGGCGGCGTCTGCTTTTGGAGCCACATACGGAGAAAACACCTCCGGTGTCTAGAGTCATTTCTTTCCAGGCTCTCTGTCCTCCTTCTCTGTCCGGCCCCGAGGTTCTTATCCCTGCGATATGAAGGTTTCCTCTTCTAGACCATTCAACCGTTTCCCCCTTGGGCATCTCGGTGTTCTTATAAGCCTCTTATGCTCGAATGTAATCGTCCACCTAGTCATCATTTCTTTCACGGACTTGGGACGATCATAGAATTTTTTAGACAAGTCGAGTGACGCAGATGGCTCATGACGCCGATATTTTCATGAGCTCCGGTACTCCGGGATCGGTGGCCTCGTCGGTCCACCTCTCTTTGAATACCGGAAGAGTCTCGTTTGCTTGCCTAACAATCCGGGTGATTTGTGGGATCCTTCGAGGTTCTTTTGCCGTAGGGCAAACCTCGTGGTGAATTGGTCTCTCAGTTTACCCCATCCGTCAATGCTTCACGGTTCCAAATTCTTTGAACCGACCATGTCGCTCCATCCATGGTTTGTTGGAACATCGGAACCATCTGGCATTGGCCATTCTCCTTGATTTGCTTGCTCGGACCGGCGGTTAATATGGTCATCCGGATCGGTGACCCGTCGATGCACTTCAAGTTGGTAGGCATTATGCATTTAGGCCGTGAACTCTACTATCCTTCTTGTAAATGGTGACCGGGCCAATTCCTTAAAGGGTTTCTTGAGATCATCCTCGGGTTTTGGCGCGGTGTCTTCCTCCATCTCATCACCGTGCTGTGAAGGTGAGGCGAGTCGGTTTGATGGCCGGCCCCGTGGCGTTGTATTTTCTGAAGAGAAGCCTCCAAGAGGCCATCTGGGCTTGTATTTCCTCTGGTAACCCAGCAGTTTGAGTATTGAAAACCCCGCTTCCCCTATATGTCCGGAGGAGAATCGGGTTCCGGGCGGAGTTGGTGGTCTGAGCTTTGTCATCCGATCTTGAGTAGAATGAATCGGGTCCCACGAATGGCGCCAATTTGTTGAAGCAAATTCTTGTCCTCGTTCGCCTCGGCATCCGGTAGAAAGATGGCTTCTGCACAAAGTATGAACCGTTAGCCTCGCCTCGGATGTAACTCGAGACCAAGCGTGTGTGAATGAGTAAATGTAGGTGAAATGTAGGTGAAAACTCTTATGCCAAGTATTAAATGCGTTGGGGTATTTATACTACCCCAACTTCCTATTCATGTTCACTATTCTATTCTTGTTGGGATACTATTCCGCGGCCTATAGCCACTCTACCTAGTAGGCCACGTGTTAGGAAATCACCTAAAATCTCTGACATGGTGGTGGTTGCCACTCCTTGGCGGACGTCGAGGAAACGTCCGTGGGATCGCTGGCCGGATCTTTGGATCGTCCGGCACATACGTCAACATTCTCCAAAGCCTTTTTTCTCTTCCAGCTTTCCAGAGGTGATATAATCTTTCTTGAAAAGAAACACACTAGATACACACTTTTTTATACATGAGAAATATACACTGTGTGCAAAGTTTGGTTATGTCTCATTATACTTGCCTTGTTTGTTGAGGCAAAAAGAACAAAGTTTGTTATGAGTATTTTTTAAGATAACCCGTATTTCATTTTATCAATTTTTATAACCATTTATATAGAGTTTATTTAAATGTTCTCTTCATTTTCTTCAGAAAAACCATAAGTTTCCTCTGTTTTCTCTGTTTTTTCTTTGATTTCTTTATTGTGAGTATTTTTGTATGAAATAGTGCAAAGTTTTTTAATTTTTGACATTGGGTTTGTTTACTTATTAGTTATTACTATATTTTATTGGTTTCATTTCAGGTTTGAAAAAAAGATGGAAAGATTGAACTCAAAGTTGTACATGGAAAACTGCTTGATAATGCAAGAAAATGAGAAGTTAAGGAAGAAAGCACAACTTCTAAACCCAGAAAACCAAAAGTTGCTTTCACAACTTAAGAAGAGGCTAACAATGGGTGATCAAAATGTCAATAATCATGCACCAAACTCACTCAATGACCTCAACCTCACTACCACCAACAATCATGGTTGCTCAAGTTCTAGGAAGCCTTGAAGAAGTTTTATCAGGAAGATGAATCAAGACTAGTGAAATAACTAAAGTGGACACATGATATCACCTTTTGTAACCCCTATTTTGGTTTTGCAACATGTTTTGGTGTCAAGTAGATAGGGAGATTCAGGGGTAGAATTGGTATTTTAATATATTTAAGCATGATGTAGTAACCTTATATATCTTCTAGTCAAATTAAGTTTATTCATTTTGGTTTTTTACATTACTTATGTTACTGTATTTTGTTTCGCTTATCTTATCATGGATCGTTTATGGCTTTATGGATTTGTGATACTTAGATGTTTGTTAGATCTTGTGGTAAAAGTATTATCAGGCTGTTGTTTACGTGATGGTATGATTTTATATGAATCTTGTGTCCAAAAATTAGATAGCAATATGATTGTTAGACATCGTTTGCAAATGATTTTAATCA
>OU343216.1:144184728-144201972 GCA_910596185.1 Chrysanthemum makinoi | reverse complement strand
ATCACGTATTTTCTCCCCCTCAAAAATGGCATATGTGATGTTATTTTTGAAAAGTTGAGAATAAATATGACCATTTCGAGTATTGCGGGAAGAATGACCACTGTGAACAATTTTTGAACAAAGTTTTAATTCAAGTACTCCTCCTCAATAAGTGATATAAACGGTTGAGGTTTTGAAAATCTGATTCGTTGAGGTTTATGGGTGTGTGTGTATGGATAAAACCACAATATCGATATAAAAAATAATCACAAGTAATGATTTAAAATCCCTTTAGGAAAAAGGATAATGAATCAAAACCCGTGAGTGATAGTGATACGGATTAGGAAATCCGAGTCGTTTCCCAACGAGGTGTGAATGGGCAACGTCGTTATTGGTTCGTTATTAAAATGCTCGATGTTTTGGATTTATGATTATATTAAAACTACGGGGAATGGGAAAACAATTAAGGGAAATTACACTACGGGAAATCCTAAATACGCGATTTATTCTAAAACGTAATAAAAGAAACGTAAATAAAATGCAACTACGTCTAATCTAAGTCCTAAAAATAATCTAAAATTACTTTCTAACTAAAAATGATATTAGAAAATTATCTAAGAATTAAAACTAATTTTTATGATTTTTCTGGAATTTATTTGAATTAAAAACTAATTTAAACTAATTTAAATGTTAAAAATTACAAATTAAACTAGGAAAAATTTGGAAAAATATTTTTTGGCTTTTTATAATTTTCTTAATCTAGGAAAATTGAAAAATTATTTTTTGGAACCTTTTCTGAATTAATCGAATTAAATGCTATTTAAAAAGTATTAAAAACTAGTTTAAATCAAGAAAAATAGCAAACAAAGTTGGAAAATTATGAAAAATTCAGGAAAATTCTAAATTATTATTCTAAATCTATGAAAAATATAAAAACTATGGCTTATGTGAGAAATATAGAAGCTGATGTGAAAAGTGCTTAAAAAATAAGCACTAAGGATAAGCTATAAGCTACAAAAAAGCACCAAATAAAAACAGCAGCTACAATAAGCTAAAACTACTCTAAGGCAACTTATTGAAACTACTTCTAACCTCTAATAAGCAATCTACCAAGTTTGATGCTAGTTAACAACTCAAGCCAATCAGCCCTCACCCTCTATCTTTAAGCTGTTGCACAGGCTTATACAATAAGCTAAACTGAAAACCAATTATTTAGAACTCTAGACCACCAACCAGAGATCAACTAGACCAAATTATAGCTCCTAACTATCTAATATGACCCCTGTGCAAGAGCTGCAATGTATCTGTGTACACACTCAGAATGATGGGTGTGAACAGGGGAAAACTAGGTTAATGCACAGCTGATTTAATGTTTATAGAAAAATCACAAAATTCCACAAAATTAGTTTTTCAAAACTTGACCAGCTGAAGATAATTATCCCAAAGTATCACTTAATATGAACCAAAACTGAATCAATGAAAATTCTACAAAGTTTTGTAAAAAACCACTTTTCCAACTTTTGACTTTTGACAGAATTCTTGCAAAGTTGACTAATATGAGTTTTGAATCCAATTATTGAACTGATAATGATGTTAAATGCTATAATGAACTCAATGCAATCTATATTATCCAGAATAACACCTAATTGTGAGATCTAAACTGCTAAATCAAACAGAAATGAAAACTAGAACAGTTTATATGTGATCTTGACTTTTGATGAGAGCAGATGCAAAACTAAGGACTGAAATGACCTATTAATACTAAACTTAACTACTGCAACTCAAATCTATCTCAGCTTAAACCTATAACTCAGAATCAAACTTAGTACCAAACACTACTTTACCAACTGTTTTACTAATTTTAACTAGAATTATAACCTACTTTTACTACCAAAACTTAACAGTGATAAAAAACTAACCTATAAGCTAAATTAAACCACAATATAGAAATGATAACTAGATAATATCAATAGCAACAAAATTGCAGATTCAAACAGTTAAATGGAAAAGAGATTGAGAACTAACTTGAAGTCCAGCTATTATGCAGCTTAAAACAATACCAAATCTACACTAAACTAGTCTAATCCAACCCAATCCAAGCTCTGCATCAACCCAACTTCATCACCAAAACCATATCAAGCTTCCAGTTGACTTCTGTTGACTGAATAAGAGATTTGAGTGAATTTTGAGTATGAAACAGAAGTAAGCTCACTATAAGCTATAATAAGCTTAAATGAACCTCATGAAGCAGTAGCTGAAGCTTTTTACAAGCTTAGAGAAAGATTGAAAGTATTTTTTTATTTTTCAACTATTTTTTTCTGATTTTTTTTTATTTTTGATTAAGACTAGAAACAAACTGAGATTTCCATAGAATAAGGTAAAATGAATAAAACGATTCTAATAAGCAAATTTAAGTAACATTAACAAGCTAAACAATGATTTAAACATAAAACTGAATTTCATTAACTTTGAAAAATTGTGATTACAAAAAGAGAGATTACAAAAGCTTATAAACTTCTTAAAAACATTTAAATGAAATTAAACTACAACTTTGCTACTGAAAAAAGAGATAATCCAATTCGTGAAATAAAGGGGCTATTTATAGCCAAGCCTAGAGTTAAGAAGAATCTAGAAATCTGAAATCTGTGCTTCTTTGATTGCATTGGTAGCCCTTGGATCATTCTCCACCTCATCCAATCAATCTAAGCCATTGGATCATTGATTCCACGCTGTTTCCACCAATCAGAGAAGAGCATTTAGGTGTATAGCACACGGATTGATGACCTGGCAGTCACGTGTGTCAGGTGGTGTCAGGTGGTGTCAGGGAATAGACGGAATTACCCTTAATTGCTGTTAATTTGGCTTAATTGGGAAGAGGGTATATTAGGGTTCTTAGGTTTCTGGGTTGGGGGGAATTGGGGGTTGGTTTTGGCGCGTGAGGTGTTTTTTATATTATTTCGATTATTTTGACCGTGTTTAATGGTTTGACCGGGGTCCAAATGGTATACCGGGTAAGTTTATTTAAACCGTGGGTTATGAGTTGGTTATTGGACCGGGTTTGTGTAGTTTGGGCTTTGGGTTTGTGTTGGGCTAAGGTTGGACTTGGGATAAATATTAGATCCAAGGTGTAACTTCAAGGGCTAAAGATGTTAATTCTGAAAATCCAGGGACCAAATCTGTAAATCTGAAATCTTTCTCCAAGGGTCATTCTTGACATTCTTAAATAATCCAAGGGCGGAATTTGCAACTTTTGAATCTTGAGGGGTCTATTCTGCCAAATACTCAAAGTTCAGGTACTGATCTTGACAATTCTTCAAACTTGATTATATCTTTCAAATATCATCCTATGAGCATAAAAATCTTCAAAGATGCTTAATTTAGACCTTCCGGCTCAGCTTTAGCTCTCTTAATCTCTCGTGCTCGGGTTTTTGTCTGATTTGGTTAACTTTTGTGTGTTTTTACATATCCGTACCTGCACAAGCACAAACTCAAGAAAACAACAAATATTAGCAATAAACGGCTCTTTCTTGGTTATTTTGGGTCAGTTTTGATAATGAAAAGGTATGTGTTTAAGCACATATCAAAATACCCCAGACGAGATCATTGTCATGTCCCCACGCAATGCAATCAACTCACACTTCTAAAACTAAGGACTTTAATCTCTTTCTACTAAACCTATGAAGAAGTAGCAAAGATTCCTCAAAAGATATTAAGAACCCTTAATTCTAAAAACGCCCCGTTTACCTTTTAATTCACATATAGATATTACGATTAAGCACATTCCGGTTATGAGTGACGGTTTGCTGAACTTTCATGTCGATCAATAACTCCAACATTTTTCAAACGACACGTTAGGATCACAGAGTAGAAAACACAACACAGCGTGAAGTGACCATACGGATAGAATACATCGTCCTTGATTTTTCACAAGTCCCCAAACTAAGCGTAAAATCGAAATCATTGTTAAATATGATTCTAGATGCTAACACTACCCATGGAAGTTACTTGTGTAATTACCTTTTGCTCCCATTTTCCTATTTGCCTCTAGAATTTTTTTATTTTTGTGAGAAATGAATTTCTTCAAGTTTCTCGTTTTCGATAACTTTTATTCCGATAAAGATATAAAGCTAAGTCGCTAATTAGTTATCCATCTTCCCTCGAAAACCACTGCACACAAAAATGAGGTCCACATCAAGGTCCTAATTTCACACGATTTAGGGAGAATGTTGGGAATTATGTGAAGTTTGGATTATGCTGATATTACTGCCGAAATGATTCTGCTGAAGATATAGTGGATTCTGCTGAAGACATAATCTACTGAAGAGTAATAGTTATTAGTCATTTATCTTGCGGAATTGTTTATTCCGTGTTTAGTATATTTAGTTTGGATATACATGAGCTTTATTAGGAAGTGATTGTGTATATCTTATTTAGTTTTAAGTTTATACGTTTCTTGGGAAACGGTTTAGAGATATTGTTTAGGGTTCCTTGTCTATAAAAGGAACACATTAGAAAGAGTTATGTATCGATTGAAAAACTCAGTTTTAGTTAATATAAAGATCCATAGAGGATCAAGAAGTTCTTAGTTATTACTTGTGTTTATATTCCGCGGCTGAACATAAGTTGTAGAGATTATCTTTTATTGTGCTTGTGATTACATAGGCATACATAACGATCCACGAGCTCAAGATCTATCAAGGTCTGTTTGTTTTCAACAAGTGGTATCAGAGCCTCGTGAGAGTCTCTACGATACTAAGGACAAGCTTTTTCTAAACACCCATACAACCATAACAAAATCATCATGCCTGGTTCAGGATGTTGATCTTGAACTCACCAACAACCAAAACTCCACCCATCTGCAACAACTAAGGCTCTCTAATAGCAATGCTAAGTTTCCTTACCTTAAAAGGGAATATGATCTTTGAAGATGAAGATGCAGAGCTGATCTCCAACATTGATTGGAATCTATGGCAGATAATTCGAGGGGAACAGTTTAAAGAGAACTACCACGGATGCTTCTGGTAATATGATGAATGTTCCTCCCAAAAGCTGCGAAGAGTTGCTGGCGGTTCAGAGAGAAACCAAGGCCAGAACTATTCTTCTGCAAGCTATTCCTGAGGATCACTTAAGTGATTTTCACTTCATGCAAGATGCTAAGGATATATGGTTAGCAATTAAGGCAAAGTTCGGTGGGAATGAGGAGTCTAGGAGAGATGAAGAAGTCCATGCTAAGACAACGTTAGCCAGGACTTTCAAATCTCTAAAGAGGAAGGAATTCACAAGGGCTATGATAAGTTTCACAAGATCTTAAGTCATTGAATCATTTCTACAGGCAAAGCGGATAATGATGACTGTAACTCTAAGTTTCGAGGTCATTACCTCCATCCCGGCTACATGTAGCATAGCTTTAAAAGCTAAAGGTGGTTTGGACATGATGACCTTTGATGAGCTCGATAACAAACTTAAAGCTCTTGAAAATGATGTAAGAAGTCCTTTTCGGTCATCCTCTACGCTAGTGATACTTGCCTTTGTTGGAGCCTCTACTCCAAAGTCTAGCTATGGTTCAAGTCCATATCCATCATCATCTAATGCTGCTCCTTCATCAAGTTCTCACTCTAAATCAAGCAACATTATGGAAGATGTACTTGGATCCTTCTTTGCTGATTATGATCCTCGCAGGAACTGCTTATGAGGATTTTGATCATGTGGACCCGCTTGAGATGGAAGAGATGAAGTTGAGGTGGCAAGTGGCCATGCTTTCCATGGATATCAAGAGTTTTGAAAGAAGAGCTGGAAGAAGGTTTGGATTCAAAGGACGTGATCCAGCAAGGTTTGACAAGAGGAAGGTTAAATGCTTCACATGCCAACAGATGGGGCACTTTTCTAGAGAATGCAAAGACAGGAAAGCTGGTGATGAGACAAGATACACTTCTTATCAGCAGTATCGAGAAGGAGGCGAGAACATCAAAGGGATCAACTACTTTGGTCACTCTGGATAGCAATGTAGACTGGAAGCAACATGAGGAGTCTGATAATGATGGTCCTGATAATGTTGGGTTGATTGCCGCTGTACTTGAGAGGATAGGCATGATCAGATTGCCTTGATGGGCATCTCTCAGGTACAAAATTGTGTGTTTGGGTGTAGTGAGCGTTATAATGAACTTAAGCAAGCTTATGATATTTTGGAACCTAAATATAATGAATACTTTGTGGAAGTTGAAGCGTATAAACAGGCTTTAAAAACTCTAGAAAGACAAAAGGTTTGGTTTCAGAAAAATGAAATAGCTTATGATGAGAAAATAGGTGTTTTAGAAAGAGATCTCGAATGTGCTACAAATGAATTAAAATGGTCTGAGAAGTTAAGAGCGAGATGTAGTGTCGAGGAAAATCTAGAGCTTAAGGAAAAAGTTAAGGAGGAAATTGCTAGGAATAATGAATGGATGATGAATGGTAATAAGTTGGCTAGTCTCATTTATAGTAGTCAAGCTCCCAATTCTACAGTGGCTTTAGGTTTTAAGAAATATGTAGGCTTAGAAGCTAGGGATGACACACGTAAATCTACACCAGCAGGCCTAGCTAATTTTGTGAAAGAAGGTGACCTACATGCTGTTAAGTGGACAATTAGAGGTGAGAACATGCCCATTGACCTTTCCACTCTTAATGACTTTGATGGATCACACCATCTGTATGGCAAAAAGTCAAGTGACTTGCCAGACCCTAATACTTCTACTAATGACTTTGTCTCTTGTGTTAACAGTGACAAGTCCTCCAAGCAAGGGTCTACAGAGTGTGATTCAAGTGACAAGTCTGACCTTCCCAAGTCTGCCCTTCCCAAGTCTTCACTTCACCGCCTCGCACTCAAGACTACCAATAAGCATGCCAGAGTTGCTGCCAAGGAATCCACTTCCAAGACAGTTGCCTCTGAGAAGACTTGCTTTTAATTCTTTGCATAATAGTCCTGTTAAAAACAATTCTTTTCATGGTTGTGGTTTGAATACTTCTGCTTGTAAGAATACTTCTTTTGGTTTGAATAAATCTTCTCTTCAGAAGAAATGTTTTGTGTGTGGAAGTAAATCTCATTTAATTAAGGATTGTGATTATCATGAACAAAGAATGAGTAGGTGTGGTGCATCTAGCATAATAGACCTATGTGGAGCAATGTTAATGCTATACCACCTTATGTTCCACAAGCTACTAATTATAATACTTCTTTTTCTTGGAGAAGATCAATTGGAAAACCATATGTTAAACCAACCATGAATATTTTAAAATGGTTTTTGGCCTAGATATGTTAACCCTATGACTGATGGGAAAGGGTACGGGATACTCTGTCAAGACCTCAGCAAGTTGTTCTTGGAATATACAGAGACCTAAGTTTCATTGGAAACCCAAGAACAATAGTGGATCTTATACTTCTATATGGCACAACTCAGATGATCCACAAAGTGTTCAAGTCGGCAATGACTTGAGCCTCCATAGTGTACTAACTTTCTGTATATTTTGTTGTTGTTGTAGGATCATCCCCTTAAGCATAAAGATGTTGGAATTGTTGACAGTGGTTGTTCTAGAAGTATGTCGAAAACAGGTGGACATGATGCATAACTTTGTGCCCATTGAAGGAGAGGAGCAATGTAACCTTTGGAGGAAGTGATGGACGGATATTCTTGGAAAAGGGACCATCAAACCACCTCAGCTGGATTTTGAGAATGTTTATTATGTCAAGGAACTTCAACATTTCAATTTGTTTTCAGTCTCACAAATCTGTGACACTAAAAACAAAGTACTCTTCACAGAGGATGAATGTCTTGTGCTGTCTAAAGACTTCAAACTCCCGGAAGAAACCTCAATTCTGCTGAAGGTTCCTCGCAGTCACAATCTTTATACATTCAACTTAACTAATGTCCAACCATCAGGTGACTTAACATGTTTGGTGGCTAAAGCATCTGTGGATGAGTCCACCAAATGGCACAGAAGGATGGCCCATGTCAATTTCAAGACCATTAACCAGCTCTCTAAACTGGGCCTGGTTCAAGGACTTCCTGCCAAGTATTCACCATGATCATAACTGTGTTGCATGCAACAAGGAAAGCGAAAGCAGCAAGAGCCTCCTACAAAGGTGTTCCTGTTACAGCAGTAAGCATTATTTATGAACCTCTTCAGCTACTTCATATGGATCTGTTTGGTCCAACTAAAGTGAGAAGCATTGATCATAAATATTTTTGTCTAGTGATCACTGATGGTTATAGCAAATTTTGTTGGGTATTCTTTCTAAGGACCAAAGATGAAACATCTGAAGTATTGAAAGACTTCATTACCCTTATTGAGAATCAGTTGACTAAAAAGGTGAAAGGAATTAGTGTGATAATGAATACAGAGTTCAAAATGCAATTCTGATAGAACTCTGCAGGATCAAGGGCATAAAAAGGGACTATAGCACTCCAAGAACCCCTCAACAAAATGGGGTGGCAGAGAGAAAAAATAGAACCTTAATAGAGGTTGCAAGATCAATGCTAGCAGACTATAAACTTCCCATGTTTTGGTGAGACTGTTGGTACTGACTTGTTATGTACTCAATAGAGTGTCATTACAAGACCACACCTTAAAACACTACGAACTTCTTTTTGGGAAAGTTCTGTTATTCATTACCTTAAACCGTTTGGTACTTCAGTGACAATTTTAAATACCAGTGATCCATTGGGCAAGTTTGATGAAAAGCTGATGATGGTTCTTGTGGGGTATTACGCTCATGATAAGGCATCTGAGTTTACAATGTATCTGCTAAGAAGATTGAGGAGACATTGAATCTGCGGTATCTTGAAGACAAGCCTAATGTTTGGAGACGGGGACATATTTGGTCATTTGACCTTGATTACTTGACTACTTGGGATATGCTGAACATGTGGCTAACAAAATACAGTTGAAGCATCTCAGGCGTCAGTCGAAACTTTGGAAGCTCATTCGAAAGTGGTAGTTCGATGATGATGAACAACCCATTGAAGTGCCTTCTTTCTCTCCAACAATTTTGTAGGTGACATAAAGATAATACTTGATATGGGTGAAGATGAATTCTATTATCTTTGAGGACCTTGCGATGAAGAAACAAAGAGTATCACGCCAATTTGGATCTTTGAGAATGTTAAAGAAAGTTCAAATGAAGCACTCGGCAGAAACTCCAATTAACGAAAGTCATTTCCTCACCTCCAATTAAATTTTGAAAGACATGTTGAATCTACTCCTATGTCTACTAAAGTGTCAACAGACCTTGGAGAACCTTATACAGGTTTCCAAAAGCCAGGATCTTGGTCATCATCAACCTAAAGCAGGCATCTTCAACAGACCTTCCTATGATCGACATTGAACCTACTATGACTAATCTTGATTCTTCCATTGATGTCAACACCACCACTACAACTAGGATCAACAATGTTCATCCACAGTCTAATATTATTGGTGATCCTAATGCACCTGTTAGAACAAGAGGTACTGTGGCGCGTTCTAAATATGGGCGGTGGCTTTTGTCTCTTATGTCTCAAATCAGAGAGAAATCACACAGACTATCAACATTGTACATTTGCTTGTTTTCTCACAAACCAACCCGGTGTTACTCAGGCTCTTGACGATTCAAGTTGGCTTGAAGCTATGCAGGATGAGATGCAACAATTTCAAAATCGGCCAGGTTTGGATATTGGTCCCACTACGATGGTAAGTATGCTATTGGGACAAAATGGATTCGAAGAATAAGAGATGCTTTCGAGGTGTTGTCATTAAAAACAAAGCCAGATTAGTTGCCGGGTTATAGACAGAGGAGGGATCGATTATGATGAAGTGTTTGCACAGTGGCAAGAGTTGAGGCTATAAGGATTTTCTTAGCTTATGCATCCTATATGGTTTTATGGTCTATCAAATGGATGTTAAAGGAGCCTTCTTGTATGGTGAAATTGAAGAGGAGGTGTATGTCACTCAACCTAAAGGATTTGAAGATCCAGATCATCCTAACTATGTGTATAAGGTAAAAAGCTCTCTATGGACTACATCGAGGCACCCAGGCTTTGTGTATGCTAGGCTATCTACCTTTCTGCGCGCATGTTCTGTGAGAAGAGGTGCAATTGATAAGACTCTCTTTCTAAAGAAAGAATTCCATGACATAATTCTTGTGCAAGTGTATGTGGATGACATTATTTTTGGATCCATAAAGGAAGCTTGGTGCAGGGAGTTTGAGGAGCTTATGAAGGGAGAGTTCGGATGAGTGCAATGGGAGAGATGACTTTCTTTTTGGGTCTTCAAGTTAGAGAGCTTGATGGTATCTTTATCGTCGGGACAAATATGTGAGGACATCTTGAAGAAGTTTGGTATGGAGGGTGTAAGGGGCTGCCACTACACCTTATGAAGCTCCAAAGACAAAGACCAACAATGAAGCTGATCCACCTATGAATGTTCATTTGGCACAGTCTATGATTGGGTCTTTGATGTATTTAACAGACTTCCAGGGCACGATATTACTTTTCTTTGTGAGTGTTTGTTCGCGACATCAAGTTACTCCATTGACTTCCCATCTCAATGCTGTTAAGAAGATCTTTAAGTACCTTAAAGGCCAACCTCTTCTAGGTCTTTGGTATCCAAAAGAGTCTCCTTTTAAGTTGGGCTTATATAGTGATAGTGACTATCTTTGCTAATCTGAATAGGAGGTCCACCACTTGAGGTTGCCAATTCCTAGGAAGAGATTGATTTCTTGGCAATGCAAGAGCAAACTATTGTGGCTACCTCATCACTGAAGCGAGAATGCGTGGCTGCTGCTAATTCTTTGTGGGCGAGTTCTTTGGATTCAAAATCGGTTGTTGGATTATGGGTATAACTTCATGAACACAACAATTCTTATTGATAATCAAAGTACCATATGCATTGTTAAAATCCAGTTTTCGGTCGCAACATATTAAAAGAGGTAAAAGTATGATAAGAAATTGATTCAAGTGGTCAAAATACATACTGATGACAATGTGGCTGATTTGTTAACAAAAGCTTTTGATGGACCAAGGTTTCAACACCTTGTGGTCCATATTGGCATGCTTAACCCTTAAGCGCAAAGTTAAGGGGAGGCATAGGCCTCGGGGAGGCATATGCCTCGAGGGGAGGATTTGTATAACTTTGCTTTTTGCTATGTAAATTTGTATATTTGGTTGATTTTAACTAACTCTAACATGCTAATGTTATCTTAGTGTGTTTCTTTGTTGGTTTGTGTGTTTCTCTGTGTTTTACGTGTTTGTTTTGTAGAATGGTTGTCCCGTCCGGTTGAGATATGGTCAAAGCTTAAGCTTGTTTCTGCTTGAATTCATTGTGAAGTGTATGATTTGTTACTCTGAAGATGATGTCTTGAAGTTATTTGATTCATTCAAAAAGTACATAAGCAAATAGATCATTCATTCATTCAAGAAGATTTACGATAACACTAGAGTACTAGCAACATCAAATGCATCTACATGATCTACTAATCTAATCTTTACATATCATCCGTTCCACATCTAAGGACATTTGGATATGCATGATCGCTCACATCTTTCACACTAAATCTGGCTACGCTTGTGATGAGCATAACCAACTCTAACAGATGCTAAGGATCAAAATGGAGAGGATGGATTGATGAAGCGAAGAAATTTGGTGATTGTGGTAGAGATGAGAAGGAAGATTTTCATTTATGAATCATCTACTCTTTCCATCATCTGACAACTTACATCATTTCCTTTTAGTTCCTCGATGCGATATGTGATGATGCATCAAAACATGATGCCAAGAGACCAAGCACCACCTTTCTACCCATAGGAAGTGGTGGATTCCAGCTCGAGGTCTACATTGAGTGAGGTCTGGGGGTTGGGGAATGATGTTTCCTCCTTATAGGAGTCATCAGAATCTTGGCGATTCACTGATTTCTCAACACTTTTATCTTGATGAGGAGAGAAAAGGGTGATTTCTTTGGTCGTGGGTATGGTTTTGGAAAATAATGAAACCATGGATTGGTATCTTCACTTGATGATGAGGATGATCTTTGAGATCAATGATCTGAGGGTTTGGTACTCATGGTTATTATGGCTAATTTTGGGTTATTGATGAAATTAGGGTTTGGAATGAAATTTGGGGTTTTGATGAAGTAGTATGTGTGCTTTGGGATTGCTTTATAGACGGGTTCAAGTGGTAAGAGAATTAATGCGTGTGGGTGAAACGAGTAAAAGATATTTCTTGAAGCTTCTTGAATAAGTAATCTGTTTCTGCGATTATTCTACTTGACGAGAATGGTTTACATTTTCCACCGAAGTTAAAAGTGAATAAGTACAAGTAGAATCGTCATCGTTGGTCAACTTTGACCAAAATTGGGAAATTTTCATTTATTCTCTACGGCATATATTAAGCTCCATATTAAGTGATTTGATTTTAACTCATTCAAAACACTTCCTTTTGTGCATGTAAACCTAATCTTCAAAATTTCTCATGGCGCTTCAATTTAAACATGATCATAATAAGGTTGCTTTTCTTGGAACCCTTTCGGGGAGATGAGTTGTATCGTCCGATGATTTCATTTTACAAAGATCAAAAATTAGGTATGCATTAACGCATTCTCCAAATGCTATATATGAATCTTTGGTTACTCAATTTTGAAGCAGAAGAAGAAGTGATTCGAGATAGTTGCAAGTGTTGATGGAAAGAGTATGTGGTAACGAGGAACTGATGAGAAGACAACTTCACTTGAATGATGAAAATGGAGTTTATCATTCTGATTCTACAATGGTACTTGAAGGGATTGACGATTGGATATCAAAGTACGAGAAACGATATGTGTGTTAAAAATAAGTTTGTCCTATGTGGAGGTTCATGGTTCATCACGTTGCTCCGTGTTTAAGCAATAAGTCTGGAGGATGGGATCAGTTTTCAACTCAAATGGGATGTGGTATTGTTTGTTTATCTAAGGGTTTGACTTATAATTTCTCTAAGTTTATTTTTGATAATATGGTTGAAAATATAACTAGGAAAAAGGTAAGTTTAACTAGAGTTCTTACGAGATGATGTGAATGTTTCTACTCAAACTCAAGCTTTTATCCCATAGGAGTTTTGACCTCTAAGTTATTTGCAGCGATGAGAACTAGTTTGAGGGGACACATTTTCCTTTGTTAGCGACAATGTTGCCTCGGAAGATATTCACTGATGATGGGGTAATGTTGTGTACCCTCTGTCAATAATGCTGATGGTAATCTTTGAGTAGATGTAGATGAAGGTTCTACTGTTCTTTGAGGCATCCATATCTTCACCTAGACCTTGTCCTAGACAAGAACATACACAAGTTTCAAATGATGAAGTTAGGGATCACATTGATGAAGTTGAGGTTGATCTTGCGATAGATTGCCTACACCAGAATCAATTAGGAATCCATTTGAGGATGTTCACTAATGTTGATGGGTGAGTGATTGGTCTAGAAAGAACTTACGACCAAACATTTTTGGTAAAAAGATTGTGGCATTAGGACAAAAGTTGAACACTTGGAGAATTACTAAGTCGAGAAGGTAATAAGAAGCGATTTCCTGACTACTAGGAGGAGGACGAAGAGAATCTTCATGCATCCTTTGGAATGATTAAGTCAGCTCTTACATCAGATGTTTCTTCTCCTATTGCTAAATCTTCAAAGAGTAAGAGACCTATTATATATGCTAGCAAAAGAAGACAATGTTTGACTAAGGTGTCAGCGACGCACTTCAACGAACACATATGATTTGGTGCATCTGCGATGTTATAATTAAGGAGGTTACTTCGATTATGGTCAAACTTAGTCTGCTGCAGAACAATGTTGTTCGCCTTATTTGAGATAGAAGAGGTTTTGTTCTTTGGGAGAATGTTTAAGTTGAATTCTTCTTAGAAGTTTTCTCTACATCTGTTGAGGATTTGTCACAACTTTGTTTTCTCTCTGATGTAGGTTTGCTTGTTTCTTAAAGCTCACGTTGGTTGTCTTGATATTGGTTCTCTTGAGACATTTTTGACACGAGAGCAGGATCATGTGATTGATGATATACTTAATTGGTATAGTGATTGAAGAAGAAAATCAAGCTCAAGCTAGATTGTTTGCTAATTATGAGAATATCTGGAGAGTCGTATTGTTGCTAAATTTCTTCAAGATCAGTATGATTCTAATTTGACTCCTGAAAGGCAATTAGAGCTTGATGTATTATTTCCTAAGATAACTGATGATCAATGGGATGCATATACTTCTCAAGGTGCATCTGATCCAAATCTTGCAAAACTTATCTTAGGAGCATCTTTTGATGATGATACTTTTGTGGATAAAATGGTGGCACTTGGTAATCTAAGGAAGCAAGAATCTGCTGCAAAGAGAAGAACTTTAATTGATCAAAGAAATAAAGCCAAAAGAAAAAACTTATGATCGATTGGAGGAGAGAGGAATTATATGAGGAGTGTAGTGAAGAATTCGCTATGTATAATTCGGTATGTCCATGAAGCAAATCAATGCTTTGTCTGATGATGTTTTGATTAGACAGTATCATATGGTTATCGCAGTTTCTTCTTACGGTTCTACTTCTTCTACTCAATTGGAAAATATTGCTTCAATGGTGATGTTCCTACTGACCAAGAGGCGAAAACAGTTGAAATTGTGGATAATTTTGATACTATGTTGCCTTTGGTCATTTCTCCGGTTGTTACCTCTAATACAACTTCAGTAGCTACTCTTTCTTGATGTAGTTTATTCTTTCTAATCCATTTTGGTTTCTTACGAAATATTGTCTAGTGTGGATTTGAGTGATTCTCGATTGAGGAAATGATCTACTGACTTGATCTGATAATATTCTTGGTACGGGACAACGAGCTTGGTTACAGAGGGCTACGACAGGTTGGCTAAAATGTCTGGGAATACTACTTTAGATCTCAAGGCTGATGAATCTACCTTTATTGAAGTTGGATCGAGGAAGTTTTCTTGAAGGAACTCATGTGGTCTTGGTTGATTGGAAGGCTGACTTGTTTATAGGATGGATATCTTGTTCTTGAGTTTAATTTCTTGAAGGAAATTCTTCATTTAGTGACGGACATGATTTGAATGCTTTATGATCATGTCATTCAGTATTATAAGTCTCATTAAATAACAGTTACTGTTTTATATTTGTTGGGTGATCTTCAGGTTATGTTTGATTCTCATTCTCCAAATGGTCAAAATTCTATTTGGAAGCTTTCTCATAAGTGGGAGATTGAGAGTTGGAGATTTTATCCGTTGCCTTGTGTACATGTGGTTCAAACTAAATGTGGGATGATTTTGTGTATGCTCTCAGGATAAGCTTTAATCGTTATCGGTTACTTTTATGGAAATGTTGCTGAGACACAAGTTGGAAGTGCCTCCGAATCCTGTTGGAAATGATGAACTTCATGCTACTCAATGTGTTGGTTTGATTAAAATGAAACTTCTATCACATAAAGGTTCATCTTGATTGTACCATTTTGTAATATTTGTTTTCTTTATTCTTAGTTAAAAAAAAAAATATATATATATATATATATATATATTTTATTTTTCTCTAACTATTTAACTAGGCTTGTTGTATATTTCTCCTGGTTGTGTGTCACAGATATACCTTGTAATATATTAAAGAGTTAGCTAGTCAAAGGGTACTGACTTTGGTAAAGACACACATCAATCTGTTGATAGGCTGTAATGATTTGCTAAAAATCATAGGGTATGCAACCACCCTGCAATTCTTTGAGTGTTGTATGGTTTTCAATTCACCATGGTTTATTCATTTTGGAATCAAGAATTGACTATAGCCCATGTATATGACTTGTGGTAAAGGCGTGGCATTTCATATTTGGTTCTCAATTCACAATTCTAAGAATTGACTAGTCCCGAGCAAACGGCTACAGGTAAAACATATCAAATCCGTTTATATTGGTTCTGGTTTGCCAATAAATGGATGTGTTATCGATTGTACCATAGTTACGAACTTAAACATATGGCTACTCGGTGGTGATGGCTATTGGTAAAAGAGACATCAAATCCATTATTTTGATGATTCACCTCTCACGGAGTTCACACACTGGATGTGATGAGAATAGTATGCAACTAATTGTTTTGATACCTCATTGTCATTTGTTGCGCAAAGATATAGAGTTTGAGTTTTCTTCATCGTAGATGTTCTTATTTGGATTCTTTTGTTGTGCACAATCCTCTGAGCTGTTTTTGTTAAAGATCTATCAAGCGGAACTTAACCTAGTCAAATTCCAGTTTAGGGGTGATTGGGGAATTATGTGAAGTTTAGATTATCTTTGATATACTGCCGAAATGATGATTATTTGAAGACATAGTGGATTATGCTGAAGACATAATCTCTTGAAGAGTAATAGTTATTAGTCATTTCTGCGGAAGTTTATTCCGTGTTTAGTTTATTTAGTTTGGATACACATGAGCTTTATTAGGAAGTGATTGTGTATATCTTATTTAGTTTTAAGTTTATCGTTTCTTGGAAAGCGGTTTGAGAATTGTTTAGGGTTCCTTATCTATAAAAGGAACACATTAGAAAGAGTTATGTATCGATTGAAAAACTCAGTTTTAGTTAATATAAAGATCCATAGAGGATCAAGAAGTTCTTAGTTATTACTTGTGTTTATATTCATTGCTGAACATAGTTGTAGAGATTATCTTTTATTGTGCTTGTGATTACATATGCATACATAACGATCCACGAGCTCAAGATCTATCAAGGTCATTTGTTTTCACAGAGAGAATATCCTTTTATTGGCGAATGAGACAACTCATTTCTGAGTCCAGGCAAAGCTTTGTATAGACATCTCCGGGATCCGGTTTGACTTTAACACTATTTAAACCATTTGCATTTTGCAGTACAGGCCCTTGGTCTTTAAACTACTAACTCAGCAGGTTGCGGCACATGCAAAATCTTATAACTTTAATTTCTCACTGCATAAGTCTACCTGAAACAACATAACTTTGGATTTTTTGATTTTAAAACATTTGAACTTTATATGTTAATTTTTGTGCCGCCCTGACTTTTATAACAATAAAACAATAAGACAAACCTCGAGAATCGGTTAACTATACACCGTAGCAGCGATTACACCGATGTGTACCTTCAGGGCAAAAGATTCTCTAAAGATAAAACAACTCTCGCCAAAACTCAACATCAGGGGGGGTGGCGTTTTAGGACGAGGGCCAACTGCCGTTTAGCATCAAACTCATAGTAATCAACTCTATCATTTCTCGATCTCCACGGT
>OU343216.1:144167426-144184628 GCA_910596185.1 Chrysanthemum makinoi | reverse complement strand
AATAGGTTATCAAATCCGAATAATCGATGAACTTCGATCACATGAACCACAAGTCGCTCCGATGTACATTACTCTTCGAGATTGACCGCTTGTCTATTCAAGGAACAATACATCAACATCTTCATATTTCCAAATGCATTCCAATTATCTTACATATAACCAATCAGCCCATGATGTACACATGTACCCAACAAGAGTAGAGACAATGACATTCAAGTAACATGTCGAGTCATCATCATCTCTCACAGATGTCAACTCCGTAATAACTCGATTAAGCCCGAATGCAAAACAGGATGTTGTGAGTTCTAGATGGCCCATATCTCCCCATGATGGTTTACATCTTATCTCCGAATCAACATAATAATGTGTACATGAAGGAATAATCGGAAGCACTTTACCATTATTCATATTGAAGATGTCGATAAGCAATATCATCTCACGAACCAAATATTCTTCTCATATTTTTCTCTGAGAATTTGAGTTAACACATACCAAAAGTATCGAGAGACCTACTTCTCCCAAATGGTTGGAATAATACATCAAAGGTTATGAGTAAACATCGAAGTTTCTCTCACGGTTATGACATTTGTCTTTCAGGGATTATTTCAACGAGAAGAAGTATTAGGTTCATCACGTGTACTCGTTGTGTGTTTAGATGTATGTCTCCTTCCCCATGATTTAAATAGCACATTATACATACCAAATATTCTTGAAATGAGAGAAGAACAAAAGTTAGCTCAAATGAATCTTGTGAGAATCAAGCGCTATAGAAACTCTCTCGACTATCTTTATCAACCCATTCGTAGACAATTTGAAGTGACCACCGCGATGAAGAAAACCCGATGTACCAAACTTGAAAGCGGAGTAGAATTCCCCGCATTTGCATCTTAAGCTTGCACTAATGTTGGAAGAGCGGTGTCGAGAATTTATGCTCCAAGCAAATCTCCAAGTACTCAATACTCAACGAAAGTATGAGACATTAACACCTCTTGCGATTATCACAGCGACATAAGCGTGTGTCATCAGTAAAACAACGTAACTCCTTGAAGTGATAGTTAACCGGTCTTCAACCATCCGCCCCGACTGCGGTAACTAGATAAACCAAGTCTTCAACTTAAATTCAATCACGAGCAAGTTATCATTGAAAGTCATGCATCCAACCATCCTCGACTTCAAGATAAAATAAGAAAAGCGCTTTGAAGGTCAACTTCAATCTCAAATAAGTGATAAACGATTAACTCCGAAGTAATCAACTTATGTCAAATACCGAACACGTGAATAAACATACAATCAGATGTACATTCACCCTGAATGAACGGAACAAATGATGCCTCAACATCAATGCATTCTTCCTAAAGTATACATGTAGTGACTGTCACGGAAGATTCACCAATAATGTCTTCGAGCGGATGAAGTAGTCATTTTCCTTAATGTTCATGTGGTTGATTTATAAGCGTGCAATAATGAGAGGAACAATAATCCGTGAAGATTTGGCGAAGGAATACCAAAGAGCGGATCATTATTCATGAATAAAAATCCGTGAAGATTTGGCAAAGAAATACCAAAGAGTGGATCATTATTCATGAGTGCAACTGCAATATTATGATAGTCATTATCAACACCTTGAGGAATAACTGGAGATTAAGCTTCTTGAGTAGTATGAGAAGTACTTCTTGGATGATCAACATTCGCTAGCGGTTGGAAATACTCATCAAACATATCTTTGAAGAATAATTCCCAAACAATGAATCCGTTATCCTGTAAGTGAAGCATTAGCGTTGGAGGAGTGTCATCAAAAATCAAATAATGAATCATTGCTAAAGAATATTAACAAGTCTAATTGGGGATTAAATTTTGGCTTTTCAATCTCCCCCAATTAGTGCTCTCCCACTAAGCGTGAAGATTTTCAAGTGTTCTTCTCGGCGGGATTGACAAGAAGAAGTCTTTAGATCATCAAATGCAATTGCTCTTTAGTCTTCTAATCATGTAGAGAAAATGCATTAGACTATGTGACTTCGACCTTCTTCAAGATTGTCCGAATGGGGAAATAGACAGCTAACATCTTCTTCACACCAAAGGCATTCCCGTTAACTTGTAAATAGCAAATTCCCTTAATTAAATCCTCCCAATCAAACAAAACGAGAATGTAAAGATGTTCATCAAAGAAATGACAGCCTAGAAGCACTTTGTCATTTAATCATATCAGCCCGTGTGAAGATGTCAAACAACGGCTCTTAGAAGAAACTACATGTGAAGATGATCCGATAAGAAGAATCTCGGTTCTTACATGAGTTAGGAGTCGTTTGACCATATATTCTCAAATATCAATCAATCATGCAAAAAATTCACTCTTCTTCTCCCCTCAAAATTGCATATGGAGATGCCATTCTTGATTAAACAAGTGATTATCATCCAAATGTATCCTATTCACACTTCTCCATAAATTAGCACATGATGTCGCCATCTTAATTATATTGAGCAAGTGGAATAAGAGTAATTATCGATAGTCCGATTCACTTGATGAACAAGCGCATGGAAAAAGCATGAAGCATGTTGATGAAGAATGTCGATGAGAATGGTCATAAACATGAAGATTTATCTTCTTATGAAGATAAAGCGCCGAAGCATACACCTTTCTTTTCTTTCGGCGAACCAGGGCCTTGTGTTATCCGCACGCCATGATGATGAAGTGCGAGCTGGCTCAATCGATGTGAGCAGACGTCTTAGCCGATTGAATATCAATGTTGAGTAACTTGAACCCGTGAGTTATGAGATATCAATCCTTTTGTTATCCATACTTTAAGCCGGTCCATGTATTGAAGGATCGAAGTATCTGCTTGAGTAAGGGACTACGCATTAATATTACAAACTTGATTGCATATATTTTGGTTAGTGACATCAGTATCCAAACCTTTGGGGTTTCACGGTCAACATTGAGAATGCCATTGGTAAACATCTTTCCTGAAGGTATCCACCTAAGTCCAGCATCCTTAAACATTCTACCAGACGGTATCCACTTATGGCAAGGTCTAGGATTGTTAGGCTTCTTATGCATAGTGAAAGACTTATCCTTATTCCTAGTTTCCATAGATTTAACAGTTGGTATCCATCTAAGCAAGATTTTGGTTTGTTTTGCTTCTGCATGCACATAGATGACTTAGTAAAATCCTATACTTATGGTTGAACCTTTGTATGAGCATTTACTTTCTTTAGGGATTTCGAAAAACAATTATCATGATTTGCATTAAAGATGCATTTCTCTCTATAATTTGAGCAAAAGCAGACTTGTTTGGATTCAAAAGCGATCTAGAGTTCTTAGAGTGATGCGCTATGGGAATAGCTTTATTCGAAATGCAACTACTATTAGATACAATCAATCCCTAGTCTTTTAGTTGAGTGTTCCTAGGTAATGGTTTAAAACTACTAGGCATTGCTTTGAAATCTCGTAAATTCTCAACCTAGGTCTAGCACCTAAAATTCCATCTTTTTGAATCTGTTCCTTCTTTCTAGCCATTTCTAGATAAGAGTTCTTATACAAGTCATTCATAGCATTTTTACTAGGCAAGTAAGGTGAAGTGGCTGGTTTTGTCAAAACTTGTTTCGCATCAACTTGGGAGGCAAACCGTGTTTTTGAAAATTTTGGTGTTCGGATCTAAAGCATTTGGTTGTCTAATAACCGGTTTCCCCAAGATTGATGGTTTACAAACTTAGTGTTCACACTATTCATTGTTTTTCACAGCTCATTTTTAAAGCAACAATAGAAACTCTTTTCCTAAGTTGAGCTTTGAGATCATCAATTTTTGCTATCAAAGAGTTTGCTTCCATTGACTTAGTTCTAGTTTCTTTGACAGAGTCACTTAGTTCTATGTGATTCTTTCTCAAAGACTTATTTTCCTTTAGTAATTTGGCCACACAAACTGCTAATTCATTATTTCTCATTTGAATATCATAAATAGCATTAATATCAGAATTACTTGTAACCAAATTACTTTTCATATACATACCAGAAATATGTTTCTTCAAAATGTTGATGGTTGAGTCTTTGTCTTGAAGCTGAGCTTTCAAAGTGTTTACTTCAAAAAGTTCACGGAATTAGGAAGTTCGGATTTTACATGGTTTGTTAATTTGGAAACTTTCTTCTTTACTTTCAGTATCGCAATTTCAAGTGAAATGCAATGTTTTTCAAGATTTGAGAATTTGTTTGAAAGTTCATCAAAAGCTTTTTTATCAACCATATTAGCTGTTTTGAAATTATTAATCTCAGCCTCAACCAATGAACATTTATCAGAATCATGTTCAGCATTTTGTTTAGGTACATTAGCAGATGCACTATGTTGAATGCATTAAGGGTACCTCATTACATGACACTGTTCAATTGTCGGTCCTAATATCCTGCATCCACATCATGTGTAACAAGAGTCACGGACGGATCAACACCGTGTCAAGCTTATCTATCTCTGAGCCTTTGTATTCAAGTGTCAACGATCCATCATCCGTGCTTTACCCGACTCATCATTATTTGATGTCTCTGGGACATTCGCATTCGCAACACCCGATTCTTCAATGATACATTACCCAACTTATCACAACTATCTCTCCGTACCCGACTCTCATCTACTTTTTCATCTTTCCGAAAAGTAACTTCCCCAATATACTTCTCCACATTATCCATGAGATGGATAAGTGTCTCTGTGAACACGCAAATTTCCATTCCAGTGTGTCTCTTGAAGGACATTTCAGTCGTGTCTTGATCATAATCTGATGTGAATTCCCTTCTAATGAATGACTGAAAGTGTTTGTAGATCACTTGAAGTGCATCACTGGAACTATCCTTTTGAACCTTCTCTTTGTCAAGTTGTAGCTCCAATTGCTCTAGGTTTACAGACAAAGTTCTGTTAATGTGGATAAGTCACGTGATCGTAAGAGGGCAATACATGTTCGTTCCATTGTTATGTGTAGAAGTAACATGAGGTGAGAGTGAAGTTGTTGAAAAGGTTCAATGCTGCTTTCCTTTTGCATGACATTCGTGATTCTAACAGTACAAATCTTTCTCATTGGACTCAGAGCATGAAGAACTCACATTATCATTGATTAATTCAAGCATCTTTAATCGATCGATTAGCAGCATACATTATCATTGTTGTCCACGGCATCATACAATTTAAGTACTTCGAAATCAATCAGATTAGGTAGAGTAAGACATGATGTTGTAGTATACACGGGATTTTACAATTCTATGATTTAAACCGAGAAATAGAATCTTTCGCGGGATTTTACTAAAATCAAGACGAAACCGTGAAGCTGTGAGGAATTGAAATTTTGGTTAAGAACGATTGTAGATAACGTGAAGAGAGATGGGATCTTGAAGATGATAAGGGATTGATTTCAATTGAATCTTTGAAAATCGTTCACGATTACATAAAAACTAGCATGGTAATGATTTTCAACGAGACCGAAATAATTCAATCCCAAAGTAATAATCAATCACGAATTAGCACAGCTTGATCTAAACCTTAATTCAAATTAACACCCCAATAAAATAGCAAGATGTTCAACACCGAGGTCGTGACTTTTGAGTTTGCAAGTTAACATAACCAAGGTTGTACACAAATAATACCAACACTAATACTATTCGTTCCTTAAAAAATGAATTATAAACACGTCTAAAAGGAAAGATGAGAATCAGATAACCACGGCCCAAAATACAACTAAGCCACGAAGTCCAAAACAGTATTACTCGGCCCAAGAGTCTGAAATCCGGCCTACAATAAATCTAAGTATTAACCCTAATAATCCGGTTATAAAAGACTCACTAATAATACCCACTACCCTAATCTCACTCTTGCAATCCTAACCTAATCTCAAAATAAAACGCAGTCACACTTTTCCTCTGCCCTTTCTTATCTCAACAGAAACGCAGCAACAACAAAACTGAACAACAAAATCGACCCTTTGTTTTTCATTTATCAAACGAACATCAAACTCTCAAATAAGCTTCACCCAGTTGTTAATTCCTTTTCAACAACGAATCACAAACCAAAGACAACTTGTATCTTGTTCACAGTTGTACAAAACAAGAAGAGGCTTCAAGATCTTTATGAAGGTCTAAGGTAGGAGTGATGTTCTGTTTTTGTTTTGTAACCGAAAGAAATTAATGAATTAAGCACAAGTTGTTTTGTTCATATTTTTCAAGTTTCGAATATTAAGAAGTGATGCTTCAATTGGATCGATGATGGTTATCTCTTACACGGTTTGTGTTAAACACGAATCGTTTTTAATTAGAGGAGATTGACTGAGATCCTTTTTTGTTTAAATCGAATGAGAGGGAATGAAACAATTGTGTTTTGTTCTTCTTTTGATTATTCGAACAGTGAAAGATCTATCATATCACGTAAAGATCAATGATGTTAGAACTCTTGTGATAAAGTCTTTGGACGAATCGTTGATAATATAAAGAGTCAAACTGAGATCTTGAATCAGGTTATGTAGTGTACGGTTTGTTCATGAATCTGGTTGTCAAAACAAAAGTCGCTTGTGTAAAGACACAAGTCGCTACACAAAAATAGTACTAAGTCGCTAGGACGAAGGTCAGACTATTATGCTGCAAGTCGCTATTAAAGAATAGGACTAAGTCTCTAGTAAATAAAACCACAAGTCACTAGGTTTTGTCAATACAAAACCCAAGTCGCTAGCTGTTTTAAAAGAAGCAAGTCTCTATAATATTTAACCCAAGTCGCTATGATGAACACCAGTAGCAGCGAAGAATATGGTCAAAAAGTATTGCTCGAAAATCACCAAAAACAGCCCCGAAACTTATGATGAAACGTAACCAAACATCAAACTCTACTAATCAACCCCTCGTAAACATGAAATTACAAATCTTTAACATATTTAACCAAATAAAATTCGAACTTGGTGCAAACACAACTAAAAATTCGAACCAAATGAAAAAAAAAAACAATAACCACATAAAGATTCAAGCACACACGATATCCAAGATCAAACCTTGGCTCTTGATACCAATTGTAGGATATTGGTTATTGTTTTAATCAAAGAACTTGTATAAAGATTGAATCAAACAAGAAGGTTTTAGAGAGAGAGAGAGATGGGTGGGATACTTTCTAGAGAGAGAAAGAGATGAGAGAAAAAGAAGTTGTATGATTAAGAGAAAATGAAAGCACCAACCTCTCATGTGGAGAGCTATATTATAGTTCTTACAAATAACGCCACCTACGGGCGTGGATCGGCATACATTGGGTAAAGACCGTCCTTCTCCACGGTGTTGCTCTAAACTAATTAACTAACTAATAAATAACGTAATTCACTACAAGTCTACGAGCTAACATATGCTAGACCATAATTGGGGTGACCGACACTTTAACATGAAATTTTCAATTCCTAACACTCGTCTTTCGGATTTTCGATCGATTTGGCTTCTTTTGTGTGTTTTGATATATCCGTACTACAAACTCAAGAAAACAACAAATATTAACAATAAAGCGGCTCTTTCTTGGTTATTTTGGGTCAGTTTTGATAAACAAAAGATATGTGTTTAAGCACATATCAAAATACCCAGACGAGACCATTGTCGTGTCCCCACATAATGCAATCAACTCACGCTTCTAAAACCAAGGATTTCAATCTCTTTCTACTAAACCTATGAAGAAGTAGCAAAGATTCCTCAAAAGAGATTAAGAAAGCCTTAATTCTAAAAACGCCCCGTTTACCTTTTAACTCACATATAGATATTACGATTAAGCACATTCTGATTATGAGTGACGGTTTGTTGAACTTTCATGTCGATTAATAACTCCAACATTTTTCAAACGACACGTTAGGATCACGGAGCAGGAAACACAACACAGCGTGAAATGACCATACAGATAGAATACATCGTCCCTGATTTTTCACAAGTCCCCAAACTAAGCGTAAAATCGAAATCATTGATACATATGATTCTAGATGCTAACACTACCCATGGAAGTTACTTGTGTAATTACCTTTTGCTCCCATTTTCCTATTTGCCTCTAGATTTTTTTATATTTTTGTGAGAAATGAATTTCTTCATATTTCTCGTTTCGATAACTTTTATTCCAATAAAGATATAAAGCTAAGACGCTAATTAGTTATCCACCTTCCCTCGAAAACCATTGCACACAAGAATGAGGTCCACATCAAGGTCCTAATTTCACACGATTTAGGGAGAATATCCTTTTATGGCGACCGAGACAACTCATCTACGCCCAGAGGACGAAGCTTTATTTAGACATCTCCGGATCCAAGTTTGGCTTAACACTATTTCAAAGCACATACTTGCATTTTTGCAAATTAGGCCCTTGGTCTTTTCAACCACTAACTCAACGGGATTACCGTTTTATCAGAAGTCTTATTATGACTTTGGATTTTCCTCTGCTTTTATAGAAGTCTATGACAACTTTTATAGCTTTGGATTTTTAATTTTAAAACATTTGGGCTTTATTTCATGTTAATTTTGTGCCAAACTCCAAACCCTACGGCTTTTATAACAATAGAAACAATAGCAAAGAAACTATAGGGAATCAGTTGTCTATTACACCGTAACAGCCGATTACCTCGATGTGTACCCAACTCTCATGGGCAAAGATTCTCTAAAGAAGACAAAGAACTAACTATCGCCAAAAACTCAACATCTCTAATTATTATTAGCAAATATGGGGTGAAACAATTTTGTGAGAACAAAAAGCCATAAGTACCTTCGATGGGCTCTAAAGAGAACCAACTACTCCACGCTTAGCATCTAAACTCATAATTAACTCTATCATTTCTCGATCTCTGCAAATTTAAAATCCCAAATAATGAGATCCGTGGATGCTTAGCCGATAATTTTAGGTTATCTATGGTTAAGGAAACAAGCTAGCTCAACACGCCCGGTCAGTCAATTCTATTCCTACTCTCACCACCGGAAAGTCAACAAGGTGTCAAAACATATATTAACTTAGCAAATGCTTCGTCTAATGAAATCAAGTTATGCATATTTAAAATCACTCGGGGAAACTTGCAAATCCTTGGCCTTGTGAGCTAGAATTCGCTTTTATAGCTTCTTGTCTAAGAGACTAGCAAACTTTTCAATCAAAAAGACTTAACAAAAGCTTAAAATTTTTTAAATTTTCTCAAATATAGCACAATTTTTTCATTTTCTAAGGAAAAGCGGGTTCTTGCGCAGAGTACACGACAGAAAATAAGCAAGTGCGGTCAAATCAAATCGAAGATTACCCTACCCCAGACTAGAACTAAACATTGTCCTCAATGTTTAAAAGCAAGGGTATCAACGAAAATCTAAAAGCTTTATTAAGTATGCTAAAAGATAAACGTTAGTCGATAAGATTTCGGATATCGGATTTCCATCAGCATCGATCATGAAACTCGAGTAAAGAAAAGACAAACTTCGAACGCGAGAGTCTTCATATCGGAAAATCCTAAACACAACATCACAAACAACCAAACACGAGAAATCGAAGAGGCTAACCCTTCACGTCACTTATTAGAAAATAGAAAGAAGATAGAGATAAGCATGGGGTGCCTCCCACGGCTATCTTGTTTTTTCTTAAACGAGTCGCTAGCCTGACTCGTCCCCGAATTCAGTTGTCCTTGGGGAAGAAAATGGTAGAGATACCGGGTCAAAAAGTGTCCTCATTCCGAAAGAATGAGATCATGGGTGGGTTTGGAGGAAAGAAAATGTCGGGCTCAAGCACATAAGAAATGACTCCTCCCAAACTCACATAAGGCATATGAAAGATCGATCCATCATCCGCAGTGGTTTTCTTGGGTGGACGAAAGGATGAAGGATCGATAAGAGAATACTCCAAAGAAATCGAGAGCTCATGGTATAGAAAGGTGTTACTCAAAGGTTCATCAATGAAGGCATCCAAGAGAGGATCCTTATCCAATGACATTTTTAGCATAAAACTCATCAAGCAGTATCCCGGGTTGAAAATCTTGTCTTTGGAGAGGAAGGAGATCAAAGTGTCATCTATGTGAAAATCCTCACGAAGAGAGGAATCACTTTCTCGCTAAATAATATTGGACCTCAGGATCAACAAGTTCATCTGTCGAAATCTTCACTTCCTTATCTTTCTTCGGAAAAAACGGATCATCATATTCTTCTTCATCCTCAGAGAAAATCGAGTCGGTAGGAGCAAGTTCATCGGTGAACTTCTCGAAGTAAATCGACGGATCTTGATATAACAAATATTCAATTTTGCGTAAGTCGGATCTAAAATCAAAGACGCCATCCTCACTTCCGGTGGAAGAGGATCCATGCGAGCGAGTTCATCGGCGAACTCCTCGAGAAGTAAATCAATGGAAGAATCCTTGAGCTCGGGCTCCGAAGGATTAGTAGACGGCTTAACTTCTTTAATTTCATTTTCTTTCGGGGGGATATAAGAATCCCCGTAAGCATTTTCAATCAAACGAATATCTTCCTCGATGTTAATTTCGCATAATCAATTTCCGGTGAAACTAATCGAATTCAAATAAGCCTCAATTTCTTCCATGATAGAATCATCGGTCGAGACGATATAGGTTCAACAACATCATCCGGAGGGGAGTAAGAAGACGGTTCATTATATATCAATTTTTCAAGTAAAAGAATGTCCCCCTCCGGGTCAAAAGTAGCATCATCAATCTCAACGGGAATCGAATCATCATTAATATAAGCCTTGATATTCTCCCAAATGGAGTCACTTTCCGTAGTGAGAGACGGGGAAGAGTCAGAAAGTTCCAAAATTTTAGAGGAAGGAGTGGGATTGCCACTCAAAGAAATCTCAACGTTCTTAAGTTCAACACAACAAACAGAAAGCGGAGGTGGGACAAGTGGTGTGCTCTTAGAGCTAGCATTTTCCACCACAACCGTTGTAGTCTCCTTTTCTATTTTCTTCTTTTGCTCAAAGACGATATAGTCGATAAACTCTTAACCGTAAACGTGAAAGACTGGATCAATTCTCGATGTTTTAGGCTCAACTTTTTGAACCACCGGAGGTTGGACGTTTTTGGTACTTCCGTTGTTAGTAGGAATTCCCGGGTCCTTTGTCACCTCGGTGTCATTAATTTTGGCCACATCATTATAGTTGGTGAAAGATTTGGAAGTATGATTAACGTTAAACGTGACGGCTTCATTTCCTACTCGTAAAGTAATCTCTCCTTCATATACATCAATCAACGCATGGCCCGTCCTTAAGAAACTCCTTCCAAGAATGAGGGGTACTCGAGGATCGGCATCGAAATCAACTACAACAAAATCACGGAAATCGAACTTCCACTTTGACAAAGACATCCTCGGCTATACCCTTTGGTTTTGTCGTAGTACGGTCGGCCACTAGCGGGTCATACATGTTGGGGTAAGTGGGGGCAATGAAAGCTTTTCATAGATCGATTTTGGCATTAAATTGATACTCGCGCCAAGATCGGCCAAGGCGGAGCATTGAATAATTCCTTGAAAATCGCACAGAATGAGAAACTTGCCGGGATCACCTAACTTTTCAGGAAGTTTCTTGAGAATAACCGCCGAACAATTCTCATTCAGAGATGTCGTAGCAAGCTCATATAACTTTTCCTTGTTCGTAAGCAATCCCTTAATCGTAGAAGCAAGTTTAGGCATCAAGAGAAGGGCATCCGCAAAACTGATCTCCACATTCAAGTCTTTGAAGATTTGGAAAAACATTTCCATTTGATGATTAGACTTTTCTCGAAGCGTTTGATCTTTAAGACGAGACGGATATGGGATAGACGGTTTTGATTAGCTTTCTTCACATTACGGGAGCATCTTGGGCTCGAATCTTGGACAACCGTGGGTTGGACATTCACAGACGATACTCTGTAGTAGGAATCACCGGTCCTTGTCACCCCGGTCTCACGGTCCACCATGAGGCGGAGAAGAAGTGGTAGGAACCGTGGGTCCATCGTAAGCTACACCACTTCAGGTAGTGATCGCTTTCATGTCACCTCTCGGGTTTGGAATCGTATTGCTCGGAAGAGAACCGAACCCAGGGTTGACTCATTTGGCACAAAAAAGCATTCAACATATTCTCAAGTTTATTCTGCGAAGCATCCATCTTGTTGTTCTGAAGTCGAATTTCGTTCTTAAACTCATTGCTTTGTCTAGTTATCGAAGATTGAAACTCGTTTCTCAAACTTGAAATTTGGGTTCTCATGGTTTGGATGGTAGCATTATTGTTCTGAACGTAATTCATGAATTCATTAGAGGCCAAAGGCGGAGCCGATAGCTGAAGCTTGATATCCTTGATTGTAGTTGACTCCTTGATTCGGGTATTGATTCGATGGGGCTTTGAATTGGTTTTGAACATTTGGTCCACGAACTTGATTCTGATTAAAACGAGTCTGATTGTTCGATTGAGAAAATCCTAGAGGTACCATTTGATTACTAACACGAGGATTTGGTTCAACTTGAGGACTGTATTGGTTACCTTCGGTTACGGCATTAGCATCGAAAGGATTTCCATCGGTGGCGTACAGTAAGCATGCGGGCCACCACAAGTAGTACAAGTTGTTTCCACCGCTTTGACTTGAAATGGGTGGAAGAATTAATCTTAGCGGTCTTAATCTTAACCAAAGCACAATCATATCCGTAAGCTTATCAATCTTAGCATCGGTGCTAGACGTATTTTCGTAAGACGAGGACGATGGTGTAACATTCACTCGGGCAGCAACCATTTGCACTGCTGAGGTACGAACTTTAGATTTGTTCTCGATAATCAACAAGGCATCTCTCGTTGATCGGGTCAACAAATTACCACCAGGTGCGCATTGAGAGAGTCTTGATCAGTTTCATTCAAACCGTTATAAAACGTATCAAGTTGGTGTAATTTCGTAAAACCATGATGGGGACATTGCCTAAGCAAATCTTTGAATCGGTCCCATGCCTCACTAAATGATTCATCAAATCTTTGTGTGAATTTTGTTATTTCATTTTATAAGCTTGTTGTTTTAGACGGTGGGAAGAATTCGTTTACGAATTTTGACACTAAATTCTCCCATGTGGTTATCGATCGAGGGGGTAGTTTTTCGAGCCAAATCCGGGCAGCCCCCTCAAGTGAAAACGGGAAAAGTAGTAGCTTGATAGCCTCTTCCGGAACGTTACGGTATTTGATCGTAGACGTGAGCTTGTTGAATCGTCGGATATGAGAGTGAGGATCGTCCCTCTCAAATCCGTAAAATTGGCTTGATAAAACCAAATTTATCAACTGGTGTTTGCTCAAAGTTATAAACGCATTGCCGGAACAACGATGGCTTCTCCATAACCCTCGGTGGGTGCTTGGAGTTGCTCTAGCATAGATCGGTTGTCCTCCGCCATTTCGACAATGAGCGGAGTTGGATTAGTTCGAATCTCGGGTTCGACTAATGGAGCACGCCTATTTCGCCTTCTCGTAATTGTAGCAGTTTCACGTATCGGTCTGTAGTTATTAGAACGAGTGTGCATGCACTTTCAAAAACCAAGGCAATTAAAACGAACGGTATTCAAAAACACAATGAACTTAACCAATAATCCCAAGTGAATAAATCACCTCTATAAGACAAACGCAAGCGGCGGAGAAGCTTATTTAGGTCGGCGAAGCTTATTAAAACCCGCTTCTTTCAGCCGCAATTTAATGTCAGGCCCTTATACCCACCCACAGTTTGTTTATCAAATAGAAATAAATTGACTCACAAGCGACACAAAGGCAAGTTTTTGATCTTTGGTTCGGGAACTTACTAATGATAACACCTCCATTGAGAATGTTATATAATTGATGTATTCTATTTTAGCTCAAAAACAAAAGAGAAAATCTTTTGTATTTTTAATATGATATATATATAAAAGAAAAAGGAAAATATTTTTTAATTTTTTGATTTATAAAAATAGTAACTTCACAAAGGAAGGATCTCGAGTCACTAATCGTCAAACCATTAACGATATTGTCGCGTACAATCTCCCGGCAATGGCGTACCAAAATTTGATTCTCAAGTAGGTTTAGGGTGTGTGTATGGATAAAACCACAATATCGATATCAAAAATAACCACAAGTAATTATTTAAAATCCCTTTAGGAAAAAGGTTAATGAATCAAAACCCGTGAGTGATAGTGATACGGATTAGGAAATCCGAGTCGTTTCCCAACGAGGTGTGAATGGGCAACGTCGTTATTGGTTCGTTATTAAAATGCTCGATGTTTTGAATTTTTGATTATATTAAAACTACGGGGAATGGGAAAACAATCAAAGGAAATTACACTACGGGGAATCCTAAATACGTGATTTATTCTAAAACGTATTAAAAGAAACGTAAATAAAAAGCAACTACGTCTATTCTAAGTCCTAAAAATAATCTAAAATTACTTTCTAACTAAAAATGATATTTGAAAATTAACTAAGAATTAAAATTATTTTTTTAAAGATTTTTCTGGAATTTATTTGAATTTAAAACTAATTTTAAACTTTTAAAACTAATTAAAAATACTAAAAATTATAAAAACAAAAGTGAAAATTATGAAACTATTTTTCAAAAATCTAAAATAACTCAAAAGACTTTTCAAAACTATTTTTGTATTTTTCTGAAGATTTTTTTCTATTTTCTATGAATTAAAAATCTAGTGAAAACTAATTAAATGCTAAAAATTACAATTTAAACTAGGAAAAATTTGGAAAAATTATTTTTTTTGCTTTTTATATTTTTCTTAATCTATGAAAATTGAAAACTTATTTTTTAGAAACTATTCTGATTTATTTGTATTAAAAGCTAATTAAAAAGGATTAAAAAGTGGTATAAAATAGAGAAAATAGTAAACAGTGGCAGAAAATTATGAAAAATTCAGAAAAATTCTAAAATTATATTCTAAATCTATAAAAAATGAGAAATCCTATGCTAGTGTGCATGAAACCAGATCTGTAGTGAAAAGAGCTTATAAATAAGCACTTATAATAAGCAAAACAGTGCAATAAGCTACCAATCTTTCTCAGAAGCTATATTCTACTAAAATAAGCTAATTCCAACTTAATTAAGCTAATCCTAACAAGCTATAAGCATTATCCTAAGATTCCAACTTAAAAATGGTTTATGCCAAACAACCTCTAAGGTCCTAACTTTAAGCTAAAACCACAGCTTATCCAATAAGCAAAACTGAAAACCAGATTTGTGGACCTCAAGACCACCAACCTAAGAACCACTAAACCAAATCTCAGATCCTAACAAGCTATAATGAGACCAGTGCAAGGTCTGTAATCAAGCCTGGTTCTCAATCAGTTATGCTGATAAGGAATAGGGCAAAACAACTCTAAAGAAGAGCTTATCAAGTGCTTATAACAGTTTCTAAAAATTCAACAAAATACACTTTTCAAAAGTAGACCAACTGAAGTTGTTTATCTCAGAATTTCTATAAATTTAGATCAAAGATGAATCAATGAAAAATCAACAAAGTTTGGTTGAAACTGACTTTCTCAACTTTTGACTTTTGACAGAATTCTTGCAAAGTTGACTAATATGAGTTTTGAATCCAATTATTGAACTGATAATAATGTTAAATGCTATAATGAACTCAATGCAATCTATATTATCCAGAATAACACCTAATTGTGAGATCTAAACTGCTAAATCAAACGTAAAATGAAAACTAGAACAATTTATATGTGATCTTGACTTTTGATGAGAGCAGATGCAAAACTAAGGACTGAAATGACCAATCAATGCTAAACTTAACTCTTTTAACTCAAATCTATCTCAGCTTAAACCTATAACTCAGAATCAAACTTAGTACCAAACACTACTTTACCAACTGTTTTACTAATTTTAACTAGAATTATAACCTACTTTTACTACCAAAACTTAATCAGGATAAAAACTAACCTATAAGCTAAATTAAACCATAATATAGAAATGATAACTAGATAATATCAATAGTAACAAAATTGCAGATTCAAACAGTTAAATGGAAAAGAGATTGAGAACTAACTTGAAGTCCAGCTATTATGCAGCTTAAAACAATACCAAATCTACACTAAACTAGTCTAATCCAACCCAATCCAAGCTCTGCATCAACCCAACTTCATCACCAAAACCATATCAAGCTTCCAGTTGACTTCGTTGACCTGAATAAGAGATTTGAGTGAATTTTGAGTATGAAAGTAGTAAGCTCACTATAAGCTATAATAAGCTTAAATGAACCTCATGAAGCAGAGTGAAGCTTTTACAAGCTTAGAGAAAGATTGAAAGTATTTTTTATTTTTCAACTATTTTTTCGATTTTTTTATTTTGATTAAGACTAGAAACAAACTGAGATTTCCATAGAATAAGGTAAAATGAATCAAACGATTCTAATAAGCAAATTTAAGTAACATTAACAAGCTAAACAATGATTTAAACATAAAACTGAATTTCATTAACTTTGAAAAATTGTGATTACAAAGAGAGAGATTACAAAAGCTTATAAACTTCTTAAAAACATTTAAACGAAATTAAACTACAACTATGCTACTGAAAAAAGAGATGTGGTGTCGCCAATTGGTGAATGAGAGGGTCTATTTATACTTGAGCTTGAGCTTGAGAAGATTCTAGAATCAGCTCCTTGTGCTTTCTCTTGATGCCTCTTATCCGTTAGATTGAATCCCAGCAACAATCCATCAATTTGGACCCTTGGATCACGTGTCCATGCTCTTTCGACCAATCAAAACAAGGGAAGTCACACGGATCAGTGACCTGGCACTGATCACGTGTCAGGTGTGTCATAAGGTGTCAGGCAAAAGGACAATATTACCCTTAATTTTAGTGTAAGTGGCCAATTGAGTCTCGGGGCGTTTTAGGGTTTATATGAATCTGGGTAACTTATGAATTGGGGGAAAATTTTAGGCGCCAAAGGTTTTGGGTTTTTTTAATATATTTTGGTTTAGTTATTATGTTTGACTGGGTAAAAGTGTGGGTTGACTTGGGTATAAAACCGGGTAAAAGGGTACCGGGTATTGGGCTGTGGGTATATGGGCTAGGATTTGGACTTTGGATTAATTTTGGACCCAAGTGTTATTTAAAGGACCAAATTTACACAAGCTGATTTTTCAGGGACTAAAAGTGTAAAACTGAAAATATGATCCAAGGGTTATTATTGCCAATCTTCAATAATCCAGGGACTGAATTTGCAACTTTTGAATTTCGAGGGTATTTCTTGTCAGTTCTGAATCTTCA
>OU343216.1:144074027-144167326 GCA_910596185.1 Chrysanthemum makinoi | reverse complement strand
AAAATCATAGGTTTATGTAAATGTTTGCTCTGACTACACAAGTATCTAGCATGCATGACCATCCGGTCCGTAAAAATAATGTTTACAATTGCCTTAAGCCCATGACCCCGAAACTAGGCCCGATCAATTATGTATGCCTCCGGAATGTTTGCTGACAACTCCGTAATGAGAATCAAATGAAATGCATCCGTTTTCACGGTTTGATTCACCAACCCTGATGGAGCGTCACCCTCGATAGATCTATCCACTCATCCTACGCTTCAATTAACGGTTCATGTTAGAGTGGGGACTTTCAATATTGGCAAATGAAATAACTTAAGCAATGTAATGAATTTAACATACTTGGTATCGTACAAAGGAAATGTAGTGCAATGTATTCTCCCAGGTGGGTTGAGAAAATAATCGAAAGCATGTAAAAGCGGGGCTATGAAAACTCACTTGGATAAACTGGAATAACGGCAAAAGTGAGTACACCGAGGTTTAATGTGATTCGTTAACCGGGACCTATTATCAATGATATGATATGTCATGAGTTGCAATGTAATGTTATGCATGCACTTGATATGTTATTTATACCATTTATGAGTTTTGAAAATATTACTCGACGTCGAAAATACTCTTTTGACGTCTTGACCAAACAAAAATCACTTTACATGTTTTTACGTCAAAATGTCATCCTACAATGGTTTTATAATGATTTATAGAGAAATTACCACTTTTAAATTAGCAAAACAATGTCAAATTAGGAAAAATGCGTGAAATTTCAAAAATAGCTTTGAAAAACAATGTCGTAAAACAGTACGTTGATCGTTAGAGAACGAAATCGACGGTTTTGGAAAGTTTGTATCCATATCTAAAAATTTCAGTTCAGGAGTTTTAGTTCAAAGGTCTCGGACACAAAAGATAATAAGGGTTAAAGATGGTGGTTTTTATTAATGGTGTGCGGAAAATTAGATTACGGCAAGTTTAAGAAAAGTGCATATCTTTGTCGTTTCAAATCCGTTTTCTACGTTTAATATGTCCTTAGCTTCTTATTGAAGTAAACTAATATATTTTTGAGAAGTCGAAATAATTTGTGAAGCTTAAGGCTCATTTTGACCGGACAAAATAAAACATGTTCTTTGAAATTTCTGAAAATAATATATTTTAAATGCGTCAAACTTGTAAATCCATAACTTCTTCGTTTATAAGTCCGTTTTATTCGTTCCAGCGTACAGTTCGTTTTAAAGTATATTTTCTAAAAATCAAGGCCAAAAAGTCGTGCCTACTGTCGGATTTTCCAGAAAAATGAAACAAGGACAGAACACAAAATATATAGTTATCGAAAATAGTTTTTCTCGGACAAAACCTATTCTAATTCCTTCAAATCAACTCCAAAACTAATCTAATCCTACCATACACCTTCTTAGGGTGTCATGGGTTCCTAATCACCATCAAGACCAACCAAAACCAAGGGAATAATTATAGGATGACCATATGTATATATAACTTCTAAAATCATGAAATAAATGGTATAAATCACATATCATGCATAAGCTCCAAAATGAAAAAAATATGAAAATGAAAAGGAAATATGAAAATGATAAAAACATGCTTACTAGTGATAGTGAAGAGGTGTAGGTAACAAGGATTAACTTAAATATCCTTGGTTTTATTTCAAAACCATAAAAAGGATATAAACTAGGTTGAAATAACACTTGATCTAGCAAAAGTTTCTTGATCCCCTTGTTTTGTTGATGAGGCCGGTTTGGAGAACACAAGGAAAAGAGAGAAGATTTTTTTTTTACACTAGCAACTATGAAAATAGGTTCATGAATAGACTAATAATAGTGTAGACTTGTATTATTATTAAGGAAGCACATCAATTAAAACACTCCCACTCCCCACTTGGCGGTTTTTGGGGAGGGTTGTCTCTATATATATTTTTTTTTTTAAAACTTGTTACTTGTTGTATATTTGTAAAATTTGTAAAGAAAGTAAGTAAAATGTAAGTAAAATGTACAATTGAAAGGTAAATTGGAAAGTTTTGGTACAAGTAAGTTTTTAATAGATCAAAATAGATTGTATTGAGATGATAAAATTGTAAAATACTTTCCTTGTGAAATTTGATAAAAATAATTATATTAAAGCTTTTAAGAAAAAGCGGCGTAATAATTAACTTTAACGATTAATATACCAAATAAATTTGAAACACTAGGAAAACTAAAAATATAGTTTTATAAACTAAATGTAAGTTTAAAAATACATCGGGATCATTTTTGAAAGTAACGGATTAAATATTTAAAATAAAACTCACGCGATAAAGATTATTAAATATAAAAATTACACGTAAAATATGAAATGAAATGTCGTGAATGAACTAATGAGATGCACATGATGTCAATGAAATGTAGACTAGTCATAGTCCATATGAAATATGCGATGTCATGATCATGAATCGCCGCTAAACCTCCAAGTTCTGCGAATTTGAAACAAGTAAACCAAGTTTACTATAAATGTTGAAATAATGAGACATGAATTGTGTAGAAATGACAAAGTACGGATTGTCACATTAAGCCCATCAAAAGGAATTCAGTCCACGAATTCAATGTTGTTAGGTGTAACGGTGTCGTGAAAAGATGAGGATACTAGCGTGCACTTTCTCCGTTCCCAAGTAAACTCGGGACCTCGTCGAGAATTCCAACGAACTTTCACAATAGGAATACGACTCTGTTTCAACTGCTTGACCTCGCGGTCCATGATTTCTACTGGTTCTTCCACAAAATTGAGTTTGTCGTCAAGTGAACTTCATCCAATGGAATAACGGCGATTAGTCGAAGACACTTCTTCAAGTTTGAAGCGTGAAGCGTGTTGTGCACATGACTAGAATGCGATGGAAGATCAAGTCGATAAGCTCCCGGACCAACTCTGCTCAAAATCTTGAATGGTCCAATGTATCTCGGGTTCAATTTTCCACGCTTTCCAAATGCATACCACGCCCTTCAAAGCGATACTTTCAACATAACTTTTTCTCCCACTTGAAATTCCAAATCCTTAGTCTAACATCCATAACTTTTACGTCGACTCCTTGCGGTTAAAGTCTATCACGAATTTGAACAATCTTTTCCGTGGTTTCCGTACCATTTACGGACGATAAGTTGTCGTCTCCTACCTCTAACAAACAGTGAACGGCACTTCGACCATATAGTGCCTCGAATGGTGCCATCTTGATATTGGTGTGATAACTATTGTTGTACGAGAATTCAATCAATGGCAAATGGTTAGCCCAACCATTGCCGAAATCAATCACACATGCAAACATGTCTTCTAACGTTTGAATGGTCCTTTCACTTTGACCGTCGGTTTGTGGGTGATACACTGTGCTCATCTCTAACGGTTCGAATGAATCTTGCAATGAATTCCAGTTTGAAGTGAATCGACTATCTCTGTGGAAATGATATAGAAATTGGTGCTCGTGCCTCGAGACTATTTCCTTGACATAAAGTCTAGTGAGTTGCTCCATGGAATAAGTCTCTCTAATCGGTATGAAATGGGCTGACTTGGTAAGGCGATCAACAATTACCCAAATAGCGTCGTAACCTCCCGATGTCTTAGGAAGTTTAGTAACAAAGTCCATTGTAATACGTTCCCATTTCCATTGAGGAATTTCCGGTTGTTGGAGTAAACCTGAAGGCTTCTGATATTCAACTTTTACCTTAGAGCTGGTAAGGCATTTGCTAACGACGGCAATCTCGCTTTCATGTTCGGCCCCCAATAAAGCTTCTTAAGATCTTGATACATCTTATCCGATCCTGGATGAATAGAATACTTTGACTTATGCGACTCATGCATTATCAATTCTCGTATTCATATACAATGGAACCCACATTCTATCCTTGAAACATAATACTCCATCTGCTCTCTTTACAAAACCATTTGCGCTCTCGGGCATACCATAAAGCTTTTCGCTGTGGGTTTCCTCTTAAGTGCTTCGACTTGTGCTTCATGGATTTTCGATGGTAAAGGAGAAACAATCGTCATTCCCAATGATCGAACTCTTAAAGGTTTAGGCCTCTCTTTCCGACTAAGAGCATCCGCCACAACATTGGCTTTTCCCGGGTGATACTTGATTTCACAATCATAGTCGCTGAGTAACTCCAACCAACGGCGTTGCCTCATATTAAGCTCCTTTTGATCAAGAATATATTGCAAACTCTTGTGGTCGGTAAACACTGTGCACTTTGTACCATAGAGGTAGTGTCTCCAAATCTTGAGCGCAAAACTACGGCTCCTAACTCGAGATCATGAGTTGTGTAGTTCTTCTCATGAGTCTTAAGTTGTCGAGAAGCATACGCAATCACCTTCTCGTTTTGCATTAAAACAGCCCCAAGTCCTTTATGCGAAGCGTCACAATATACAACAAAGTTCTCAATGCCTCCGGGTAGTGCCAAAATGGCGCCTTTGCAAAGCTTTTGTTTCAACAACTGAAAAGCAACTTCTTGTTTCTTCCCCCACTCATACTTCTTGTTTTTCTGTGTCAACTTGGTCAAAGGTCTCGCTATCTTTGGAAAAACCTTCGATGAACCTTCGGTAAGTATCGGCTAGTCCTAGAAATTGTCGAATTTGTAGGATTGTTGGAGTAGCCCAATCTTTACGACTTCAATCTTTGGATCAACTTGTAGTCCATGACTATCAATGACATGACCAAGAAATTGCACTTTGTGGTTCCAAAAATCACACTTTGAAAATTTGGCATACAACTTCTCATTCTTGAGTAGCCTTAAAATCATCCTTAAATGCTCTTCGTGCTCTTCTTTGCTCTTGGAGTAGATCAAGATGTCGTCAATGAACACTATAACAAACTTGTCCAAATACGGCTTACAAACTCTATTCAGGAGATCCATGAATACGCCGGTGCATTAGTCAATCCAAACGGCATCACTTGAAACTCGTAATGACCGTAACGTGTTATAAACGCTGTTTTCGAATATCCTCTTCCGAACTTCGAAGTGATGATAACCCGATCGAAGATCAATCTTGGAGTAAATACTAGAACCTTGCAACTGATCGAACAAGTCATCAATTCCGGGGAGTGGGTAACGATTCTTCACCGTTAACTTGTTCAATTCTCGATAATCTATGCACATTTGGAAGGATCCATCCTTCTTCTTCACAAACAAGACCGGTGCTCCCCAAGGAGAGGAACTCGGCCTAATGAATCCTTTGTCGAGAAGCTCTTGCAATTGACTAGACAATTCTTGCATTTGGATGGTGCTAGCGATGATACGTTCGCGCTAATCCGGTGCAGCTCAGGGCACTAAGTCAATATGAAATTCTACTTGACGTGCCGGTGGAAGTCCCGGTAAATCCTGGAAATACTTGAGAAAATTCACGAACAATAGGAACATCTTCAAGTCGCTTCTCCTCCGACTTTTTATCGGTTACATGAGCTAAGAAAGCAAGACAACCTTTCTTAATGTACTTCTCCGTTTTGATACTTGATATGATACTAATTCGAGTTCCACTTCGTTCCCCACGAATAATCAAAGTTTCGCCGTTATAGGGAAGATGAACAACTTTCTCATCACAAATGATCTTTGCACGATGCTTAGATAACCAGTCCATGCCGATGCTTGCGTCGAAACTACCCAAATCTACGGGCATGAGGTCTATGTTGAAGGGATGATTAAGAAAATTGAATGTGCAACCGCGGACAATGGTGTTGGTGTTAACTACGCTACCATTAGCTAATTCGACGTTGTATGATATGTCTAAAGTGGTTGGCTTAATGTTGAGCAAAGGTGCAAATGCATTGGACACAAAACTTTTATCGGCACCCGAATCAAATAAAACTGAAGCATAACTATTATTGAGAAGAAAGCGTACCGTTATGACATTGGGTCCTCCTATCTTCTCCGCCTCCAATGGCGTAAACCCTTCCTCGTGCAAACCTTCTTGATTGGTTTGCTTGATTCTTTCCTTTCTTACAATCCCTCTTGTAGTGTCAGTTTCCCATACCAAAACATGTAACTTGTGGTGCCTTGCAATCCCTAGTGCGGTGACCAACTTTCTTGCAATTCACACGGATCGGACATCGACCGGTTGTGGTGACTCAAACACTATTACATTTGGCAAAACTCCGGATATCCTTTTCCTTCCTTCGGTCCCGCAACATAAGCCTTAGCAACCTCTTGCCTCTTGGGTGGTGGTTGAGTAGCATTCCTACCCCTGTTGTTGTCCCACTTGCGTTTGTTGTTGTTGTAGTTGCCTCGGTTATTGTTGAAACGGTTGTTGGGGTTGTTGTTGTTGCTTCGGTTGATGGTGGTGTACTTACCTGCTTCCACCACTTGTGCCATCAATTTACAGTCACTCGAATAGCTTCCTCAATTGTTTGTGGATCAACGAAGTCACATCTCCTTGAACAACCGGGGAGTCCTCCAATAAAAGCCTCTAGCAACTTTTCATTATCCGATACCATCGACGGGCATAACGTGGCTAATTCCTGGAATCTCCGAATGTAAGTGTTGATATCATAACCAATAGTGACCAATTCATAGAACTCCGTCTCCAACTTTTTGATTTCCGTTCGAGGACAAAACTTCTTAGTCACCAAGCCCTTGAATTCCTCCCAAGTAAGCTTAAAAGCATTCTCCATTCCAATTGGTTGAGCGTATGAATTCCACCATGACAACGCTCCATCGAGTAAAGTGCTCGTAGCAAACTTGACCTTACTGTCATCCGGACAGTTACAAAGCAAAAACACCGATTCCCATTTCTCAAACCATCGTACCATTGCAGTAGCTCCCTCGGTACCTCGAAACTTAGTGGGTTCACCACTCTTGAAATCTTTGTAGGAACATTTCTTAACCCGGATCCTCGGCATTACGGTAGGTAGCTAGCCCTAGCGGCTTCGCGCAGACACTTGTTTCCCTTTCGACTCTTAGTGCATTAGCAATGCTATCATTCACCAACTTTTGAATTTACGCTTGGGTCATTTCGGTGTAACTTTCTTAGGCCATAATTCTTCAAAATCACAAGATGAAACAATCATGAGAACTTCGTAGTAAACAACCATCATACAAATATATCCACAACCACATCATGCATAAAGATAAATGGAATCACAAGCAAACAATAACGAAATATCACAAATATAATCACAACACACGTGGATAATATACATGAAAATTTAGGCCTACATGGACCGATATCATAGATAATAATAACCATTCCTACATAGTAGAGTCAATACTTGATACATTTGTTTGTACAACAACCAAAATACAACAAGTTCTTTAAACTACGTCACACACCTTGTGACTAGGATAATAATGGTCAAAACTATACAATGAAAAAAAGTCTACATAAGGCACCTCATGGTGCTCCAAATATGTCACGAAGATCGCGAACTGAGTAACCAAACTATCCACCAAACTCCTCAACTCATCAATCGACCACGCAAAGCAACAATACTCTCCCTGTCCTCTATCTGCCTATCTGAATACTCGATGAGATAAGTCAATACAAACCACACTTACATATCAAACCCTCGACCTCCTCATTGGGCTCAATCCTATCTACCGACAACTCCTCCAAGCTGTGTGTCAAACTATCAATCTGGATCTGTGACTATCAATACGGGAGCTCCTAATGCCTCGGTAGAGGTGTGTCAAGCTGCTGCCCTAGAACTCTCGCCTAACTCAAATCTAAGCGGGTGGCTCGGGCTGGTAGATCTTTGGTGTAGGGATATCAAAAGCGAGCAGCTTTTGGGCGGCAAGTCGTAGTAGGTAAAGGATCTCTAATGAAATATGATGGAGATGGTGATGATGGTGGTGATGGTGCTAGTAGTGGTCTTTGGTGGATCGTGAGCTGGAGCTAAGTGAGGAGTGGGTGCAACCTCGCTCCTCGAAGGGTTGGGTCTGAGTGTCGATCATGATAGGTGGAAAGACTGGAGTAGATCCAATGGAAGATACGATCTCAATGGAATGTGATGCAACATCATCCATGATGGGGTTAGCTGGGACATCATCCGAGCTAGAGTCCGATGATATGGGGATGGGATGTGAATCAAGACATGTGCTGTGACAACCGATGTGAAATAAAAGTAAATAATCTCGAATAAAGTGTAAGTGAATCCGCATGAAAAGTGAATATGTACTATGATGAAATGATGAGATGCTATGATAATGTAGCTATAGTCTAGGGTCAATGATGCTACCTAGTTCTCTATAATGTAGCTCGATACCAATCATCACACCCCCATTTTTGTTTTGCGTGAATGGAATTCACGGGGATTGACTGTCATAGCACCACATCACAGTTATATTGAACGACCTAAAGTGCCGTTTTAAAAACACATCGTTGGATATTATAATAAAAACATTCAGAGTACAACATGGTCCCAAAAGGTTTAACAAGTTTAAGGAAATACAAATATGTTACAAATCAAACGATGTTTTGAAATAAAGTGCCATAATGTACATAATGTAAGTCGACGCCGTGACTCAAAATGTAGGTCCCTAAACCATGTCATGATAATACCTGAGTTACACGAAAATACATTGCTAAAAGCGGTCAACAATAATGTTGGTGAGAAATCATAGGTTTATGTAAATGTTTTATACGACTACACAAGTATCTAGCATGCATGACCATCACGTCACGTAAAAATAATGTTACAATTGCTCTTAAGCCCATGACCGAAACTAGACTGATCAATTATGTATGCCCTCCACGAGTGTTTGCCGGACAACTCCGTGAAATCAAATGAAATGCATCCGTTTTCCGGTTGGGATTCACCAACCGGATGGAGAAGCGTCACCCGATAGATCTATCCACTCATCCTCGCTTCAAAGATTAACGGTTCATGTTCAAGAAATGGGGACTTTCAATATTGGCAAATGAGGTAACTTAAGCAATGTAATGAATTTAACATACTTGGTATCGTACAAAGAAAATGTAGTGCAATGTATTCTCCCTCGTGGGTTTGAAAATAATCGCATGTAAACGGGGCTATGAAAACTCACTTGGATAAACTGGAATAATGGCAAAAGTGAGTACACCGAGGTATAATGTAATGCGTCAACGGACCTATTATCAATGATATGATATGTCATGAGTTGCAATGTAATGTTATGCATGCACTTGATATGTTATTTATACCATTTATGAGTTTTGAAAATATTACTCGACGTCGAAAAATACTCTTTTGACGTCTTGACCAAACAAAAATCACTTTACATGTTTTACGTCCAAAATGTCATCCTACAATGGTTTTAAATGATTTTTGGTGAAATTACCACTTTTAAATGCAAAAACAATGTGCGTCGGAAAAATCGTGAAATTTCAAAAATGGCTTCGGAAAACAATCGTAAACAATTACACGCGTTGATCGTTAGAGAACGAAATCGACGGTTTTGGAAAGTTTGTATCCATATCTAAAAGTTTCAGTTCAGGAGTTTTCGTTCAAAAGGTCTCGGACACAAAGATAATAAGGGTTAAAGATGGTGGTTTTGGCCAATAGTGTGCAGAAAATTAGTTACGGCAAGTTTAAGAAAAAGTGCATATCTTTGTCGTTTCAAATCCGTTTTCTACGTTTAATATGTCCTTAGCTTCGTATTGAAGTAAACTAATATATTTTTGACAAGTCGAAATAATTTGTGAAGCTTAAGGCTCGATTTTGACTCGGACAAAATAAATACATGTTGCTGAAATTTAGAAAATAATATATTTGATCGTCAAACTTGTAAAATCCATAACTTCTTGTTTATAAGTCCGTTTTATTCGTTCAAGCGCCACGGATTCGTTTTAAAGTATATTTTCTAAAAATCAAGGCCAAAAAGTCGTGCCTACTGTCGGATTTTCCAGAAAAATGAAACAAGGACAGAACACAAAATATAGTTATCGAAAATAGTTTTACTCGGACAAAACCTATTCTAATCCCTTCAAATCAACTCCAAAACTAATCTAATCCTACCATACACCTTCTTAGGGTGTCATGGGTTCCTAATCACCATCAAGACCAACCAAAACCATGGGAATAATTATAGGATGACCTTAGGTATATATATAACTTAAAAATCATGACATAAATGGTATAAATCACAATACTTGCATAAAAGCTCCAAAAATGAAAAGAAATATATGAAAATGAAAAGGAAATATAAAAATGATAAAAACAAGCTTACTAGTGATAGTGAAGAGGTGTAGGTAACAAGGATTAACTTAAATATCCTTGGTTTTTATTTCAAAACCATAAAAAGGATATGTTCTAGGTTGAAATAACACTTGATCTAGCAAAAGTTTCTTGATCCCCTTGTTTTGTTGATGAGGCCGGTTTGGAGAACACAAGGAAAAGAGAGAAGATTTTTTTTTTACACTAGCAACTATGAGAAAATAGGTTCATGAATGAGCTAATAATAGTGTAGACATATTATTAAAGACCATACATCAATTAAGACACTCCCTCCCCTTGGCGGTTTTGGGGAGGGTTGTCTCAATATATATTTTTTTTTTTAAAACTTGTTACTTGTAGATATTTGTAATAATTTGTAGAAGAAAGTAAGTAAAATGTAAGTAAAATGTACAATTAAAGGAAATTGGAAAGTTTTGGTAAAAGTAAGTTTTTAATAGCTCAAAATAGATTGTATTGAGGTGATAAAAATTGTAAAAATACTTTCCTTGTGAAAATCGGGTGATAAAATAATTATCGTAAGCTTTTAAGAAAAACGACGTAATAATTAAACGTTAACGATTAAAATACCAAATAAATTTGAAACACTAGGAAAACTAAAAATATAGTTTTTATAAACTAAATGTAAGTTTAAAAATACCTCGGGATCATTTTTGAAAGTAACGGATTAAATATTTAAAATAAAAACTCACGCGATAAAGATTATTAAATATAAAAATTACACGTAAAATATGAAATGAAATGTCGTGAATGTACTAATGAGATGCACATGATGTCAATGAAATGTAGACTACTCATAGTCCATATGAAATGTACGTGATGTCATGATCATGAATTCGCCGCTAAACCTCCCAGTTACGCAATTTGAAACAAGTAAACCAAGTTTACTAAAATGTTGAAATAATGAGACATGAATTGTGTTAGAAATGACCGAATGCGGATTGTCACAAAGAATAGGACCATTGAAGCAACTACGAGAACCATGCTAGCAGATTACCTACCCAATTTTGGTGAAGCTGTAAGTACTTGCTAGCATGTACTTAACAGGTCTCAGTCCAAAACCACAGATGAAGACACCTTATGAGTTCCGATGGGCAACAAACCTAACATGCTTTTATGAAGCCTTTTGGATGCCCTCTCACTATTTTAAACACAATTGATAATGCAGGTAAGTTTGATGGCAAGTCGGAAGAAGGATATTTATTGGGTTATTGTACCAACAGTAAAGGCTTTAGAGTGTACAACTAGGTCACTAAGAAGGTTCAAGATTGTCTTCATGTTGAGTTTTTAGAAGATCAAGCTAATGAGAAAGGTAAAGGTCCTGATTGGATGTTTGATCTTAAAGTTTTAACTCCTTCTATGAACTATGTACCTGTTAGAGAAGAAAATCAACTTGTGCACAATGGAGAAGATTTACAATATGTTGTTCATGGAGTGCATATTAGACCTGACGCTGTCCCTGATGAAGTTAATTTCAGTCCAAAGCAAAGTACTGATGTTCCAAAGAAAAGTACTGATGCTCCTAAGCAAAATACATTTTACCCAATCCTCATTGTCTGCTGAGGATCAATCTATTCAAGAGGAACTTAATCAGATGCTTCTTCAAGATGTTTTAACACATTCTTACACTGATGAACAACGAAGAGCTTATGAAGAAGCAAAGAAGAAGAACAAGACTGCAGAGTACTCTCACGTTACTTTTACCAAGGTACTTTCGAACAAAGTATCATGTTGCACCAGTTGACGATCACTTTAGATGATTTGGATGATCCTACCATGCCTGGATTAGAAGATACTGATGATGAGTTTGAAGATAAAGGTATTTTCTCAGATTCCAATGAAGATGCTGATTTTACTAATTTGGAGGATACTTATGGAGTTTCACAGTCTCCAAGCTTAAGAATTCATAAGAATCATCCTTCTGATCAAATCATTGGTCCTTCTACTTCTGGAGTAATGACTAGACACAGAGCTAAGAGTTTTTCTACACCTCACAATGCTTTACTTAGCTTTGTGTATAAACAAAACAGGCTGAATCATAAGGACCATCAAACCTTTCTATTTACTTGTTTTATCTCTCAAGAGGAACCCAAGAATATTGCTTAAGCATTGACTAAAGAAAGCTGGGTTGAAGCTATGCAGGAAGAACTTCTTCAATTTAAACTTCAAGAAGTTTGGGTTTTATGTGATCTTCCAGATGGAAAGAGAGTTATTGGAACAAGATGGGTTTTTAGAGTCAAAAGAGATGAAAGAGGTAATGTTATCAAGAATAAAGCAAGGTTAGTAGCACAAGGATACAGACAAGAAGAAGGAGTAGATTATGATGAAGTGTTTGCTCTGTAGCCTAATTGAAGCTATTAGAATATTTCTTGCTTTTGCTTCATATATGGGATTTCAGGTTTATCAGATGGATGTCAAAAGTGCCTTTTTATATGGCAAGATTACAAAGGAAGTTTATGTCAAGCAACCTCCTGGTTTTGAAGATCCTAAACATCCTAACAAAGTCTACAAAGTTGTCAAAGCCCTTTATGGATTGCATCAAGCACCAAGAGCTTGGTATGAGAGGCTCTCTACATTCTTATTGCAACATGGCTACAGAAGGGGAGCTATTGATAAGACTTTGTTTATCAAGAGAGACAAGAAGGATATCATGTTAGTTCAAGTCTATGTTGATGATATCATCTTTGGGGCTACCAAACAGTCCATTGTTAAGGAGTTTGAGCGGTAGTCATGGCGAGAAGGAATTTTAAATGAGTTCAATGGGAGAGTTAACTTTCTTTTTGGGACTTCAAGTTAAGCAGTCAAAGGAAGGTATTTGATCAGTCAAGACAAGTATGTATCTGACATACTTAAGAAGTTCAATTTTGATGATATGAAGTCTGTTACTACACCTATCAAATCAATCAATTCATTGGGCAAGGATGAAGATGGACAACCAGTTGAAGTCAAGTTATACAGATCTATGATTGGCTCACTTATGTATCTTACTGCATCAAGGCCTGATATCATGTTTGCTATGTGTTTATGTACAAGATATCAAGTCTCACCAAAAATATCTCACATGAATGCGATTGAAGAGAATTTTCTTATTTGAAACAACAACCTAAGCTGGGGTTGTGGTATCCAAAATAGTCACCTTTTCAATTAGAAGCTTTCTCAGATAGTGATTATGCAGGTGACAACTATGATAGAAGATCAACAACTGGTGGATGCCAATATCTTGGAAGAAGATTAGTTTCATGGCAGTGTAAAAGCAAACAATTGCAGCAACATCCTCTACTAAAGAAGATATGCTAGCTGCAAGCTATTGTGGACAAGTTTTTGGATCACGTAATCAACTCTTGGACTATGGGTTCAATTTCAAGAATACTCCTATCAATATTGATAATGAGAGTACCATTTATATTGTGAAGAATCCAGTTTATCATTCCAAGACCAAGCACATACAGATTAGGCATCACTTTATTCGAGATTGCTATGAGCACAGGCTCATTAATGTGGTTAAGGTTCACACAGATGATAATGTAGCTGACTTACTCACCAAAGGCTTTGATGTTTCAAGATTCAATCACTTGGTGGTGAGTATTGGCATGATTAACTACTGAGCTACATTTAAGGGGAGGACTATTTAGTGTTAGTATAGTCATGTGCATTGCTTGAGGGAAGGATATTTGTATATACTTAGCTTATACAGAAGAATTTGGAAAAGTACTTCGCTTTTTATGAAAGTCTGCTTGGAAAGTACTGCTTAGGAAGATCGCATACGTGGAAAGTACTGTTTGTCTTATTAAAGTATTGTTCCAACGGTAATATTGAGGGGTAATTAATTCTAACGGTAACTTTGTTATTATGGGGTGATTTTTTAAATCTCACCTATAAATAACTACTCTCGATTTTCCTCTCATATTGATACTTTAGAATCTTTTCCATATTTCTCTCATCACCTCTATATTATTCGATTATATCTCTTATTGTGCTCACCTATTCAACAATGGCGAATCGTCCTACAGTTTCAAAGCACAATATGGTAGCTAATTTAGATAAGTAAGCGAATGCACTTTTTCATGATATCATCGATTATCTTACTAGATTGCCAATCGGTTTATGCTCTTTTAGTGGAGACGGATATACTTGAGCCCTGGATTCAAGAATTTTGGGCTACTGCTATGGAAAATTTGGAGAATGATGAATTTTATATTAGAGCTACATTCTTGGAAGAACGTGAAGATTACTGAAGCCTCTATTATAGAAGACTTAATGTTTAATGATGAAGATGGGGCTATTCGGTTTGATAAGCAATTGATTTGGGATACTTTTGGACATATTGGTTATGAAGGGTCTTTAAATGAACAAACATTTAGGAAACAACTCTTTTGCCCTCAATGAAAGTTTTTAGTGCATGTGTTGCTTCAATATTAGTGCAAAAAGTACTTCATGGGAACAATTTGGATCAAACATAGTGACCGCTATTGTGGGCTTGGCTACAGATCGTGTTTTTAATTTTTCAAGGCTCATTCTTGATAGAATGCTTTCCCACATCACTCATGGTTCAAAATGGCTAATGTATCCAAGGTTTGTTCAAGTATTTCTCAATAAACAACTTTCTGATGTTCCTAAGCCAACAGATCTTTTACATGTTGTGGTTCAACAAGCCAAAATTTTCACTTTTATGGCTAGGAAGAGCTGATTTGTTCCTGGCAGAGACACTCCTTTAACTACTTCCATGATGGAAGTTGTTCAAGTGTTAGTCGATCTTGAAGAAGATGAAGATAGTGAAGGTCGCATGCGCAGTCGCACTCAAAGTACTGCATCCGCAAGTACTTGACTTCTCAAGTACCGCTGCATCTCAAGAAGGTACTACATATCCACAAAGATATGTTCCTGATTCTCAACCAAAGGAACATTCAAAAATTGAAGGAGATGATTCACATACTATACCCCCTGAAGAAATAACATTGGATAATTATGTTTTGACAAGGGAGTTAGTTAAGTTGAACAAGACTACTAAGGTTCAGGCCAAACAGATTAAGAAATTGAAGCACAAGTTTAGAAGGCTCAAGAATTTTGTGTGGCCATTGGTTTAAGAATTTCGTATATGGGTCAAATCAAAGAAGAAGGAGCAAAGGCAGTCTAAGAAAACCAAACGCCAAAAGGTCCACCAACAATCTTCTGTCCAATTGGGGAGGAATTTAGAAGAAGAGAATTTGAAAGAAGATATTGTTAAGGAGAATGAACCTGAAAGTACTGAAGAACATGAAAAGATCAAGAACGATCATTCAAGATCTTGAGGAGCAAGTTCAGTTCAAAGTCCGAAGATCAAATCGCTTTCAACAACAAGGATCCTACAGGAAAGAATTGTTAACTCCAAGGTTGTTGGACTTTGAAGAGGAAGCTGTTCCTTCAACAATCATACAAGAAGAAGAAGATACACTCCAGCCTGTAAGAACTGCAAGTGATGATGAAACCATTGCTGTAATGTTGCAAAGTTTATCACAACCAAGGGGTGGTGTTAATATTCCAGGAGTGCAAGAAGAGGAACAACAAAGAGTTTCTCAACCTGCTATTGATCCTAAGGACGAAGAAATTAACTTTAGCACAGATGAGAGCGGCTCAAGATGCTTTGAATGAACAAGCTGCTAGAAAGATTCAAGAGGAATTAAATGCTAAAGATAGAGAAGCTCAGAAGTGAAGAAGCTTCGAGTAGGAAGCAACTAAGAAGTTGCAAGAAGAATTGGATCTTTGAAGCTTCGAACCATTCTGATCACCACCTACTCCTGTTAGATTTATGCTAAGAAGACCTAATCTAGCTAAAGACAGAAATGCAATGATGGCTTATTTAAAGAGTCAAGGGTATAAAGGATTGCAGAGGTTAAATTATGTTGAGATGAAAAGATTGTATGATCTTGCTAGGAAGCTTATAAGAAACATGTTGAAAGCATCAAAGATTTTAGAGATGAAGCTACTTGTACTGAAGTAGAAAGAAAGAAAAGTCTAAAAAAAGGAAAACTGAAGTTAAAGATGTACAGTTCTCAAAGAAAGAAAAAGTTGAGTTAAGATCTGAGACTAGGGATGAACTAAGAAATTATCTCAGAGTAGTAGATTTTGAATATTCCAAAGAAGATTCTGATATGAAGATGAACAGATCTCAGATTAGTGCTTTTGAAGTTGTGGAATCCAAAGAAGGAAGTTATATGTTGTTTCATAAAGAAGATGAAAGTTTCAGAGTGTTCAACAGATTATGGGATTTATTGCACATCATAGATAGAGTGGATCTATTCTATTTATATCATGTGGTGAGAGCTTACTTTGATCATAATCCATCAGAAGGAATCGGTTTAGTATTGCTTGGAGATCTCATAACTATGTGGGAAACTGAAGAGCAAAGCACTGATGACATTTGGAAGAATCAAGAAAATTGGGAAATTGTTAGCTGGAGATTCTTTGAAGAATCTGGAGTTCATGTTTTAGAGCTGGAAAATGGAACAACGATTCACATGTTTGCAGATAGAAGATACCCTCTTACAATTGAGCTTATGAGAAGGATGCTAGAGCATGGAATGGAAGTAGAAGAGGATAATGAAACTGCTTGCATGGTCATCAATATGTTTATTAACTGGACTACTATTGCTGATGAGGATGAATAACTGGTATGAATTTTCATTGAATAAATTATTTTTGATAAAACGGATTACTTTATTCAAAGTATCTTTGATCAAACAAGACTTTTAATCAAAGTCTTGCTTTGCATTTAACTAGTTAAATGATTTTTGAAAGAAACCTTTTGTTAAGTAACAAATATTTTGAAACAAAGGTTGAATAAAATAAATGGTTTTTGAGATGGCAACATCAATAGGTCATCAATCCAGCATGGTTACAAAAGGATTGGCTAATCCATGAGCAAACGGCTCTGGTAAGGATATTTCAAATCTGTTTTTAGTTGACAAATTGCTAATAAGTTGTATGCTAATCAACTCACCATATCAGTTAATGTGAAGAGTTGGCTAGCCCACAAGAATATGGCTTGTGGTAAAGGCTGTGGAAAAACCATTATTGGTAATTAGTTAACCATTAAATAAAAGAACTAACTAGTCCAGAAGGGTACAGCTTTTGGTAAAGACAACTCAAATGTTGATAGGCGATGATTTGCTAAAAATCATATGGTTATCAATGTACCATGGTCTTACACACCAAAAAATTTGGCTACTCCAGAGTTAATGGCTTTGGTAAAGAGATCTAAATCCATTAAATTTTCAATGATTCACCTCTCACTGGAGTTAACACACCTAGAAGTGATGAGAATAGTATGCAACTTAAACTGAATTAATGTACAAATTGTCATATGTTGTTGTGTTGCTGAAAAGATGGAGCTTGCTGGATGATGCTGTAAAAGAATAATTCTAAAAGATACTTTGACAAGGACATAAACTACAAAGATAAAGTTCAAAGACATAGAAACAATCTGTCCTTAAAGATGAAGCTGTTAAAGATACATTTACAAAGGAACTTGAAGTCAAGCAAGTAGAATTCAAGTTAGGGGAGGATTGTTAGGATATGAAAGTGCTGAAGATTGACAAAGTACTAAAGATTGATAAAGTACTGTAAGCTACAAAGTACTGGAAAAAGTCAAAGAGTCAAAGTACTGCTAAAGATAAAGTCAAAGTACTACACACGAAGTCAAAGTACTGCAAGAACAAAGAACTGTTATATTCGTTTATAGAAAGTCTTGTAATTCTAGAATATTCTGTATTAGATTACTTGTCATACAAGGATACAAATTGTAAACCGACTAGGGATATCCTTGAGCCTATAAAAGGACCCCTAGATTGGCATTAGAGGTACGACTTTACAAGTTTACAAGTCTTAGAGTTTACAAGTTATTTAGTGTTTTAGAGAAGTTCGATATTCTTAGAATTGTTGAAGTATCTGCATAATAAGCAGATTTAGAGTTAATAATAAAAGTTATTCTTCTTAGCTTTGTTAAGTAAATTCCGCATACTTAATAGAGTTTGCTCAGTGTTTCTCTGTTAATAACTTAGCATTTATCCGAGGTTGTTAAACCTTAAACAAGCAATTAAAGTTAGTTTGGTTAGAGTACATCGATCCAACAGTTAAAAGGATTGTTTGAAGACATTTGTTCAATGTTCGAAAGAGAATTTGAGACAACAACTGGTTTTGAAACTAATGTTGACTCTTTGTTTGAAACACTTGGTGTGATGGAAAACTTTGACTTTTCTTTTTGATTAACAAAAGTAATTCCAGAAATTTGGTTCCATTTGTTGTAGTCGATTGGTTTGATTTCCGGATGTTTTTGTTTCATTTTTTCTCTACTCTCCTTAGATAGTTCTAACGTTTCAAGAGAATCACGAACAATTATGGGTTCATGCAAAGCATTTGCATTGTTTAACACATTCTGAGGTTTCTGAGCTTTCTTGAGGAACGAAGAAGGGTCGTTACCAAGTGCCATTTTATGAATAGTATGAAAACGCGGATTACTTGGTTAGAAAGCATCTTGTTAGTTTTTGCTGAATGACCCGTTGTAAGAATCAAATTTTCCAAAGATTTGATTTTCTCATTTTTATCAAGAATTTCATCAAGAAGAGAATCTTCTCGTTTTGAAGAATCATTTATCAGCTGCTTCTTCTCTTTTTCAAGATCAGACAACGTTGCTTTTTGTTTAGAAAGTTGGTCATTTAGATCAGAAATTTCCTTGTTTAAAGATTTTATTTTCAAGTTTAGATTCACATCAAGTGTGTCATACTTGATTTGCAATTCTTTTTCTCTTAAAACAGAATTTCTGAAACCAATTTCTAATTCTGATTCGTTGTTTTTATGAAATTCAAAGGCTTTTGCGTTCTCCTTGTAACTCTCAAGCTCAACGGTCAATTTAGCATTTGCTTGCCTTAACATCGCGATTGACCTTTTTAACTTTCTCAATTTCAATGCCACAATTGTTGATTAATGATTCAAAATAAGCACGTGTTTCCTCATCGGTTTCAAGATTTTGTGCGACACGCCTCCACTAGGATCCACGTCTGAGTTTCAGAGTTAGTATTTCTACAACTCGGATTGTCCAGGTATGTATCATAAGTAGGTGCTGGCGTCGCGAGATATTGTTCGTCATGAGTAAACACATCAAATATGACATTGTTATAGCATGGATCAGTTATTGGTACCTCAGATACCTGCATTGGCGTCAGAGAGGCGGAGGTCTGTCGAGTCGATTGTCGTACTTAGTCTCTTGAAGATTTGCCATGAAGATGCAGTTTGCATTGATTTCCTCGAGGTCTTCCAAATCATCTATAATAGCCATAAAGTCATGTTCCTCAAAGACTCAATTGAAGTCCAGATTGTTCCTTTTGTACCAACATGATAGCTTTCGAAGATACGAAGATCCTTCTTTTTCGCTTAGTTGGACAATTTCGTGCCATGTGACCCACTCCTTGACAGCTTGTAACACTTAACACGATTACCGATTCACATTTCCATAATTCCCAGGCTGGAGCTCGCACCATTCCCATTCGATTACCCACGCCGATTCCCAACATTCGTCTCATCGATTTCCAACATTCACCCAATGGCCCGATTACCACGATACGGAACCGCTGATTACCATTCGAAATCCAAGTAGCATATCCTGGCTGATTCTCAATAACTCCAACCATTTATCCTTGATGACCCATATTCACACCCGACCGTGAATTTGCACTTGCAGTGTTTGATGAAATCCTTTGGTTGTTGTTAGTTGGTGTGGAATAGCGACCTCACGATGCTTTACCCAAGAATGCAAATTCTTGAGTCAAAGCTTGTTCTTGTTCGGTTTCAAGATCAGTGATTCCTTGTTCTTGGTATTGTTGATACTGTTGTTGTTGAATGACTTGTTGTTCTTGTGGATAGAATTGTTGTTGAGGGATAACAGCTTGTGGTTGTGGAATGTATTGCTGCAAGTTGTTGTTAGTGGAAGATGATGAAGCTTGTTGTTGTGAGTTCACTGGAGTGTGAGTCTTTGCAATGAGTGCCAATGGATCATAATTCTTTGCCAATCTTTCTTTTCTGACTTCATTCACTTCATTTTGGTTTTGTTTCAGAAAATCGTTGAGTTGATCAAAGCTCACTTGATGTAAGTCTTTTGTTTGGTTGACAATAGTGACATATCGTCCCCATTCTTCTGGAAGATTGTTCAAGAACTTGATGTTGCTCACGATAGTTTTGGGTGTCAACTTGTTTCTGATAAGCTCATTCATTAAAGTGAGAACCTTCCATAGTAGGATTCAATGGATTCTCCGGAGTAGATGTGAACTTTTCCCAAGCGATTAGCAACTTGTTCTCCTTATCTTGTTGACCAATTTTCGTTCCATGACGAGTCGTCTAACACGTTCCCATATCGGCGGTTCTGGCCTACCGTCTCAACAAAGATGTCTCTTGGTAAACCCAATTGGACTATGTAAATTGCCATGTCATCCGCTTCGACTTGTTTGATCCTCTTCGATTATTATTGATTCTTTTTGAGTACTGAAGCGATGATGGTGGGACGGGAGGTGTTGCATCAGGATCTCCAGGGACATGGACTTGTCGAGGCTTGAAGGGTCCATTCGTAATGGATTGAATCATCAATTTTCCATTAGGTTTGGTCTTGATGTAGCGAAGCATACGACTTGTCCATCAGAGGTAACCACCTTTTTCCAACATAGGAGGACGGTTTTCGGCACCGGCTGCATGAATGTCTTGTTGAGTAGCCATTGATGAAGATATGATATGATAAAGTTGATGTAGGATCGATTCAACGATAAAGGAGTTGTGTTTGATGAAGATTAAGCACGGTTGTTGTAGTGAAAACTAGGTCTTAAAACTTAAAAACCTCAATAACTTCTTTTCGGAGCATTTTTAGGACTTGAAAGGTGACCCGAATGAACTTAGGCGTAAGTTATAGCTGTTTTGATGGGTAGAACGCTGAAAACGATCGTTTTGATGGGTAGAACGCTAAAAACGGAGTTACGGTTCAAAAGTTATAGCCGTTTGAAGTTTTGCTCAAAATCTTACTCGTCAAACCGGCTTCTTAGGTAGGATTTGATTGCTTAGGCGTAAGTATTGATCCTTAGGCGTAAGATTTGAACCTTATGCGTAAAAAGTGAACTTACTGCTAAAAATTAATGCTTATGCGTAGAAATATTCTTACCGAGAAGGATGTTACTCTTAGGCGTAAACAATATCTTACTCGTAATTATTAATGCTTAGGCGTTAAAACAGGTCTTAGGCGTAAGATTGAAATCTTATGCGTTAAAAACTTGCTACTGGCAAAAACAAGAATCGTATCTCTCTAGCTTATCCAAGCTAGTGAGATTTCACAAGTCGAAGTGTTCCACAAACTTATCCAAGTGAGGGAAGCACTGAGTCACCGTTGTTGCACGAAGATTCTGAACCAAATGCTTATGCGTAAAAAACTAGGGTTTTGACTTTTTCTTACGCGTAAAAAGAGGGTTTTGACTTTCTGTTCTTATGCGTAAAAAATTCCAAGTGATTCAAAAGATTTCTGATGCACTCACAGCTTCCAAAACACTCAAATAACATGAAAGTTTTGACCTTTTTCACCCAAAGTGTTTTTTCTGCATATGCGTAGAAACGAACAACCAAATAAACACGAGTTTAAAATTGAAGAAAAACACGTAAAGCTTCAAACTTTTTCCAAAAACTAGAATCTTTAACACTATAAAAACCTTGAAACAAACAAATCTTGAAGATTTTAGTGTAAAAATTAAAGTTTTAAACAATACCACTTTGAGAACGAAAGCTACGCGTAACACTACACAAAAACTTCAACCAAAAACACTCCTAAACCATTGTTAGGAGATTGATACCAATTGTAGGACTACATTTTTACACCAACCTTACGCGTATACCACCTTATCACAAGATGAACAACCGTAAACCAAACACTCTATTATGCGTAGAAGATAAAGAAAGAAAGATGAAAAAGATGGTGACTTGAATTCAATGTTATGCGTATGAAATAAGATGAAAAGAAGAACTTTTAATACTTGAAAGAAAACACACACAAAACACACTCAAGCACACACCTCAAATGACACATTTGAGGTGTATTTATACTCTAAATACAAGATGCCCTAATGGGCTTTCCATGGGCTTGGATTGGGTTGGATTGGATTATATCTTTCATAAGGCTAGCTTAACTTGACTAAAAGCCATTTAGCTTAGCCCAATCCATGAGCCCGTTGACTATTCTAGCACGATATCTAACACACGTTACAAAGTTCCTAAACTTGAATGACCATCACTTCTTAATAAAAATGTTACGGCTAACACCAAAGGAACCATTATCCAAATCTTTTACCATGGACTAGATGAAATCTGTCAACACATCCTTGATGCTGGAGGAATTTTTCTCTATAATACTCCCAACGATGCACATCAATTGCTCGAAGATCGAGTACTTCTCAAACTTGATTGGTCCAAAGATTCCAAAACTAAACCTCTCCGAAAAACTGTTGCTTTTGTCAAAAACACCGATACTTGAAAACTCATGGAGAAGATGGAAGCGTTAACCTCAAAAATCGACTCGCAATACAAAGATATCAAAGATGAAATGAAGGAAATGCGAGAAGGACGCAACAATTGTGGAGGAAATCATCCATCGTCCGAGTGCGACGATAAGCCTATGGGTGGACTGAAGGAAGGAGAAGCAAGTTGTTTCAAGGAGGATACCGTGGAGGAGGATATCGTAGTAATTATTATATTCGAAATTCTGGAAATTGGCAAGATCGTCGACCAAGGGATGACAACCATGATTCTCAACCACGAACTGACGATCCACCACCACAAAACCCGACAAAAGATGGAAGAAACCGAATTGAGAAACCATGAGAGAATTCGTAGCGCTCAAAATATGCAAATGATTTTATAAAAATAAATTTTTCAATCTCAAAGCCAAAGTTGAGCAAGGACAGCAAAATCATCAAGCATCTATCCAAGATCTTGAAAACAAGTTTAGCGACTTTAGACCTAACATTCCTCTAGACCATCCGGTTCATTGCCAAGTAATACCCAATCCAACCCAAAACCATCAAATGATAAAACGTACCATCCACCACAAACAAATAGAGCATATCAATCTTGTCTTCACAAGAAGTGGTTCTCGTGCGATCCACCACCTTGTCCTAATGAAAACTCTCCTATCACCTTTGATAGTGAGGATGAAACCGAGGAACCAAACACAACTCAAACCACCAAAAAGAAAAACATTCCATCCGCCAAGGCGTATACACCAAAAACTCCTTATCCTCAACGCTTGAAGAAAGAAAAGATAGAAGAGCGTTATAAGAAGTTCATTGAAATAATCAAAGAGGTTAGACTCAATGTTTCTCTCGTTGTTGTCATAGCTAGAATGCCCAATTACGGGAAATTTTTTATAAGAACTTATTAATAACAAAACCAAGCTTGAGCAAATATCAGCGACTTTCCTTAACGAAGAATGCTCAGCTATTGTCCAAAACAAGATCCCACCAAAGCTCGGAGATCCTGGGAGCTTTCTTATTCCATGAACTTTCGAGAATAATGTTAAATGTGATGCTTTGGCCGATCTTGGCGCAAGTATCAATTTGATGCCTTATTCGTTGTATTCCAAGTTATGCAACAACTTCCTAAAACCAACAAAAATGAGCATTCTCTTAGCAAATCATTCCTATCAATATCCTGTGGGTATTGCCTAGAATATGCTCGTTCAAGTCGGTAAATTCATTTTTCCCGTGGACTTTGTTGATCTTGGAAATGGAAGAAGATAGTAAAGTTCCACTCATCTTAGTGTTAGGTCACAAGGTTTACCACACAAGCTTATAAGAAAGAGATAAGGCGATTGAACAAGTAAAACCCACACACACACACGATATACTATAGACGGTTAGGCGTAGGTATGTGAAAGAGAGAATAACTTGAACAACCAACCTTCAAATGAAGGTTTACATAAGGTATTTATAGGCAAGGAGCTAGGGCAACACTCCTACTCCTTCCCTTTCTCCTATGGGCTTGGGCCTAAGCTCATGGGCCTTCTACATAAGCTTAAGGCTAATAACAAACATAAAGGCCAAAATAAGCTAACTATTACATATGAGTAACTAACACTTGAATAAGGTGTAGGAGTGATTCCAACAATCTCCCCTCAAGTGTTATTACATATGAGTAACAAACACTCAAGTGTTGGTGATGAAAAGCGGTGAAGGCGTTGATGTAATAGTAGCTTTGACGGCGTCTTCGACATTCTTTTTTCTTGTGAGAAGAATTGCCTTGATTTGAACAATCTCCCAGGTGTAGAGATAGTTTACTTTGAACAGTTATGCTTTGACGTCATCTTTAACTTTGTTCTTTGATCATTGTTCTTTGTGATGAAAGTGATAGTATGTTATTGTTGTCAGCATCAAGTCATTCTTCAACATGCTCACACGCTCTTTGACGTTGGAATTCAGTACTGACGAAGTTCTTTAAGTCTTTAACTTTATAGATTCTTTGATTTGACGAAGAATCATTTTGACTGTTGTGTTGCTTTTGGATAGAACTTCCATTAGTGATGATGTTGGCGTGAGCATGAGAAGAATCTGCACGATCATTCCGCTCCAGAGCTTCCATAAGAAGAAAACATTAAACGGTTAGTAATAAGCGGATTCCGGCACTTACAAGTTTGAACTTCGAGAGTGTTAACTGCATAGTGTGAAAACACAACTCTAATTCTTACAAAGGCCGTTCTGAATGGAGTCCCACAAGTGAGATAACACGATGTTCGCGAAGTACACCTACGATTCAGATGATGTAGCCGAGTACACCAAATCACCTCTCCCAGTAGACCTTTTGAGACCACTCGCGCAATCCACGGGAGTTGCCGGCGACCTCTTGTCGAGTCGTTTGATGTTGACCGGCATGAGTTTCCATTCAATCAGCGAGGATCACAAATGTGAACCTCTCATAAATGTTCTCGATAGATTTCTAAGATCTGTGAAGGACTCGATAATGTATCACTAAAATTCTTATTGTTGAATGTCAAGTGATGAAATGTCAAGTGTACCTAAGAGATCTTTTGATGAATCTCGTGGCTCTAGACTCAATTTTGCGTTTTGGTTTTCTGGCGGAGACTAGGAGAGGGTCTCCTTCTTCAATACCGACAATCTCTAAGAGCCGAAGCCGATAGTTTACGTAGGGTTCCCGGTGAGAATGAAACAAGCTTCTGTTGAGAGAAACTTGAGTGGATAAGAAGGTTTAGTGCATGCGTCACCGGGTCCATGACGACTTTTAATCTTCAATACCGGCGTCACTAAGTGACAACCAGTAGTATATGAATTGAACCCGTATGCCCTAAGTTGAATAATTCGGAGGGCTATTTCTTTTCACCCTTTTCTTTACATTTCTTTTTAATTCTTCAACTCCTTCTTTCTCAGATTCTCATTTTCTCCTTTTTACAATCATACCTAAGGACTTCTAAATACTAACTATTTGTGGTGTCCTGGGGTAGATCCATCCGGCTCTAGCGGATCATAGGGCGGTTATTCCTAACCTTAGTCACCTTATAACTCCATGACTAACCTATGTTGCCATAAAACCACTGATGTGAAAAATCTCTCACAGTGTTTATGAATGAAAAACATTTTAGTATCACTCTTGAGATAAGATTTTGCATAAATACTCCCCCCCACATGTGCTTAAGAGTTTTAACGGTTAAAATGCACAGTGAGGAAAGAGCGCGCACATTTGAATTGATCAACTCAAGATAGACATTCCCCCGCGAGACACGGTTCGTGGAATAGTTAAAGAGTTGCATTGTCAACTTTTAGGTGACAATTAGCTCTATTAACTACCTTGAAGGTGTAGACAATCCCGAAGGTTGTCAAACCCGTCGAGTTCATGTCTACCAAGAGTTTCTCGAATGGTACATTCTACTCAGACAAGTCCTTTGCGAGACACGTTTACATCACTAGCGAACTAGCTTGAAATTATTACCCATCCCGGACAAGTCTTTTCGAGTTACTAACAGTTAAGATCTCGTCAATTCATGGGTTAAGTCTATAGCACAATGATTCATTTGCATTTACATAACATATTTCTTATCACGTATTTTCTCCCCCTCAAAAATGGCATATAGAATGTTATTTTTTAAAAGTTGAGAATAAATATGACCATTTCGAGTGTTGCGGGAAGAATGACCACTGTGAACAATTTTTGAACAAAGTTTTAAGTAAAGTACTCCCCTCAACGAAGTGATATAAGCGGTTGAGGTTTTGAAAATCATAAGGGAAAGTACTTGTTCTTTTGAGCAAAACTTTGAAAAAGAAAGGTTTGATAGGTTTTACTCAAAAGTAAGAAGCTTTCGCTCCTTTTCTAAGGATTGTGGCAGTACGTGGTCCTTTATTTACAAGTACGGGTTGTACAGCGTAATGTGTGCACAAGCCATTTACATAATTAATCAAACATCCAAAATTATATGAAGGAAGCAATTCAAGGGGTACCAGGAAGTGCGGTGATGTTCCCTGTGAGTGTGCGGGCGTTGAAAGCGGTTATGTTAATCTGGGTCGACCACCGACATAACTCTCCATCGTCGAACCGATCCCTTCGAAACAACCGTTCATCAATCATTGTGATGATCCGTCTCACATCCCTCCTTTCACGAGAATTCCAACGCTTAGGAGACCCAATTTTCTTTCGTATATCCTTCAACCTGTATGCCAATCCATCCCTAACCAGCTTCAAAGTATGATCCCGAACTTGTGGAGTTCGCTACACGCCATTAAGCAGTTTCTTTGAAGTTCACTACGGTAAACAACGCCGAAAGGTTTGCTAATGAGTGTATATTGAGATAGCTGGTTGATATCGGGAAGATCAAGCTTTGGAGGAGTGAAGTTGAAACGCGTCTGATAAGATTCAACAGTACCGGTGGAGATCTTCTACACGCGTTCTTGATGACAATGCGTCTTATGAAGATGAGAAGTGACTTGATAAATTCGCGTTGTACTGCGGTTGAGAATTGTCTCATGCGACCTTGTACCTTGGCAAGGTACATGTCTTCGATGTCATTGAGAGACAAATTCTCAAAGTCACCTCGAGAAAGCATAGTCCCGTTCATCTTGTCGTTTGACTACGATCTTCTTTAGGAATGTGTAGTCCCACTTAGACGAAAGGTCAACGTGTATGATGGCAACGATATCCTTAGAACTATATGCAACATGTTGAGACTTCAACTGGCTGACTTCTGTAGTAGATTCGACGGCGTTCGGCTGATGAATCCCATACAATGCATCTCGGTCGTATGCTTCCACTGTGTTGGAGAACAAGTGATTGGCACGTTCCTCAATGGCTATGCAGTTTGAGTAGACAGCTGCGGGGAATGGAAGTGTCAACGATGTAGCGTATTTTCTTGAATCATCGCCACCGTGTAAAAGACAAACCAAGTCTTTGTTGAAGAACTATCCGAAAGGAATCCTTGGTTCATTTGGTTGGCCAAGTGTTGGTAGAGGTTTGGTCCAATCGGTGTAGTATGGAGGGTTGTCCCTTTGTGTGAAGTCAATGTTTGCTTTCGGGTTGAGCCAATCCATGTTGTTAGACATAGCTCGAGCAATGTTTTCAAGGTGATATTCGACCTCGAGGGCACTTTCAGAGCCGTCTTTTAGAAGTTGAAACGCTTCATTCTTGATTCGCTTCAACTCAGATTTCGTCATTTTCTTCACATGGAACTTTTCTTGCAGAATTTTAGCATGCTCCAATGTATAACCGTCTACCAAATCGACCTTCTTGTGGTAGGAGTGTTGTTAACAAGATTAGCAAACCATTCAAATTCCTCTGTTTTATCGTCATCTAGCCATGATACGACGTCGGTCTGAGGTGTCTTCTTCTTCTTTTTCAAGGCCTAGATGATGATCGGTTTCGAACTTGTTTGGGAGAGGTGGGTTGTTGTTGGGGCTCAAGGACCTCTTCATCGTCACCACCCGTATACTCAAAGTGATCATCGGTTTTCTGAGTCGGGGTGGTAACTCGGAATCGTCCTGAGGTTTTTCAGTAGAAGAACGAGGAGGAGATTTTTGTTGAACAGGTTGTGGAGGAGGTTGCATCAAAGAAGATTCACCAGATCTTCGGCGTTTAGGTGCGAGTCTTTATCCTTATCCTTGTCTTCATCGTCTCTAGGACGTTTAGACTTTTCAGCTTCGAATCTACAAGCTTCTTGAAGTTGGTAATCCAACAATGCTTGAAACAGCTTTCCTTCATCAGTAAATGTCCGTCGAAAGGACATTTGTGTGACAAGCTTGGCCACCAATTCATTATCCGAGAAAACTACCGGATCGGTTGGATTGATTGTGACGGTTAAGGGCGTTGATCGAATAGTTTGCTTGGCGATCCGCATAAGATTTGGATAAAGTTGTTTGGTGAACAACTCCTTTGTGACTTTAGGAAGCGTACTCGAAGGTACTTTTTCGTAGCCTTCGATCATTTCATTCAGTTCCTCTTGACGGTGATTTTTCATGAATTCCTGAACAAACTTCCTTTCCCCTTTCATCTTTTCATGCTCGTCATACAGATCTTTGTATGTGATCAGCAAAGAAATTCAGCTTTTGTTGAGCACGTTTTTCTCGACTTGTTTGACGCTTTGGTATCTGCGTTCATGAGCTTGAGAAATCCAAGATTTAGATGGTTTCTTCACGGATTTGGATGATGATTTGGTTGACTTCTTTGATGGTGGTTGTGAGGAGTGAGAAGGCGAATCGATGATGAAGAGATATGAGGAGACTCTGGATCCTTGAGGTTGAGGTTTCTTCCTTTGATCGTGCGGGACTATCTAGAAGAAACGTATCATAATCAACATCTTTATCTTTTTCGGACTTCTCGGTTCCCGATACCTCAAACTCATATTCGATAGTATCCTCCACAAGCTTTTGTTGTTGCACAAGAGTGGTGGCACCAGCTCCCTTATCGGGTTGATTAACCACATCGGGAGATGGTTGAGTGGGCAAAGACCACTTGATCCTCGGGACCACCCATTTGGTCTTTAGCAAATTCTTCATCTTTGTGTTGGTGTCTAAGGAATTTGATCGTCTTCTTGTAAACATTTTCGGTGGCTCTTTATCACTCTCCGAGCTTTCATCATAAGGTACAAGTACAGGAGTCTTCCCTTTTTCTTTGTCAGGTGGCGGACTTGGAGGTTTAGCTGCTGAAGGAGGTGTTACGGTTGCAGCATTCAGAGTAGGTAATCTCTTCATCTCGTGTCATACCTTGAGCTTTCGTCCACAAGCTTTCTTAGCGGTTCAGGTGTGGGAATAGGTTCAGCTTCCTTTATGGGAACAATCCTTTTACGAGGAGGATTCCTTTTGGGAAGCTTCTTATAAATATTTGTACTTGTAACACTTCCGACTGCCTCTTCGGTCCTCCGGTAGGTGTACCGTAAGATTTTCATCAAGATGACCAACTTTTCCTTCTTTTACGGCTAACCGATACCTTTTATATGTTTCAAGCTTTTTGATTTCTGTAGTTAGGAGGTGATCGAGGTAATACCGCACTGTTTCTTTGTTGACGATTCTTTGATTCTACGAGATAATATGGTTTTAGTCAATATGTCGTGATTATCTAGGTCATTGAGCCTCATGGGGATATCAGGATGAAGTCCAAGTGCTCTCTGGATCAACAGTTTGGTGTATCCGACATAGGGAATCTTGGAGCCAAGCTTCTTGTGAAATAGCATCATGTCCTCCCATATCAGCGCTTCGATTTCAATGTCCTTCTTGTTGATCAACGACCAGAAAATTTGCAGTTCCATGAGCTTGGGATGTTCATAGCCACTGTCACAATCGTGAGACCGATTTGGTGATGATCATGTAGAGTGTTCTCCATGGTTGAGGAATATACTTCAGCTCCACGTGAGAGTGCTTAGTAATGATTCCCGAAGCTTCATCATAACCAATATCTATCAAGAATTTCGTGGACTTGTCTCTTCAGTTGGGGTAGCAAAGAAGTTGGTTGGAGCGATGTCGAGGAATGATGAGAACAGCCGTAAGTCGCCAGGAGTGATAGTGACTTGTTTGTGATTAAAGTGTCACATTCACTGCACTTTGACCAGTGATCCTGCATAGAATCCGTAATTGTTGAATGTAGACCTCTGGGAACGTGGCGAGTGTGAGAGCATGTTCCGGTAGGGATGATTCCTGAGAATATCCACTGCAATGAGACAAGAAGATTCCGAGCATGTGAGGGTGTCAAAGTCAACCCTAAGGTTGTTCTTTCCAATCTTTCTCGGATAAACCTCTGGAAAGATATCAGCAATTGTAAGAACTTCTGATGCATCCACATTCATTTGTTCAACCATGTCGTGATCTGAAATAACATTAGCCAAAAGAACCAACATATCGAAAGACATAGTGTTAGTCAACCGAAGGTCTTATTGTCTAGTTATTGAATGTACAGTGTCAATGATTGTTACGAGTCCTAAGTCACTTGTTTGTCTCATAGTTCAATGACGTCGTGAAATGTTTCGTGAGTTAGTTAACTTTAGGTTTTAAAGTTTATGTTATCACTTATGGTTCACAACATATTAAACGTTTAAGTTTATTAGTGACATTATTGGATTTGTGACGATATGATTAGTTTATTTACAAGTTTGTACACGTAACAATTCATTATGAAGGTCAATCCGGGCTTAAGCGTAGTTTTGGCAAAGTTAAGCGCGAACAGAGATGATATACGCGTAGCGAAAGCTTACGAAGGATCCTAACTTACGCGTAGAAATGTTACGCGTAGGAAAAAGGGGACCTTATGCGTAGGGCTTACGCGTTGGCGTATATATATACCTTACGCGTAAGGCTTACTCGTAAGAGTAGACCTTATGCGTAGAGGTCACCGTTTACGCATATCCTTCACAGGATACGCGTAGTCCCATTGTAGAACCTTACACGTAATGGTTATGCGTAGAATTATTCTTACGCATAACTTGACTACGCGTAGGGTAATCCTTATTCGTAGAGTTTCAAATGACCTTGATTCTGAATATTATGCGTAGCAAGACCTTAAATAAGTTCATCAAATCATTAACATTAACACAAAACATCATTTTATCAACAAGTTAAGGCATGAACATTCATAACACAGTTACGCATAGAAATATCGCGTAAGTCAAAACCCTAAGGTTTAAGACTTACGCGTATCATTTCTAGCCATGGGATATGCATCAAACAAATTCTGGTAGGTCTAGAATGTTGTTAGAGTCTTTAGGCCAGGTATTAACATCTAATTCGTTGTAAATCAAAATTACCCAAAGTTATGAACTTTAAACCCTAACTTCAAATTGTCAAACAATTAGTGTTTTTGGGTGGTTAACAACCATGGAAATCATCAATTCAACCTCATATGACCATAACCCAACAATCTTTTAGACCAAAACACTTCACATTTGGAAAAACCCAAATCGACTCATAAACCCTAATTTTCAAAAATCATTAATAAGTGTTTCTGGGTGGGTTTTAATGGTTAAAATGGTGTACTTGATGTATAAGAAACGTTTTGACACTATCCATATAACCAAAAACACACACATAATGATTATGTGTTCATACGCTTATGTGTAGAACACATAATCACGCCGTATTACACTTTTTAGCCGTTGGATTTGCATGAGATTAAAAACCTTAGCTTAAGAACATGTTAAGATCATTAAAACACTTACAAAATGATGATCAAAACAACGGATTTCTTGGTTCAATCTTAAGCGTAGGATGAATATGGTTGTGTGTATTAAATGTGAAGTAAAAAGTAGGTGGGAGGTGTTTTTATTAAAAATAACTTTAACATTTTGATAGTTTTAGTCCCTCCACCTTTTCCTTTTTCAAACAAAGCCATTTAACTTCCATTTTGGTTATAACAAAGTTTTTAGGAAAGGAACTTTGACGACACTCCCCCTCGACTTAAGAAATAATGAAAGGTTATAAATTTAGTCCGCGGAGTGTCATTGTACCGTAAAACTTTACCACCATTTGTTAAAAGAAACAACCGAGATAAGATAACATGCAAGTACACAGATGATTTGAAACAGTTAAAGTTATAATTTTCTCCCCTCAACACTTGATCGTAAAAATGCTGAATTTTGAAAGATTATAGTGTTGAACGAAGAAATGTACTTGCCATGTTGAAAGATTGTAGATTAGAAGAATATTTTTGTTGTTTTATCAGGTTTTATATTTTTGTATTTCATTTTGAAAATTATTTACAAAAGAGATTTTTGTGTTTGACAGGTTTTTAAGACTGTTTTAGGAGGTCATCCAATTCCTCTTGAGTCAAAAACCTCATACCAATCCGGTGGACCAACTCATTAAACCTAGCGGGAGGCAAGGCTTTGGCGAGAAGATCTGCCAATTGGTATTCTGTACCAACAAAATATAATTCAACGAGTACTCTGCTCCACGTGGTCCTTGATGAAATGATAACGAAGATCGATGTGCTTTGATTTCGAGTCTTTGGCGAACGAGTTGCACGAGATCGCAATGGCACCCGATTGTCGCGATACATCGGGATTCGTCAAATACGTAACCATAGTCTTTGAGTTGTGTTCTCATCCAGATGACTTGAGCACAACACGTAGACATGGCTACATATTACCTTCGGTGATAGCGGACAAATATGTACAATCCTGCTTCTTTGATTGCCATGACACCAGTTTATCACCAAGAAATTGTAGAGCTCCTGAAGTACTTTTCCTTGAGTTTAAGCATCCTGCGTGATCGGTGTCAAAAGCGATTAGTTCAAAACCCGAATCCTTCGGATACCAGATCCCCAAGTTAATGGTTCCCTTGATGTATCGGAGGATTTTTTAGCCTCAGAGAGGTGGGTTTCAGTTGGTCGCGACTGATAACGGGAGCATAGATAAACGGCAAAGACAATATCAGGTCTGCCTGCTGTTAGATACATGAGAGACCCAATAATACTACGGTATTTTGTAGGGTCTACTAATTTCCCATGTAAATCAGTGTCTAGCTTCTTGGTATGAGCCATTGGTGTGGCATAAGTGTCACAGGTTTTCATTCCAAATTTGTTTAAAAGTTCAAGGGCATATTTGGTGACTCAAGAAAAACCAGGGGTGATTGATGAACTTGCAGTCCGAGAAAGAACGTGAGTTCACCCATCATGGACATTTCAAAATTTTTCTTCATTAGTTTTGCAAAAGCGATTGAAAACTTTTTATGTGTAGACCCAAAAATGATGTCATCCACGTAAATTTGAACAATTAAGATATGTGCCCCGTGATATTGTATAAAAAGAGTTGGGTCAACCGAACCTTTGGTGAAATTATTAGCAATGAGGAAGGATGATAGCTTATCGTACCATGCTCGAGGAGCTTGTTTGAGACCATACAGAGCTTTGTTCAGTTTGTAGACGTGATTAGGAAACTTCGGGATCAACGAATCCATCTGGTTGGGTGACATAAACCGTTTCTTTAAGTTGTCCATTGAGAAACGCAGTTTTGACATCCATCTGATAGACCGTCATATTCATATGAGTTGCGAACGCTAGAAATATCGAACAAAACCTCAAGAGCAGCACCGAGCAAAAGATTCTTCAAAGTCAATACCCTCTTCCTCGACGATAACCCTTAGCCACCGGCGTGACTTATTCGGATAACATTTCCTTCAAAGATCCAATTTGTTTTTCCAAATCCATTTTAGACCAATGACGAAGACTCTGTTGGTCTTTCAACCAGTTCCCATACTTCAAGACGTTTGAATTGGTTGAGTTCTTCTTGCATGGATTCAATCCAGTTGTCTTTTGTCATTGCATCATTGATGTTTTTAGGTTGGTTGGCGGGCGGTGAGTGCATAAATGCAATGTTCACCGTCTATGTGAAGACGTTGTCTTGTAACGACTGGTTGATTCGGGTTGCCAATAATGTTTTCCAGAGGATGGTCTTTCGTCCATCTATGTGTGGAGGTTGATGTTGGTATACATTGTGCAGATCTCGAGGATTCAAATGGTTTGTTGAAGATTCCGCGACATCTGGTGCAGCGATCTCATTAGCAAACGGATTGAAGAACGCATTTGGATCAAAATCTGCAGGTGGGGGTACTACATTCGAATATCATCGTGCAGCCTTCATCATTGTTGGAAGCGGTTTGTTCAACTGTTGTGGTGGAGTCAACTGGTGTAGGTGCATCTGCAGCAGTAGTTGTTGTAGCAGTGTATCGGTATAAGAGTATTATCGGGTTGAGCGCGAAACAGCGGATACACACGGAGCACGTTCATCAAGATCGTCACGAGCGTGGAAGCAAATAACCTTTCCATTTGTTGTGAGTAAGCTGGGGGCTTTGTTGGTGATGATGGGGTTTGGGGAAGTTTAAGCGGTTGTGTCCGGGTTCCAAGCTGTTATACTCAGAAACCATTGTGAATATAAAAGCGATATTACGAAGTTTCTTAATCAGCTTCCCAAACGACTGTCTTTAGCGATTTGAAACTTTGATGAAGTCTACATTTCCTCTAACTTTTGAAGGTTTTATGCGTGAATTTGTAGATGAGCAAGATAAACCACACAAAGAAAATTGACTAATTGCGGAAGATCCGTTCGAGGGTAACATGCTAGAAATCAACAAGATCTTCTCACGTATTTGGGTAACTTCACACAAGATCACCCGTGAAATTGAGACGATAATACCAAAGTGAGACGTTTAAGCCACATATCGTCTTATTTCTAATTGAAGGAATACAAGAAGGCATTGGGTTTTCGCAAAGAAGCATGTAGAAGAACAAGGAAGCAATGACCACCTACACACTCTCTCCCCCTCGATGTTTTCAATGATTCAGAATCATACACCACGTATGTTGATGATGAATTGAAGACAGCGAAACCATGTATAAGGAGACAGCGAAACCATGTATGTCCAATTGATCGAACAAGTGTGAAGTACCAAAAATATTTCGAGAGAGTCAACTGCGATAAAACTTCTCTGTTGATATTGTTGATCATCAACTGTGACATTGTTGTAGGAAACACTTTGATCTTCTATTATAGAAGATTCGGTTGTTGTTGTAGATTCATGTGTATCTGAAATTAGAGTATTATCGGTTATGCAGCGGAAACATTCAATACATATGAAGCACGCAATTTTGGCGTAATCTTTAACCAGAGGAGCAAGAAATGTTTCCAATTCATGACGATTAAGTACAATGGTGGAACAACTGATGAATCATTAAATTTTAGACGGTGAGAAACGGGTCCTACTGCAGTATTGCAGTAGAAGCCATGGCTATTGTACCTGCATGGAAAATAGAAGGGGGGCAAGGAAGAGAAAAACATGGATCCCCAAGTGTAACTGGGTTCCAGATGTTAGAAGCATAAAGATGTAGTGTCAATTATCTTCTTGACACCTGAACATGCTAATTTGATGATTTCCTTTCATGCCTCAGGGATGGATGTTGTTGGTATCCCACTTGTTTTGGTGCAACTACTTAGTATCTTGCCTGTAGGAATCCACCTAAGACTAACAGTTTTGAAAATCCTACCCGTTGGTATCCATCTAAGGTTAGTTCTAGGGGATGTTGAAACTTCTTTTGGGAAGAGTGCAGCGTCCTATATGGATCCACCTATTAGGTTTCTAACAGTTCACTTTTAGATCAACGGGTTTATTTCTAACTGTTTGTTGAGTTAACTTAGGTTTTGGTTTGCTACTACAAGTAGTGTTCATTAATACACTCGAGAAGGTGATACACTAGGTCGTGAACCTAAGATTCCATCCTTTTGAAGAAGTGACCTTTTCCTAGCCTTTTCTAGATCATAGTTCTTGTATGCTTCATTTGAATTATATGAATTTTTAATTTTAATGCTCAGTTTAGACACAGTGTTCGAACTAATCCTAGATTTGCCAGGAGTAGCCACATGTGGAGGTTTAGCATGTAAAACGGGTATAATAGCGAAGCATTATTCTTAGGCCAGGAATGTGGAGTGACTGGTTTTAACAAATGATTATTCTCAACAACTTGGGAGGTAAACCGTGGTTTTGAAGATTTTGAACGTTGATTTAAAATGCGTTGGTTGTCTAACTAGATTGTTTTCTGAAGGTTGTAGAGACGATTTCCCCAAGATTGTTGGTTTTGGAAAATTAGTATCCACACTCTTGTCAGTGAATCTTCTTAGTTTGTTTAGTAAAGCAACATGTGCAAGCCCCTTTGCTTGAAGTTGAGCCTTTAAATGCTCATTTTCTTTAACTAATGTATCCACACGATTACTTTGTTCATTCAAAGATTTACTTTTTGGCTCTGAGTTTAAAACATTGTTTTGCAGTTTAAGTTCAAGAGAGATGCAATGAGCCTCAAGTTTTGAAAAATCTTTTTGAAACTGAGAAATGGTCTTTTTGAGAAGAATGATTTCTGATTCAAGAGTTTGATTTGACGTTTCAGTTGAATTGTTAACAAGTAAGGGATCAGACATGAGATAGTTGTTCTGGGACATTGTGCAACACACGGGTCAACCTCTCCTTCATTACTAAATTCAGGTTGCTCAGTATGTTGTGTCGCATTTGTGCGAGGGAATATGATCAACGATTGTACCTCGACCATCATTTCTGTGGTGTCATAGTGGGTAAGATATCTTCCTCAACCATTTCTTTGTCACAGTTGAGCTCGGTGTCGTAGTTAAGTATGATATCTTCTCCGATTTGTCTGCTGTCATCCTCGCTTTTCCAATGCTACAACCTCATTGTCCGCGTGATACCGATTTGCATAATCACAACATTCTCAACGTCCATTTGAGCATTCCTTTCATGTACATCAACTCTTTCACCTTGCACGACTGTGGGATATCGAGAATTTGATGATGTCCGACGCTTCAATGCCGAGCAGAGCCATGTATCCTTCTTCCAATGCCACAAATGGATCTTTATGATAAGAATCCATTTCACTCCCTCAGAGAAGAATCAAAGAGAAGAAGGTGCAAAGTTGATATAGCACACAGAAGGTCGATATATTGAATCTCAGTTTCCCTCCAAAAATATTTTTGAAAAATTTTGACGCTCAAAAAATTTGAAATTCACTATAAAATTCAATTCTAAGTTTGTAAGAAAAATTTGAGATATGACAATTTTGGCCTTGAAATTTTACGAAAAATTTGAATTTGGGCCCAAAAATTTGAATTTTTGACCAAAATTTTCACGGTTAAACCAAAATTTGAATCTCGCGTAAAAATTGAACGTTTAGTCTCCTTGAAAAATTAATTTTTACTCAAATTTTCCCGCCAAAAAACTTTTTTTTTTTTTTTTTTTTTAATTTTTTTTTTTTTGATAACTTGTGTTGGTGGATCTTTGTAGTCGAATGAAACGCTGTTGATGAAGTGTCCTTAGGTGTAGAAATCACAATAACCAAGTAGCACTTAAGCGTAAAAACACCAAAGTTACGCGTAACAACGAGAGTTACGCGTAGTTTTAGCTTACGCGTAAGCAGGGAAAAAGACTAAAGTTATGCGTTAACAGAAGTTATGCGTAGAAAACTTAGTAGGATTATCTTATGCGTAAGCAGGTGGCTTAGGCGTAGGGATGAATCTTAGGCGTAGGATTTTCTACGCGTAAGCTTTATGCTTATGCGTAAGTTTAGGGTTTTATCCCAAATGATCTTTACACTATCACAGTGCAAAAGATATCCAAAGTCGACGTATTTTGAGGCTTATCCAAGCAAGAAAACACGGAGTAAACCACGAAACTGAAGATCAAACCAAGGATAAAGTTACGTGTAGAATTAGGGTTTTGATACGCGTAGTTCTACTCGTAAAATGACTTTTGCCCAAAGATGTTTCTAAACCAGATTTTTGTGATGAAATAGCTTCAATATCACCAAAATAACTCAAAAGTGTGAAACTTGATGATCCAAAGCTTCTAAAACAGTTACGCGTAGGAAAACACCCTCGTACAAAAACTAGCTTAAAAACGATTCTACACACATAAAGTTTCAAACTTTTTGCCAAAAACTTAAACTTTAACACCCAATAACCTTTAAAGTACAAGAATCTTGGATTAAAAAGTGTAAAAAATGAGTTTTTAAGCGTGAGAAAGGTTAAAAAAACGTGAACCTTACGAGTAGACAAAAAACAAACCGTTTCACCTAACTAGATGGCGATTGATACCACTGTTAGGTCACAAGGTTTACCACACAAGCTTATAAGAAAGAGATAAGGCGATTGAACAAGTAAAACCCACACACACACACGATATACTATAGACGGTTAGGTGTAGGTATGTGAAAGAGAGAATAACTTGAACAACCAACCTTCAAATGAAGGTTTACATAAGGTATTTATAGGCAAGGAGCTAGGGCAACACTCCTACTCCTTCCCTTTCTCCTATGGGCTTGGGCCTAAGCTCATGGGCCTTCTACATAAGCTTAAGGCTAATAACAAACATAAAGGCCAAAATAAGCTAACTATTACATATGAGTAACTAACACTTGAATAAGGTGTAGGAGTGATTCCAACACTTAGGAAGACCTTTCCTAAATACCGCTGATGCAATCATCAAGGTGAAAGGAAAAGAACTCAACCTTGGAGTTGGGGAAGATCGAATCACTTTTATAATCGATAAAGCGATCGCTACCACATTCGGTGATGACACTTGTTTTAACATCGATATTATTGATGAAGTCACTGATGAAGAATTGGACGCATTACTTAACAAATCCGACCCATTCATCACTACTTACGAAAAATCAATGAAACAGACTTTGACAAAGAGTTTGATGATTTCATGAAAGTAGAATTTGAAGGAGATAACTCAGAAGAAGAAGAAATGGAGGAAGACGAAGAAAATTTTGAAGAAATAACTTTCAATGACGAGATGCGAATTAAATCCTCTATCGAAGAACCACCCACAGATCTCGAACTCAAACCTCTCCCAGATCATCTTGAATATGCTTACTTGGAGGAAAACTCACTTCTTCCGGTAGTCATATCTTCATTGCTCGAGGACAGTGAGAAAGAAAGTCTAGTTTCTGTCCTCAAAAATCACAAACAAGCTTTCGCTTGGAAAACATCCGAAAAAAAGTTTTAAGGTGTTAAAATAACTGTTTTTGGCAAAAAGTTTCAAACTTTACGCGTGGATTTAAGTTTTAAGCTTGTTTTTGTTCGTGGGTATCGTTCTCACGATAAACTGCTTTAAGAGCTTTGGATCATCAAGTTTCACACTTTTGTGTCTTTTGGTGTTATTGAAACTATTTCATCACACAAAACTGGTTTAGAAACATATTTGGGCAAAATCATTTTACTGAGTAAGTCTACGCGTAGAAAACCCTAATCTTACGCGTAACTTTATCCGTGGTTTGATCTTGATTTTGGTTTTACTCCGTGGTTTCTTGCTTGGATAAGCCTGAAAACACGTCGACTTTGATATATCTTTGCCTTGTGATAGTGTAAAGATCATTTGGGATAAAACCCTAAACTTACGCATAAGCATAAAGCTTACGCGTAGAAAATCCTATGCATAAGATTCATTCTACGCCTAAGCCCAGGTCTACGCATAAGATAATCCTACTAAGTTTTCTACGCATAACTTACGTTTACGCATAACTTTAGTCTTTTTCCCTGCACGCGTAAGCTAAAACTACGTAACTTCATTGTTACGCGTAACTTTGGTGTTTTTACGCTTAAGTGCTACTTGTTATTATGATTTCGCCTAAGGACACTTCATCAACAGCGTTTCATTCGACTACAAAGATCCACCAACACAAGTTATCAAAAAAAAATTAAAAAAAAAATTGGCGGGAAAATTTGAGTAAAAATTAATTTTTCAAGGAGACTAAACGTTTAATTTTTTACGCGAGATTCAAATTTTGGTTTAACCGTGAAAATTTTGGTCAAAAATTCAAATTTTTGGGCCCAAATTCAAATTTTTCGGGTAAAATTTGGCGTCAAAATTGTCATATCTCAAATTTTTCTTACAACCTTAGAATTGAATTTTATAGTGAATTTCAAATTTTTTGAGAGTCAAAATTTTTCAAAATTATTTTTGGAGGGAAATTGCAAATTCACTATATCGACCTCATGGGTACGTGTGCTATATCGACTTTGCACCTTTTCTTCTCTTTGATTCTTCTCTTAGGGGGTGAAATGGATTCTGAACATAAAGATCCATTTGTGGCATTGGAAGAAGGAATCATGGCTCGCTCGGCATTGAAGCGTCGGACATCATCAAATTCCCCGATATCCGTAGTCGTTGCAAGGTAAAAGAGCTGATGTACATGAAAGGAATGCTCAAATGGACGTTGAGAATATTGTGATTACTGCAATCGTCGGTATGCGGACAATGAGGTTGTAGCATTGAAAAACAAAGATAGACGGCTAAATAGACAGTCTGAGAAGATATCATACTTAACTACGACACCGAGCCCAAGCTGTGACGAAGAACAAATGGTCGAGAAGATATCTTACCCACCTATGACACTAACCACGAACGGATGGTCGAGGTACAATCACTGTTGATCATATTACGTCGACATTGCAAGAAATGCGACACAACATATTGAGCAACCTGAATTTAGTAATGAAGGAGAGGTTGACCAGTGTGTTGCACAATGTCTAGACAACTTTCTCATGTGAGGCCCTTACTTGTTAACAACTCAACTGAAACGTCAAATCAAACTCTTGAATCCGAAAACATTCTTCTCAAAAAGACCATTGCTCAGTTTCATAAAGATTTTTCAAAACTAGAGGCACATTGCATCTCTCTTGAACTTAAATGACAAAACAAATCTTTTTTCTTGAACACAATGGTCAGATTATTCAAATGAACAAAGTAATCGTGTGGATACATTAGTAAAAGAAAATGAGCATTTAAAGGCTCAAATTCAAGCAAAGGGGCTTGCACATCTTGCTTTACAAAACAAACTGAGAAGATTCAGCGACAGAGTGTGGATACTAATTTTGTTAAACCAACAATCTTGGGGAAATCGTCTCTACAACCTTTTAGAAAACAATCTGTAGTTAGACAACCATGTGCGGTTTAAATCAACGTTCAAAATCTTTAAACCACCTGCCCTCCTAAGTTGTTGAGAATAATCATTTGATAAAACCGGTCACTCCCACATTCCTGGCCTAAGAATAATGCTTCGTTTTGTTAAACATGTTTCGTTAAACTGTTTCACATATACCAAGTTAAACCTCCACATGTGGTCGCAGCAAATCTAGGATTAGTTCGAACACTGTGTCTAAAACGAGCATTAAAATTAAAAATTCATATGATTCAAATGACGCATACAAGAACTATGATCTAGAAAAGGCTAGGAAAAGGGCACTTCTTCAAAAGGATGGAATCTTAGGTTCACGACCTAGTGTATCACCTTCGAGTGTATTACTGAACACTACATGTAGTAGCAAACCAAAACCTAAGTTAACTCAACAAACAGTTAGAAATAAACCCGTTGATCTAAATGTAAAAATCAAACCTAATAGGTGGATCCATATAGGACGCAGACTTTTCCCAAAAGAAGTTTCAACATCCCCTAGATCTTACCTTAGATGGATACCTTGGTAGGATTTTCAAAACTGTTAGTCTTAGGTGGATTCCAACAGGCAAGATACTAAGTAGTTGCACCAAAACAAGTGGGATACCAACAACATCCATCCCCGAAGGGAAAGGAAATCATCAAATTAGCATGTTCAAGTGTCAAGAAGATAATTGACACTACATCTTTATGCTTCTAACATCTGGAACCCAGTTATACTTGGGGATCCATGTTTTTCTCTTCCTTGCCCCCTTCTATTTTTCTATGCAGTACAATTACAGACTATGGCTCCTCTTGCAAAACAGCGAGGGACCCATTTCTCACCGTTAAAAATATCATGATCCATCAACTGTTCCACCATTGTACTTAATCGTCATGAATTGGAAACATTGCTTGCTCCTCTGGTTAAAGATTTTGCCAAAAGTCGTGCTTCAGATGTATCGAATGTTTCCATTGCACAACCGATAATACTCTAATTTCGGATACACCTGATCTACAACAACAACCGAATCTTCTATAAGGAAGATCAAACGCTTCAACAACAATGATACCCAGCTGATGATCAACATAATGAACAGAGATGTTTTATCGAGATTGACTCTCTCGAAATATTTTTGGTACTTCACACTTGTTCGATCAATTGGACATACATGGTTTCGCTGTCTCCTTATACATGGTTTCATTGTCTTCAATTCATCATCAACATACGTGGTGTATGATTCTGAATCATTGAAAACATCGAGGGGAGGAGAGTGTGTAGGTGGTCATTGCTTCCTTGTTCTTCTACATGCTTCTTTGCGAAAACCCAATGCCTTCTTGAATTTCTTCAATTAGGGGGAAGAAATAAGACGATCTATGGCTCAAACGTCTCACTTTGGAGTTATCGTCTCGATTTCACGGGTGATCTTGTGTGAAGTTACCCAAATATGATGTTATGATGCCTCACACACGGTCTTGGTATCGCGTTTTTGCATATTCACATTAATTAGTATTAGAAGACCACAACATTGGAAGTCGTTTCATTTCGTCTTTTCGTGGTTTGTTTGGTGTGATGCGTCTACATACGTGAGAAGATCTTGTTGATTTCTGGCATGTTACCCTCGAACGGATCTTCCGCAATTAGTCAGATTTTCCTTGTGTGGTTTTCTCTTCTACAAATTCTGGCTGCATCGAGAAACTTCAAAAGTTAGAAGAAATGTCTACTACATCGGTGTTTCAAATCATTTCTGAGATGGTTGTCGGTTGGGGAAACTGATTAAGAAACTTCGTCAATATCTGTTTATATTCACAATGGCTTCGAGTATATGACTTAGAACCCGGACACAACGCTTAAACTTTCCCCAAACCCCATCATCAGTGAACAAAGCCCCGACTTACTCGTCAACAAATGGAAAGGTTATTTGCTCCGTTGTTGATGGCGATATTGATGAGCGTGCTCGAGTGTATCCTTGTCAAGCTCCGGTACTCAAGCGATAATAATCTTATACGTACACTGCTTTACAACAACTACGGTTGAAGAAGCACCACCAGTTTACTCCAACACAATAGTTGAACAAACCGCTTCAACAATGATGAACGGCTGATGATATTCTGAATGAAGTACCCCACACCGCAAATTTGATCCAAATCGTTCTTTAACCCGTTTGCTAATGAGAGCTGCTGCACGGATGTCGTAGAATCTTCAACAAGACATTTGAATCCTCAAAATCTGCACAATGTATACCAACATCAACCCTCCACACATAGATGGACAAGAGACCATCCTCCGGAAAACATTATTGGCAACCCGAATCAACCAGTCGTTACGAGACAACGTCTTCACACGACGGTGAACATTGCATTTATGCACTCACCGTACGCCAATCGAACCTAAAAAATCAAAGACGCAATGACAAAAGACAACCTGGATTGAATCCATGCAAGAAGAACTCAACCAATTCAAACGTCTTGAAGTATGGGAACTGGTTGAAAGACCAACGGGGGTCTACGTCATTGGTCTCAAATGGATTTGGAAAAACAAATTGGATGCTGAAGGAAATGTTATCAGAAATAATTCACGTCACGGTGGCTAAGGGTTATCGTCGAGAAGAGGGAATAGACTTTGAAGAATCTTTTGCTCCATCGCTCGTCTTGGCTGTTCGGATATTTCTCGCGTTCGCAGCTCATATGAATATGACGGTCTATCCGATGGATGTCAAAACTGCGTTTCTCAATGGACAACTTAAAGAAACGGTTTATGTCAGCTAACCAGATGGATTCGTTGATCCTGAGTTTCCAAATCACGTCTACAAACTGAACAAAGCTTTGTATGGTCTCAAACAAGCTCCTCGGGCATGGTACGATAAGCTATCATCTTTCCTCATTTCTAATAATTTCACCAAAGGTTCGGTTGACCCAACTCTTTTTATACAATATCACAGGGCACATATCTTAATTGTTCAAATTTACGTGGATGACATCATTTTTGGGTCTACACATAAAAAGTTTTCAATCGCTTTTGCAAAACTAATGAAGAAAAATAATTTTGAAATGTCCATGATGGGTGAACTCACGTTCTTTCTCGGACTGCAAGTTCATCAATCACCCCGTGGTATTTTCTTGAGTCAGTCCAAATATGCCCTTGAATTGTTAAACAAATTTGGAATGAAAACCTGTGTCACCTATGCCACACCAATGGCTCATACCAAGAAGCTAGGCTGGTTTACATAGGAAATTGGTGGACCCTACAAAATACCGTAGTATTATTTGGTCTCTCATGTATCTAACGACTAGCGACCGATATTGTCTTTGCCGATATCTTTGCTCTCTTTATCGCGCGACCAAGCTGAAACCCACCTCTCTGAGGCTAAAAGAATCCTCCGATACATAAAGGGAACCATTAACTTGGGGATCTGGTATCCAAAGGATTCGGTTTTGAACAATCGCTTTTTGGGTGACCACGCAGATGCTTAGACTCACGGAAAAGTACTTCAGGAGCTTTACAATTTCTTGGTGATAAAGTGGTGTCATGGCAATCGAAGAAGCAGGATTGTACATCGCTGTCCTCAACCGAAGCGAGAAAATGTAGCCATGTCGCGTGTTGTGCTCAAGTCATTTGGATGAGAACGCAACTCAAAGACTATGGTTACAATTTGACGTGAAATCCCGATGTATCTGCGACAATCGGTGCCATTGCGATCATGCAACTCGGTTCAGCACTCGAAATCAAAGCACATCGATCTTCGATATCATTTCATCAAGGATCACGTGGAATAGGGTACTGTTGAATTATATTTTGTGGGTACAGAATACCAATTGGCGATCTTCTCACCAAAGCCTTGCCTCCCGCTAGGTTTAATGAGTTGGTCCACCGGATTGGTATGAGGTGTTTGACTCAAGAGGAATTGGATGACCTCCTAAAACAATCTTAAAAACCTGTCAAACACCAAAATATCTTTCATACATAAATTTTTCAAAAACAAAATACAAAAATAAAACACGATAAAACAAAAATATTCTTCTATATACTTTTCTTCAACATGGCAAGTACATTTCTTATCGTCAACACTTTAATCTTTCAAAATTCAGATATTTTTCGATCAAGTGTTGAGGGGAGAATACAAAGATTTAACTGTTTCAAAACATATGTGTACTTGCATGTTATCATATCTCGGTTGTTTCTCTTATCAATGGTGGTAAATTTTCCGGTTCAATGACACTCCTCGGACTAAAATTAATAACCTTTCATTATTTTCTTAAGTCGAGGGGAGTGTCGTCAAGTTTCTTTCTTAAAATCTTTGTTTGGTAACCAAAATGGAAGTTAAATGGATTTGTATGAAAAAGGAAAAGGTAGAGGGACCAAAACTGTCAAAATGTTAAAGTCATTTTAATAAAAACACTCTCCACCTAACTATTCCATCACATTTAATACTTACACCAAAAAGGATCCTACGCCTAAGAATCGGTTGACAAATCCGTGTTTCAGATCATCAATTTGTAAGTGATTTCGTGTTTATAACATGTTTTTAAGCAATGGTTTTGAATTTTTCAAAAATCCAACGGTTTAATTTTATGATATAGTCACTTTTGTGTCTTACGCGTAAGCGTAAGAACACCAAATCATAAAAGGGTGTTTGTGGTTAAAAAGATTGTGTCAAAACATGTATTTAACATCAATGATACTAGTTTCATCCTCAAAATCTACCCAGAAACACGAATTGATGGTTTTTGAAAATTAGGGTTTATGAGTCGATTTGGGTATTTACAAATGTGAAGAGTTTTGTTCAAAAAGATTGTTTTGTAATGTTTATATGATAATGAATTGATGATTTCCAAGCTCTATAACCACCCAGAAACTCTAAATGATTAAAAATTTGGAATTAGGGTTTAAAGTTCATAAGTTTGGGCATTTTTGATTCTCCATGATTTACATGTTATAACTTGGTTTATAGACTCTCACAACATCTTAGAACTACCAGAAATTGTTTGGTGCAAATCCCATGGCTAGAAATTATACGCGTAATTCATAACCCTTAGGGTTTTGACCTACGCGTATGACTTTCTACTCATAGCTGTTTAACGAATGTTCATGCCATAGTTTGTTATTAAAATGAACTTTTATGTTAATATTGATGATTTGATGAATTTATTTCAGGCTTGCTACGCTTAAAATTCAGAATCAAGGTCATTTGAATCTCTACGCATAAGGATTACCCTACGCGTAGTCATGTTATGCGTACGAATAAATCCTACGCATAACTATTACGCGTAAGGTTCTACAATGGGACTACGCGTATCTCGTGAAGGATATGCGTAACAAGATGACTCTACGCATAAGGTCTACTCTTGAGTAAGCCTTACGGCGTAAGGTATAATATCGCCTACGCGTAAGCTCTACGCTTAAGGTCCCCTTTTTTCCTACGCGTAACATTTCTTAGGCGTAAGTTAAGATCCTACGCATAAGCTTTGTCTGGCGTATGTCATTCTGCATTTCACGCTTAACTTTGTCAATTCTACGCCTATGCCTTGATTGACCTTCATTATGAATTGTTACGTGTACAAACGTGTTAATAAACTTATCATAACGTCACGAATCCAATAATGTCACTAATAAACTTAAACGTTTGATATGTTGTGAACAATAAGTGATAACATAAACTTTAAAACTTAAAGTTAACTAACTCACGAAACATTTCACGACATCATTGGACTATTGAACAAACAAGTGACTTAGGACTCGTAACAATCATTGACTTTGTACATTCAATAACTAGACAATAAGACCTTCGTTGACTAACATTATGTCTTTCGATATGTTGGTTCTTTTGGCTAATGTTATTTCGATCACGACATGGTGAACAAATGAATGTGGATGCATCAGAAGTTCTTACAATTGTCGATATCTTTCCAGAGGGTTATCCGAGAAAGATTGGAAAGAACAACCTTAGGGTTGACTTTGATACCCTCACATGCTCAGAATCTTCTTGTCTCATTGCGTGGATATTCTCAAAATCATCCCTACCGAGAACATGCTCTCACACTCTGCACAGTTCGAGAGGTCTACATTCAACAATTGCAGGATTCTATGCAGAGGATCACTGTCAAAGTGCGGTGTGACGTGACACTTAATCACAAACAAGTCACTATCACTCCTGCAGACTTACGGGCTGTACTTATCATTCCGGACATCGTGCCACTGACTTCTTTGCCACACCTCACGAAGAGCAGTTCGCAATTTCTACTTGAGATTGGCTATGATGAAGTCGGGGAACTATTAACAAGCACTCTCACGTGGATCTTAAGAACATTCCTCAACCGTGGAGAACACTCTATATCATCATCACTAAGTTCTGTCTCGGTCGTGGCGGTGGCTATGAGCATCCCAAGCTCATGGAGGCGCAAAGTCTTACGGTCATTGATCAATAAGAAGGACATTGAAATCGAAGCACTGATATGGGATGACATGATGTCATTTCACAAGAAACTTGGCTCAAAGATTCCCTATGTCAGATACACAAAATTATTGATCCAGAGAGCACTTGGTCTTCATCCCAACATTCCACAGAGGCTCAATGACCCTAACAATCATGACGTGTTGTCCGAACCTATCCTTTCTATCGAATCAAGGAATCGACAACAAAGAAACAAGGTGTCGTCTGCCGATCACCTTCGACAAATGAAATCAAAAAGCTTGAAACATACAAAAGGTATCAAGTAGCAATACGAGAAGGCAAAGTTGGTCATCTCGATGAAAAGCCTTCTGGAACTCCTACCGGAGAACCGAAGAGGAAGTCTGGAAGTGCAATAAGCACAGAGAGTCAAAGGAAGGTCCTAAAGAGGAAACCTACTCCAAAGAAGAAAGTTCCCTCCAAGGAAGCTGCTCCTATTCCTACACGAACCAGAGAGAAAGCTAATGGACGAGGACTCGGAGGCTACTGAATCAGATAAAGAGACTTTCTACTCTGAATGCAACTTAACACCTCCTTGACTAAACCTCCAAGTCCACCAGTGACAAAGGAAAGGAAGACTCATGTACTTGTGCCTTATGAAGAAAGCTTAGATGAAGAAGAAGAGCAACTGGATACCTCATACAGGAAGAAGTTCAAATTCCTTAGACTCCAACACGCTGGCAAAAAATTTGCAAAGAACAAATGGGTGGCCCGGAGGGTCAAGTGGTGCAACTCAACCTTCACCACGGATCGATGCGGTTAATCAACCCGATAAGGGATCTGGTGCCACCACTTTGGTACAACAATAGAAACGTGTCGAAGATACTCTTGAGTTTGATTTTGAAGAATCGAGAATGCGAGAAGCCTGGAGAAGATTAAAGGCGATGAAGAAGCTTGCGGTCAAAGCCAAAGGCGATGTACAAGCTGAGGCTGGCAATGAAGAAGATGTTGAGTATGATACGTTTCTTCTAGATAGTCTTGAACGATCAAAGGAAGAAACTTCGAACCACAAGGACCGGAGCCTCCTCACATCTCATCATCATCTGATTCTTCTTCTCACTCTTCACCACCACCATCAAAAAGATCAACCAAATCATCATCGGATCGGTGAAAAGCCAACTCCATCTTGGATCTCTCAATCTAAGAATCGAATCGTTAAAATTTGTCCAACAAGTCGAAGAAGGACATGCTCTACAAAAAACTGAATTGGTTTCTTGACAAAATACTGATATCTACGATGAGAATGACAAGATGAGAATGAAAGGGAGTATCTGAAGCTCATGCAGATGATCTACAAGGGAAGATGGACAGAATGATTGAAGGCTACACTCACAAGTACCTTCTGGATATCGTTCCTAAAGTCACAAAGGAGATGTTTACCACACAACTATATCCGAATCTTATGCAGTATTAAAGCAACCTATAAGATCAACACCCTTAACCGTCACAATCAATCCATCTGATCCTGTAGTTTTCTCGGATAATGAATTGATGGCCAAGCTTGTCACACAAATGTCTACACGATCTGGACATTTACTTGATGAAGGAAAGCTGTTTCAAGCATTGTTGGACTACCAACTCCAAGCATGCAGATTGAAGGCTGAAAAGTCCAAACGTCCTAGAGACGATGAAGATAATGATCAGGATAAGAATGATGAAGCTAAACGACGAAGAAGAGGTGAATCATCATATGCCACCACCTCCCCAACGGCCTCCCGCTCAACAAAGGTCTCCTCCTCGTTTCTACCGATAAACCTCGTGATTCGAGACACCACCCGGACTCAAAAACCGGTGATTACTTTGAGTATACGGGTGGTGACGATGAAGAACACCATGAGCCCTTACAACAACCCACCTCTCCCAAACAAGTAAAGAAACCGAGACCCTCATCTAGGCCTAAGAAACGAGAGAAAAAAAGAGGGCGTCCCTATGGCTAGATGAAGACACCATAGAGGAATTTGAATGGTTTTCTACACTTGTCAATTCCACTCCTACCACGAAGAAGGTCAAGATCCGGTGACGGATACACTGGAGCATGCTAAGATAATGCAAGAAAAGTTCCATGTGAAGAAGATGGCGAAATCCGGTGAGGCTAATCAAGAATGACGCTTTCAACTGTGGAAAGATAGCTCAGAAAGTGCCATCGAGGTGGAATATCACCTTGAAAACATTGCTCGAGCTATGTCTAACAACATGGATTGGCTCAACCCGAAGCAAACATCGACTTCACCAAACGGGACAACCCTCCATACTACACCGACTAGTCAAAACCACCAACGATCGACCAACCAGATAGGCCTAGAATTCCTTTCGACATTTCTTCAAAAAAGACTGGAATTTCTTCTTCATGGTGGCGATGGTTCAAGGAAGTATGCTACATCTCTGACACTTCCATTCCCAGCAGTCGAATACTCAAACTGTATAGATATAGAGGAAAGAGCTAATCACTTGTTCTCTAACAAAGTGGAAGCATACGACCGAGATCCACTGTGCAGGATTCATCATTGGCGAACGCCAAAGAATCTACTCTGAAGCTGCCGGTTCGAAGTCTCAACATGCGATGTCGGTTCTAAAAGTATCGTTGCCATCAAACACGTCGATCTTTCATCTAAGTGGGACTACACCTTCCTAAATAAGATAGTGGTCAAACGACAAGATGAAAGGGATTATGCATTCTCTGAAGCCGACTTTGAGAATTTGTCTATCAACGACATCCAAGACATGTACCTTGCCAAAGTACAGGGTCGTATGAGACAATTCTCCACTGAAGTGCAACGTGAATTCATCAAGTCAATGCTCATCTTCATTAGACGCATAATTATCAAAGAACGTGTCGAAGATCTCCAGTGGCGGTTTGAATCTTATCGGACCCGTGTCAACTTCACTCCAACAGCAGCTTGATCTACCCGACATCAACCGGCTTCCACAATATCGCTCATCACAAACCTTTGGCGTCGTTTACCGCAGTGAACTTCAAAGAAATTTCTTGATGGCGTGCAGAGATCTTCAGAAGTTTGGAGATCACACTTGAAGATTTAGGGGCCAGATTAGCTTGGTTGAAGGATATACATCAGAAGATTGGGTCTCCTAAGCGATGGAATTCGAGGATCGAAGGGGCGTGAAGGGATCATCACCATGATTGATGAGCGGTTGTATCGACGGGATCATTCGAAGACTGAAAGCTATGTTGGTGGTCGACCCGGAGAAACATCATCGCTTTCAACGCCCGATTCACACTCCTGGCGACATCTCGAACTACCAGAACCCCTTGAACTGCTTCTTTCATTTTACATTTGGATGTATGATTTATTATGTCTATGGCTTGTGCACACATTACAGTGTACAACCCGTACTTGTAATATAAAGGACCCTGTGTACCCCAATTGCCACAATCCTTATAAAAGGAGCGAAAGCTTCTTACTTTTAGTAAAACCTATCAAACCTTTCACTTTTCAAGGTTTTGCTCAAAAGAACAAGTACTCCCCTTTATGATTTTTCAAAACCTCAACCGTTTATATCACTCGTTGAGGGGGTACTTGAATCAAAACTTTGTTCAAAATTGTTCCATGATGGTCATTCTTCCCACAACACTTTCAAAATGGTCATATTTACTCTCAACTTTTCAAAAATAACATTTTACATGCCATTTTGAGGAGAAAATACGTGATAAGAAATATGTTGTGTCAATGCAAATGAATCTTTGTGATATAGACTTAACCCATGAATTGAAAGAGATCTTAACGGTAGTAACTCGAAAAGACTTGTCGGGACGGGTAATAATTTCAAACTAGTTAAGCTAGTGATGTAGCGATGTCTCACAAAGGACTTGTCCGAGTAGAATGTACCATTCGAGAAACTCTTGGTGACATGAACTCGGCGGGTTTGACAACCTTCAAGGATTGTCTACACCTTCAAGGTAGTTATTAGAGCTAGTTGTCACCTAAAAGCCGCCGATGCAACTCTTTTAACTATGCCACATAACCGTGTCTCTTGGGAATGTCTATCTTGAGTTGATCAATTCAAAATGTGCGGCTCTTTCCTCACTTTGTGCATTTTAACAGATTGAAACTCTTAAGCACATGTGGAGGAGTATTAAGCAAAAATCTAATCTCAACAGTGGTACTAAAATGTTTTCATTCATAAAAAGCTTTGAGATTTTCACAACAATGGTTTTAATGGCAACATGGGTTAGTCATGAAGTTATAAGGTGACTAAGGTTAGGAATAACCGTCCTATGATCACTTGAGCAGGAGGTATCTACCCAAGGACACCACAAATAGTTAATATTTGAGAAGTCATAGGTATTGATTATAAAGGAAAAATGAGAATTAGAGAAAGAAGGAGTTGAAGAATTAAAAAGAAATGCAAAGAAAAGGGTGAAAAGAAATAGCCCTACATATTATTCAACTTAGGCGCATAACCGGTTCAATTCATATGCTACTGGTTGTCACTAGATGACACCGGTATTGAAGATTAAAAGTCGCATGGACCCAAAGGACGCGATGCACTAAACCTTCTTAACCACTCAAGTTTCTCAACAAGCTTGTTTCATTCTCACAGGGAACCCTACGTAAAATATCGGCTTTCTCTTAGAGATTGCCGGTATTGAAGAAGGAGACCCTCTCCTAGTCTCCGCCAGAAAACCAAAACGCACTATTGAGTCTAGAGCCACGAGATTCATCAAAAGATCTCTTAGGTACACTTGACATTTCATCACTTGATATTCAACAATAAGAATTTCAGTAGTACATTATCGAGTCCTTCACAGATCTTAGCAATCTGTCGAGAACATTTATGAGAGGTTTACATTTGTGATCCTCAATGATTGAATGGAAACTCCCCGCCGTGGTCAACATCAAACAACCGACAGCAGTCGCCTCGGCAACTCCCCGTGGATTGCGCTTAGTGGTCTCAAACGGTCTACAGTCGAGAGGTGATGCTTCGTGTACCTCAATGACTCATCTAAATCGTAGGTGTACTTTGGTACATCGTGTTATCTCACTTGTGGGACTCGATTCAGAACGGCCTTGTAAGAATTAGAGTTGTGTTTTCACACTATGTTGTTAACACTCGGGTTCAAACTTGTAAGTGCCGGAATCCGCTTATTACTAACCGCTTTTTTATGTTTTCTTCTTATGGAAGCTCTGGAGCGGAATGATCGCGCATATTCTTCTCATGCTCACGCCAACATCATCACTAATGGAAGTTCTATTTAAAAGCAACACAACATTTAATGATTCTTCGTCAATCAAAGAATCTACAAAGTTAAAGACTTAAAGAACTTCATCAAGATCAATTCCAACGCCAAAAGAGCGTGTGAGCATGTTGAAGAATGACGTGAGACACCGTGAAAGCGAAGGCAGACCTGGGCGATTGATGCGCATAACAACATACTATCACTTTCATCACAAAGAACAATGATCAAAGAACAAAGTTAAAGATGACGCCAAAGCATAACTGTTCAAAGTAAACTATCTCTCTACACTTGGGAGATTGTTCAAATCAAGGAAATTCTTCTCACAAGAAAGAAGAATGTCGAGACGCCAAAGCTACTATTACATCAACGCTTTCACCGTTTTTCATCACCAACACTTGAGTGTTTGTTACTCATATGTAATAACACTTGAGGGGGAGATTGTTGAATCACTCCTAAACCTTATTCAAGTGTTAGTTACTCATATGTAATAGTTAGCTTATTATGGCCTTTATGTTTGTTATTAGCCTTAAGCTTATGTAGAAGGCCCATAAGCTTAGGCCCAAGCCCATAGGAGAAAAGAAGGGACTAGGAGTGTTGCCCTAGCTTCCCTCCTATAAATACATTGTAATAACCCTCACTTGCGGGTTGGTTGTTCAAGCTATTTCTTTCACATCCCACGCATAACCGGTCTTATCATTTACGCAGTGTGTTTGGTTTACTTGTTCAATCGCCTCTCTATCTTTCTAGGAACCTTGTGTTGTAAACCTTGTGACCTAACAGTGACTAATGAACGAAATGAACTAGTTCCAACTAGAACTCAAGTTACCGTGGGCGCAGTTTATTGACTATCGTGAAGTTAAACAAAGCCACCGTAAAAGATCACTTTCCACTCCCGCTTCATGGATCAAATGTTCGGATCATGGTTTCACCTAATTGGTCACTACCCTTCAACTTATGTGCGACGCAGAAGTTTATTTTGTGTTGGAGCCGCCTTAGGCCAACGCGGAAGGAAAACACTTTCACCTATATATTTTGCTAGCAAGACAATCGAATAGTGCTCAAAGAAAAATTATACCGCCAATCAAAAATAATACTACTACCGCCGCTGCGATTCGACAAATTCCTATCATACCTCGTGCTTCTAAAAACAAATAGTTTACCGACATTCAAATAGCTTCAAGTATCCGTTCACCAAGCAAGATGCTAAACCACGTCTTATTCGATGGATTTTACTACTCCAAGAATTTGACATCGAAATCAAAGATAAGAAAGGAGCAGAAAATCTTGTCAGCCGATCACTTATCTCGTCTTGAAAACCCGATCTGAGGAATTAAAAGAAGAGGAAATCGATGACTAGTTCCCCGATGAAACTCTCATGACCATCGATGGAACCGACGCATCCTTGGTTTGTCGACTTTTGCTTAACTACCCGCAGAGGAATTTCGAAGGTCTAACTCATGCTCAAAGAAGCAAATTCTTTCTAACTAAATACTATTTTTGGGAAGAGCCATATCTTTTCAAAATGTGTCCTGATCTAATGATCCTAAGATGTGTTTCGGTTCAACCCGCAAGATTCTTGGATCTAATGTCATCATTGCCCAACTGGGGACATTATGGTCCTTCCACCACAGCCTAAAAAGTTTTTGATGTTGGATTCTATTGGCCAACAATATTCAAATAAGCACATACACTTGTTCAAAAATTGTGACGCTTACAAAGGACCACCAATCTTTCTCGAAGAGATGAAATGCCATTAACAAGCATTCAAGTGTGAAATATTCGATATTTGGGGAATAGATTTCATGGGACCTTTCCCTAAATCCCACAAATCTCATACATTCTCGTAAGCATAGATTATGTGTCCAAATGGGCGTATGTTCGAAGCTTTACCAACAAAATCCATATCGTGTGGTCGTTAATTTCCTCAAAAATCTTTTCAAGTTATGGAATTCCTCAAGCAAATGAATGGGAACTCATTTCTCAGAATCCAACAAACGAGAAAACCATAAAAAGATATGGAGTTCATCACCGATTCATGACTGCTTATCATCCACAAACCAAAGGGTCAAGTTGAAAATACCAAATGAGCTCCCAAAAGAATACTAGAGAAAACAAAGTGAAGGACAATCCTTCAATGGGCAAAGAAACTTGATGATGCTCGTGGGCATTTCGTACGCTTTATAAAACTCCAATTGGCACAACTACTTACAGACTCTTGTATGGAAAGACTTGTCATTTTCCTCGCTCGGGTTGAACATCGTGTTTATTGGCTCCTCGAACTCAGAATAATCATCTCAAAATAGCTGGAGAAAAGAGATTCCCGAATTGCACTAATCCGATGAGTTAAGACTCCAAGCTATGAGAATCAAACCTGATAAAGCTAGAACAAAAGCTTATCACGATAAAAGCATTTAGTTCTAAAAGAATTCAAAGCCGAGATAAAGTTCTCGCTTTTCAACTTGAAATTCAAATTCAAAGCTCCTAAATTACAACCAAGATGGTTTGGACCATATATTGTTAAACATGGATATCCATCCGGTATTTTAACTCTATGACAAAATGTGGTGAAGTTTCATTGTTAATGGGCAATCAATCAAGTTATATTACTTCAAGGAGCAAACGAATGAAGTTTCAATTGCAACAGCTCTGAAAATGAATTCGAAACTATCACCTTTGTAGCACCATTTCCGGGAAGAATCCCACAAATTGTTCCATGGAAACCATCTGCTGAGTTCGTCTGGGACGATATTGAAGTTATCATCAGAAGAATTCATGTACATCCTCAACTTTTCAAAATGTTCAAGGTCGCCTTGTGAGTAATTGTGAATTAGTGAAGATTCGAGTCGCTAATGACTCCAGAATAAAACAAGCGCTTTCGAGGCAACCCGTGGTTTCTGATTTGATTTTTCTGTGGTCACTCCCCAAAGTTTTAACCTTTGGTTGAACTTTAAGTGCGGGGGTGCCACCTTTAATAAAACCTTTTGTTTGTTTATAAGATTGTAAAAGTGTAATGATTTCTCCAAAGTGGACGCTTAGAATGAAGATAAGAATTTTAAGTCGATAAACTCAAGGACATATCCGTTTCATCTCTATTTTTCCCTATTTCTATACTTTGAAGTTCGCTTTTTCATGAGGACAATGTCAACTTATGGGGGGTAAATAAGAAAATTAGAGTTTTCATGCTTAAATTTTAAATTTTGTTTGCCCTTGTGATCTAGTTGTTTTCACACTTTTAGGATTGTCTATTAGAATAACTGATCAAACCAATCGTAAAACTAGTAATATTTGAAACTTCGAGATGTGTTCCGATTACTATTGCAATCCATTCTGGGATCGATAAGCATTTGCTAGCACATATTATACCCCTTTTTCACTAAATTGTGAGGATTTGAGCCTATTTCATAAACATCATACATCTTTTATGCTTGGATCTTTTGCTATGAGTGTATCGGTGATTTTATTTATTCTAGAACTTGTACTTGTAAATCATTACTGCATCAAGAAGGAGATCGTGATTCGTAAGATATAAGTGAATTTAACCCAAATGGCCTTTCATTTTACATCTAATGATATATTAGCTATCCGCATTGGTTAGTTAACCACCCACATGGACCCATTTGTAGTGCTCATACCCTCTGAGCCATCCTTTTCATTTTTGCTTCACCCAGAAAATATAAAGAGCTTTTACACTTTAAACCTTAGCTTATCCCGTATCAATGTCTAAACGGTTGGTTGCTAGTCGCCTGGAAAGTGAAGATTGTTCAAATGATTATGAGTACCACATCCTGTGAGATTGATTGAGCCATGCATTATGTTATGTTCAAAAAAAAATTTGTTGAAAGTATCAAAATAATAGCCAATGTGCTATGATCGAAGAACAATTGTCATGGCAAAGCAAAAGTCGTGGAAAGCGAAAAGAAAAAAAATATTGAAGCTATAATCATTTATTTGGTTCGTGGAATGTTTGGTAGCTAGCAACACGGGTATTAAACTTGATTTCATTTTTCTTTTAACACCAATTTCATATACATTCCCATGCCTTATCCATACCTTAACCCTAGACATATCATTATAACCTCAATAAAAGCCCTCTTTAGATGTTTTACTTGGTGCTCACGCCACGCCAAGTGGAGTTTTGTTTCTTGTACAAGCTTATGGTAATAATCTAATCATGACCTAGCAATGAGTGTGATTTATCTTGTTACTCCACTAAAAATGAGTGATCGAAAGGAATTATATTTCGCCTTTTCGTGTGAGGTGTTTTGAAATGTTAATCATGCAAGAAAATCATTGGATATGGTCAAACATCTTGATGTTTCACCTTTATAAAGCATAATTGATGAACTCTCTCTCAGATTTATACTTGGTGATTTGCATCACATTTTTCATAATCACGCATCTTGGACCGGATGTTTTTTCCTAGTGCTTAGGGCAAGCAAAGTTTAAGTGTGGGGGAATTTGATAACGCTCACATTGTGCATGTTTTTAGTAGCGTTATGTGTGCTTTTATATATGTTATTTGGTTATATTTTCAGAATTATAGTGCTTAAACGCATCAAAAGATGTTTGTCTAGTGTTTATAACCAAGTGCAGAGAAACGGAAGGAAAGTAAAGAAATGTTCAACAAATAGAAGATTCTCGCTTCAAGAAGCCTAAATCAAGATCTCAAGGACCTTTGAAGACCATAGTGATTGAAGAACCAAGTTCTACAAGATAAAGAAATGAAAAGATCAAGTTTCAGAATCAGAAATCCAACCGGATCGGTTAAAGTGTAACCTGACGGTTGGAAATTGTCCGTAAACGCCAAATGACCATCACCAACCGCTCTGGCCACACCGCAATCTGAACGATATTCCTTTTGTAGAAGACCAACCGGATCGGGTTGATCATATAACCGATCCGTTGGAGAAGTCGATCTCATGAAATCTTCATCACTAAGTTTCCCCTTTGCATCCAAACGATTCTAGGTTTTTCTCTTGGTGTACTCTAGTCCCTTCCTTACTCCTTGGAGGCCAAGTTCAATAATTAATACCCTAGGCTTTGGAACTAGTATAAATAGAGGCCATTTGTGAGCATATGAGACACATACTTCAAATACAAATCTCTCTACTAATCAAACAAAGCTTTAAGCTCTCAAATTCATCCTTAAAAGTCCGTGGAAGTTTGGAGTTCCGTGTTCCACATTTGGAGGCCAAATCACAAGAAGTCTACCCCAATACTTTGGGAATCACATTTCACCATTTGTAATCTTGTTCCAAGCATTGTAAGACTTTTAATCATGTTTTCTAATGTTCAAAGTTCTAAGTTTATGTTCATGTTTGCTATGAGTGGCTAGTTTCTTTATACACTTGCTTAAATGATGTTGAATATCATATGATTAGTTAGTGATTGTGTTAACATGTTTTAATTCAATTTCAAGTTGATTCTAAGATCCAATTGTGCTAAATTTTCGTAGTGACATTTGTTAATCAAGTTTGATTAGTTGATAGTAATCGTAGAGGTCGAAAGAACTTACTGTTATTCAACTAGTCATAATCATTTTGTCTATGGATGATTGTTTTTACCCATTATTCTTGATTATACAAAGGAACTAAGGTGTGGTTGTAATAGAAACGCTTTTTGATTATCAAATTTGATTGGTTGGAAACATCTAAAAGGTCGTAAGATTAGTTGTTGAGAATCAATTGTAGCCTTTTGTCTATGATCGATTACTTTTGTATTGACCATTTCTTAGCACTATGAAACAAGTGGATGTTTTTGTGTTTAAGTTTATGTATGTAGACTTATGAAACTTGAATTAATCTTGAATTTATTGGTTAAACGTAATGCTTGTTTTTATGAACTAAAATCTTGACGGTAATTTAACTTGTAAGAACAATAGATTAGTCCACCCACTAATTATCATAACCAACATGTTAAGAGGTTAACACAATCACATTAATCTATGATATGAAACTAGTTTAAGCAAGTGTAGTTTTTAATCATCTTAATTTCATTATATCTAATTGCGTTGTTATATGTTTTGATAGACTCGTGATTCAAACTTGTGCTTAGATTCACTCAAATCCTCAGCGAATCCATCCCGACTTACCTTCATAATCTTGCTATAACGGACAAGTATACTTGCTCGTATGTGTTATTGGTAATATTGGTAATTCACCTTTTATAAATTTAAAACTTGTACACACGTAGCACATCAAGAACCATACTCAAGATACGCATGTGTGTTCGAACAACCCTACGACTCTTTTCAACACCGTGTTTGTCAATGTAGAAGCGCTTTTTGTTAAACCAACAGTGTGAGATTTCATACGAAGCAGCGATATCATACTCATACTCCTTATCAGCCTAAAATAGATTCTTGAACAACTGTTCTAACCTCAAGATCGATAATTTGCATCCTTCATTTTGAGATTGAGAGTGCAGCTCTGCTATCCTGTTACCAACGCAAATATTCCAAATCTTTATTGAAGAAGAAGTTGATGAATAGTAATCATCTTTCAAAGTGGACCTCCTAATGGGAGTGGTTCACGACATCGAAATTGAGCACATTGTTTTCCATTTGATTCACAACGATTGTAACACTCTTCCATCCGACACGCAAAGTGAGCCATTCTCGGATGAAAGACCTGACAATATCATAAGATGGGCCCTCCAAGTCCTTTTGGGTGCTTTAATCAATTTGCTCGCAGCATTCATTTTATGAAGCTTCCCATATCCCGTGATGTTTAGCAAGTGAGTCATCCTGGGCAAACATGGTTGGCGACAATGGCACTTGCCTAGTCTGGTCCGAAAGTGTTCGTGATCGATGCATGAATAGTCCAATTCGGTTTTGGAGTTGCAGGTCATTCTTCCTTCCACCAATCCTTAGTCATTTATGTGGTAGAGCGGCACTGGTTGACTTAGATCTTCAAAGATCATCTTTCCTCATGAATGTTTCCACCGCTTGTTATTCCACCACCTAATATGTCCGGGCGGAAATATCCTCTTCATCTGAATTAGACTCCTGACTGAGAATCGATTCCTCATTCATTTTGTGATCTTCAAGAATTAAAGAGAATGCCGGTGTGAATCTCGAGTCAAATGTTGTCCAAGCAAAGATGATCTGAAGTTTTGGATGACTTGTGAGAACCTTGGCCACTGAGATCCCGTTGACCTAATGATTTGGTGGAGAGAGGGTGGATTAGTCTTTGTAGCATCAGAACCACCAGAAGTTCCACCGGTTCTTGAAGAACCTGCACCACCAGAAGGTGGAGGTGGAGGGGCCCCATATAGTGGTTTTGGCAAATCATATCTCCTCTTCTTCTTTTGCTTACCTTCTCCGATATCCTTCAAGTACTGAACATAGTTATCACGATCCATGGATTTCTGAAGAGCATCGTATAGCAAAGGCATGGTCATCGTGCTTCTTGTAGTCATCAGTCTCATACATACGTTGCTGGAGAATCTCTTTCATGTCTAATGTATGGAGATCTCTAAACCTTGTATACAGATGAGCTTTCATTGCCCATTCGACCGCATGTTTAACTTGATCTTGTATCGCATTAATCACCTCATGGTCGAAGTTAAGACGTTCCAGCTTTGATAAGTGTAGATCGTGATGTTTAAATGTGTTCGACATATTTTGTTTTTTTTTAGGGCTTCAAGACATTTCAAATCATCTTCCAGTTGCAGCTCTATGTTTCTGCTTGTAGGTGGTGGTGGTGGTAGTGCGGTTATAATAACGGCGAAGCTGTAAGAGCCTAGGTTATGGGGAGTGGGAAGGCAAATGATGGTGCAAAGGATTGAGGGTGTTGGTGTAGGAACCGACATCGGTGGAATAGTAGATATATCCTGTTGAATTGTAACTGAAACCATGGAGATGACCTCTTCCTCTTCCCTTGTCTTTTCAGCTTCAGTATCAGAAGGTCTATCTACAAGGAATTGGTTCCCAAAGTTGAAATCTTGCTCAAGGTTTTGATATGAAGATAGGGTTCCGGTAGAGTTTTTTGTTTCATCCAGGTGCACTTGGTCGTCACTTCGTTGCTTGAGACTCTCTTGGAGATTTAGATAAGCTTGTTTCACAAACTCATCTACGAAAAGCCCACTATCATGAACAACATTCTCTGTTTCCTTGTTCCCTAAATCAGACTTCTCACTGGTACCAAATTTTCTCGCATTAGACTGCCTGACTTCTCGATTCAATCAAGTCTACATTACCACCCTCGTTCTCCTGAAAGTCTGACTCAATGTCACTGGACTCGATATTGAGTTCAGGAGTTGAAGAACGTTCCTCTTCAGCTCCACTTAACTCCTTAGCTGTTGATGATTTTGTGCTTCATTTATGGAGTATATATTTGCTTGTGGTCTTGCGAGATGGAGAAGAAATATTCAACAACGTCTGAGCAACCTGCTCAACTTCCTCAACTAATTTTCCCTTTTCTTTTCCTTCAACTTTTGGAAGTGAGTGACGTTTCCCGGAGTCTGGTTCATCAATGGTCACACCCTTCCTTGGTCTCCTTGCCGACTCCTCTTGTTCCCGTATACTAGCTTCAATGCAATATTGAAGGTTGAAATCATCAACATCCTTAAGAGCGGGCTCGGTCCTTTGTTTCTTGGACCCTCTTCCCTTTCCCATTCCACCCTTTCCCTTCTTCTTGCTTAAGGTGGAAGAATCACTGCTAGTGGATTTGTCTTGTCCATTCTTAGGAAGAGTGGCATATGATGCTTTGGATGACTTTGATAATGGTTTTGTTGTTTTGGTTGGTGTTGGATTTGGTGATTCGCCGGCACTAGACTTGGTTGCTTTGTCCAGATAATCTTGGAATTTCTTGGCATTGAGAATATCGTCCGTGATGAGAGCATCTGGAACCGCCTTGCCAAAGATCTCCTGATTCGAACATTTACCAACAAATTTCAGATTTCCAAGAATATGCTCAGATGTGGCTAGATGAAAAGCAGATTCGCTAATTGGATTGTACTGATGCTTGGCCTGAAGTTGTTTGATGATAAGTTTGGAGAACCTGATACTTGGGATTACCCGCTTGTGCACTATTTTCTTGCCCTTGACATTATGTGTCGTCTTTTCTTTGTCAGCGATGAAGGTGTGTATCGAGTCATGTGAATCCTCCTGATTTGTTCAACGTAGTCTATGTTAGCTTGATTCACCACTCCCCACAAGATTTGCGAATTGGAGCCCTGGCTTTCGAACCCGCATGTTTTACCGCTGAGGCATGAGTTGAGAATGGTGGTGATTGCCCTCCATGGCTGAAACATTTCATTTGTAATAACTGCAGAAATCTTGTTGATGACAGACGGATATCCCAAGTCAGTGATAAACTTGATCAATTCGTTGGTGGTTGGTGGGGGAGTGAAAAGGTGATTTGCATCCTATGATGTGATTTGAAGGGAATCATGGATGATGTCCTTGGTGAGTTCATACCATGTTTCATCTAGTTGACAGTTGTATACTGCTGTGATTTTATCCCATTTGACTGTATCCCAAAACTGTTGAATGTAGATTGAGGGGATTATGGAGCATAACATAAGAGCACTGAAGAAGTTCGTATGCTTTAGTATGTCCACTGCAATTTTTTAGATGGGGTTTGGTTGAGTTTTGTCCATGTCTATGAAGCAGTTTCTTTTCCCAATTCGAACCCAATTAGCATATGAAAGAATCTCTTCATCAAGACGTAGCGAAGGGGCATTAGCTGAAATTTTGGTTAACCTAAGTGCATTGATGTCAACCATTTTATCTGTACCAATCACATCCACAAAGAAAGATATATGCAGGATGATTATGTTAGGTGAGAAATACAACTTAGACGATAAGAACATGTAAGATTGAACACCAAGGCATTGGGAATCATAAGACATAGACATAGATTTAGAGCACTTAATGGGATATGACACACTCCCGGGATAATGTTACTTTGATCAACATTACAAGATACACAAAACACTGTTTTGACTACTTGTGATGATCAAGTCTATGTTGACAAATCTCAGGATGGCAAATTGCAACATAGAAAGGACTCAAGGGACAAAACGCATCATACATATTTAAGAGATAAATCGCATAATAACAAAAAAATGGTAAGAACAAGTTGCAAAAGAAATAGGATATAATCATCAAATCGCACAAGAAAATCAAATCGCAACAGGACAAATCGCATAGCCAATCAAATCGCAGTGAGAACACAAATCGCACAAGACAAAACGCATTATGTCAAAGCGCAAGATGGACAAAACGCAATCTCGTGTGAAAAATTACAGTGAATTAAAAAATATGGGCATGGTGGGTCATATATTTAATAATAATATATTCTTTTATTAACAAATCACAGAAGTTGCGATTTGACATAAAACGCACCGTAGCTCATCTAGACAAAACACAAATGATCGATAAGTCGCAACAACAAATTTTGTATCAAAACGCAACTAAGCAAATTCCAACAAAACGCAACCTAGCATAATCTAATCAAAACGCAGTCAAGAACATATTTTTCAAGACGCAGTCAAGCCTGTACTATCAAATCGCTTCCAAGAATATTGACCAAACCGCAACCAGACACATTCTCTTAACAAAACGCATCCAGGCACACTAACATCAAAACGCATCTAAGAAACCTTAGCCAAAACGCATCCAAGAACACATGTAACAAATTGCAGACAAGAACACCTAACTCAAAATATGATCAGATTCACTAAGTCCATTTCCACCAATCCTACTCGCACTCCTATTTCAGATCAATTAACCTCTTACCAAACTTAAAACACAAACATGATTCATTAATCTACCAAACCATCTCAGACAATAAAAGGTTATTTGGCGAGTAACAAAGCGAAGAGGCAATCAAATTGATCAAAGAATGCATATCATGGGGAACGATTAATAACACAAACTGATAACCGCAACCTAAACATAGTCTATCCACAGAACTTAACACACAAAAAGAGAAAAGCAAACCTTTGAAATTGATCTGCGACTTGCACAAAAATCCTAAATCAATCAGAAAATGAACACAGTTTTAGGGGCTAGATGAAATGAAAAACATGTGATAATCAAGAAGACACAAAACATACCATAATACTTAGCACACAATTGATTGATTTAGATCAAACCGCAGCGAAGAGTGAGAGAGAATAAAATGTTTGAAGGTTTGACTATGATGGTAAGAGTTTCACCGGTCAAAACGCATAGCAAGTTATATTCTCACAAACAAGTTTTCAGTAAATGGCAGAAATGATCCCTGTCTTTGACAAATCGCAACATGTTTCACATATAGTCATGTTTGGTCCTTCAATCTTCACAAATCTTAATTAAATAATCAACATCTTTCATGCATGTTCAAATTTAGCCCCTAGCTATTCCAAAGGTGTACATATATCATGTTACATTCAGATTGAATCCTTACTAATTATTTTGTGAGCATTTAGAGATACTAGATACACAAGAAAGAAAATCATGATAAGGTATGACATGAAGCAATTAGCATATAGCACTCAATGTCCTAAATATAACAGATAATCATCACATGAGACCATATCAGACTAAATGCAAGATTGATACCCCCACCAGGTATGAAATCTGGGATAGAATTCAATAAGTTGAAGTAGCTTGACTGATAATCATAAATTTTGAACATTACTCTCCCCCTCAATCAATGACTCGATTATAATTAAGTATGAGTAGTCATTTATTGAATATGAAAAATTTATGCACACTTGACTCCAAGTGGTTAATAACACTTTTTGCCATCATGTGAAAAACAAATACTTTTCTTGATAAATCATTTACGTAAAAAATATTTGTATAGGCATGTTTTGAAAAACACATATGAACTTCTGCTCAAACTTCATCTAAAGACCCGTGTCATTATTGAATGACATTTCTAGTACTGTAGATGTTATCGATACCAGAAGACATGCCTTTGAAACTATTTTTGGAATTTTCTGATTTTTCAAATTTTATAGGTTTTTGTTGGTTTTATAGTTTTGTATTTTTCTTTTTGAAAAATATTTACAATGAATAAGATATGTACAATGTGGAAAAAACTGTATGGAGTACACCAGTATTGAAATTAATCTTAAATGAGGTGTGTTAAAGCACGAGTCTCGAGCTGAAGTGATCAGGAATCATAGTACATGCTCATCAATTCTGACATTCTGGAGCTCCCTAACCAAGAGGCTTCGCTTAGCACCCGCAGACCATGAGTCTTTCATGATAGAATTGATCAATGTACCTACAAATAAGTTAGGAACACCGCACTAACATGACAAGTATGATTGATTTATGTGGTTAGCAGCAACGGTATCCGTGACTTTTGGGAATTTCACAATCAACCTTAAAGGTTCTATTGGCGGTCAATTTGCTGGTAGGAATCCATATGAGTCAAACATCCTTAAAAATTATACCAGTTGGTATCCACTTAAGGCAGGATCTAGGAGTGTTTGACTTCTTGGGCACAATAGAAGATGTATCCTTATTCCTAGATTTTGATGCTTTATCGTTAAGTGCTTTCCTATGAGAGGGATTAGTTTTATGAGACTTTTTGTGCACTGAAGACTTTTTCTTAATCCTATACTTAGAAGGGGTGATCCCACCGGCATTTTCTTTCACTCTTTGGGATTGGTTTGGAAGTGGACGGTTTTGACAAAACTTTGATCTCATCAACTTGGGAGGCAAACCTTGTTTTTAATGATTTTGGTCTTTCGGATATAACGCAGTGAGGTCACCTAACAAATGTAATCGTCTCTATTGGGATGTGAAACCTGCTTCCCCAAGGTTGATGGTTTTGTAAACTTAATGTTCACACTTTTCCCTACAGCTTCCTAAGCTCATTCTTTAAGGCTACTATCATAAACTCTTATCCTGAAGTTGAGCTTTAAGTTCATCATTTTTGGCAATCAAAAAGTTTTTTTGTTCCAAAGACTTAGTACTAGCTTCTTTAACTGAGTCACTTAGGTCTATATGATGCCTTTTCAAAGTCTCGTTTTCCTTAAGTAATCTAGCCACACAAAGTTCCAATTCGATATTTCTTGATTTAATTACATCGATGTCATGTTTAGCCTTGACTATATTACTTTTCTCATTTAGGACAGAAATATGTTTCTTCATATTCTAAATGGTCGAGTCTTTTTCTTGAAGCTGAGCTTTCAAAGTGTTAATTTCAAAAAATTCAGGAAGTTCCGGGTTTTTACATGGTTTGTTAAATTGAAAAATTTCTTATTTACTTTGTATCGCAATTTTAAATGAAATGCAATGTTTTTCAAGTTGTAAAAATATGTTTGAAAGTTCATCATAAATTTTCTTTTCAACCACATCATTTGTTTTGAAACACTTATCACAGACTTCAAATTTCACCACGTAATAACATTTATCAAAGTCATGTTCAAGATCGCGGATCAGTTTGTACAATTCTACCGGGTGATGCATCATGTTGAAACAGCTTAAGAATACCTCAAGATAAAAAATAATTCGCTCATTTATCTGCCTCAAAGTTGCATCCACCACTTGTTTGATAGGAGTCACTGAACAGCTGGTTGTATCAATTATGTCTGTCTCTGATCCTCTGACTTCAAAGAACCCCAGATCTTCCAACTGAAACGTTACCCGACTCAACACCACTATCTCTCGATTACACTCGACACTCATTCATCTTGCCATCATTCAGTGCTCCTTCCTCAATATACTTCTTTACATTATCCATAAGTTGGATTAATGTTTCTCTGAACACATCTGCTCCCATCACAGTAAGGATTCGTGAAGCACCTTTCAGTCATATGTTCGTCGTAATCCAAAGTGTATTTGCCATTGAAGAATGACTTAAATTGTTTGTTCATTACTTGTAGTGCAGGTTTAGATCCGGATTCTTGAACCTTTTCTCTATCAAGTTTTCGTTCCAGTTGTTCTAAGTTTAAGAACAATGTTCCCGTAAACGTTGATACATCTTGACGGAAAAATGCATTAAATGCTCGTTCAATTCCCATTGTGAATCTGTCTTTAGTTAGAAGTAACGCGAGGTGTGAATGAAGTTGTCGAAAACATTCAATGCAACTCTCCTTTGCAAGAACATGTTGTGGCTGTACCTGGTGAACTTCTCACTCTTCTGAATCCGAGCACGAAGATCTCACATCATCATTGGCTGATTCAGTCATGTTTAACCGCTCAAGTATAGTTAAGACTCTTATGGTTGTCAATAACATCGTATAGTTTAAATACTTCAGATAGCACTCAATCAGGAGTGTAAGACATGATGTTGTTGTTAATTTGAACGTGTTATGATAACAGTTGGATCGATTCAATAATTAGTGATTGTATGTTAAAAGGGATACTGGAATGTTTGGATTAGGTGAATTGTTCTTTAATTGTGATTTGGTAACGTTTGAATCAAGTTACAAGACGCAAAGGATACAAAACGCAACACTTGACAAATCGCAGATAAACCAAAAAGCAGTGACAAATCGCAAGTCCTTGACAAAACGTAGTGACAACACAGTGACAAAAAGCAGGAATCACAAGTCAAAGTCCTTGACAAAACGCAGTGACAAATCAGAGACTATCCAAAACGCAGCTATCAAGTCGCAGTCAACTCAAATTGCAACCTGTCAAAACGCAAGATACCAAAACGCAGAGACACAAATCGCAGCACTTGACAAAACGGAGGGACAAATCGCAGGTCCCTTTCAACAGTACACATACTATTGTCCTTTTCCTACCAAATCGCAGCTCGATATTATTATAATAATCAAATCGCAGTTCCACCCTGAACAAATCGCAGTCAAATGAGGACAAATCGCACCCAAGAAATGTCTCCGAGAGTCAAAACGCATCCAAGAACTAAGTGTCTTTTTCACCTAAAATCACCTAAAATTTACCCTTTTGAACGTTTTTGCTTGGTTTCTTTTGCACAACTTGATCCTAGAAGGTTATATCTATCCTAAAAACACTTACTTTAACACCACAAACATGAGAATTAAAGGAAGCCACATATGAGACCAAAAACCTTCTAAAAGCAACTTTTCAATCTAAAACAACCAAGATAAACACACATACAACCTAGCTAATCAAACTATGGGCTCTGATACTAATTGTAAGATTATTGATATCATAACACCACTTAAGATTAGAGATTGGGACGTGGGTTTCTAGAGAGAGAAAGAGAGAGAATGGGATATTTAGAAAGAGAAACAAAAAATTGCAATATTTGATTAACTTGAACATCCAACCCTCTCCCTTGTGGGGAGAGGGCTATTTATACTATTTCCTACCTCATTCTGGGTTGTGATCGAATCACAAGTGAAAACCCGCCATTTTCACAAGATTACTTACACTAATATAAACTATTAAATAACGTAGATTCTACGAGCTAACTTATGCTAGACTATAGTTGGGATGACCGATACTTCTATATGGATTTACTAAATCCTAACAATTATTATCGTTATTTATAAATACTATTTGCATTATTATTCTTTAACTTCTCTGTGTATGTACGGAATTATAAATATAAAAATGAAATTACACTAGCTTTATAAATGTAACTCATGTGCATATGCAAAGAACTCATGTAATACCTTGTTATACGTAAGGATATCCGAAAACTATTTTTTTTAACAATTTGCGTTTACTAACACATTGTATATGGGTTAGTAAATTTAAACCACTAATCTTAAGTTATATTAATTGTAATACCAATAATAAATGTATGCACGAAATCACAAATATCAAAATGAAAGCAAGAGTTATTGTGATATGAAATGAACATGAGATTGTACGTATACCAACCACTCATGTAATTTCACTTTATAAGTTAAAGAAGAATATCCAAAAAAAAATATTTTATTAACTATCCGCATATAACAACTAGTGTTTACGTGGGTTAATAGTTAAATACGGGTAAATTGTTATTAGTCACTTATATATTAAACTAAAGTTTAAACTAAATATGATTCAAAATTAAAACCAAATGTGCATGTTTTTTTTACATCTTCAAATATATGTTTGATAAATAATTATAACGGCTTTAGTATTAACTGAATTAATAGATGATACAACTTGCCGAACAAATATAGTTAATAGTTCTACTAGTAGTTTGAATCTTGTGTACGCACATGATAAAATTAGTAGAAGTTAAATCAAAGTAACACATGTTGTATAGAGGTTTTATAACTTACTTGAGTTAAATACATTACTATATATATATAACTAGCTAAAAGACCCGTGAAATTCACGGGTATTTAAAAAAACATAAAAAGTAGATATTATTTATATATTTCAATAAGCCGATAGAAAAAAACAATGAGTATACGCATTTAAAAAAATAAAATTGTGCAAATGAAAGGTATGTGTAATCAATCAAATAATCAAATAACTCAAAGAGAATATAAAGATGCATTAACATATTTTGTAGTTTTAATGTTGATGAACTTGTATTTGTTTCGTAAACACAAGGATATGTTGCTTCAATTGTCGAGAACTTGGATTGATCTTTAATAACCATATCTACCTATAAAGTTCCTTCCACATATTTGACATATGTATATTTAATTTATAAAAATTTAATTAATTAGTTTGATCATAAAGTAATAGTCTATATGTAACAATGTCAGGATAGTTTGGTTACCTATGATCACATATTTTCTAGTATTTCTCTGCAAACAATGTTTTATTCACGAGTCAACCATGTTTGTATTAAATAATTATCTTTATTACTACCTCCGTCCCAAATTATAAGTCCAATTTGACTTTTTGACTCAAATTTTGATCTTAAATATTTTTGTTTGTATTATATAATACTTGATGCAAAATATATAAATGGATTGTGTTTTAAATGTATTTTCATTTCCGGATCATTTCACTGCCATATATAATACAAACGAAAATATTTAAGGTCAAAGTTTGAGTCAATAAGTCAAACTGGACTTATAATTTGGGACGGAGGCAGTACTTTTTTTCCTCATCACTTAGGCACTCTGAAAATATGTAAGAACCAAAACAGATGCAAAAAGGAAGAATAAAGGCCGGTAGATATAAATGATTTATGCATATATTTAAATGACATCTTCTTTCTTTTTAAAGGACTTTAGATCAACAACATCATAATGGTGGCAACCCACATGATCGACCGACTATTGGGCGCCTAAGATGTTTCTACTTCCGTCAGGAAATTACCAAACTAAGTTAAAAGAACACATTCGGTTCAGATTTCATTTTTTTTACTTTTTTCTTATTTTGGTCATGTTAAATGCCAATGTTTCGACATAACTATTTAGTGATACTCGCCCCCTGCCAGACTTTTTAAACACTTTGGCCCACTATGTATGAAATGAAGTTAGCCGAACACTTACATCGCCATTATTAAATGTGAAGTTGAAATAGTTAAGAAATTGAGATGATCAAAAATGCTAAAAATACAAAAAGAGCAAGTGTTTCTCAATCATGGTGTTTTGCTTAATTTGGTAATTTTCTATGAAATCAAAGGTATACAGCTTGTTGTTTTAACTTTTCAACTCTTCAGTTAGAAGGAAAGTAAATTCTTATACACCATCTCAGTCTATGTTTGAATTGTTAAGTGATATTTTGTATTGGGCTCAAGCCCGGATTTTAAAATAATCTTAGTATCACTGTATATGTACCCGATCTCTATTATGAATAATATATGAAACATTTACACGATTAAGGAAAAAAAAGTAGAATTTGTATTTGCTTCGCTTTCAGTATAATTTTATTTACTTTTAGTTTTGTTTTCCGCTTGGTAGAGGATAATTGGGTTTATTCTCTACTTGATACTTTTGTTTATCCTAGTCCGGATACTTTGGTTTATCACATATGCAAAAAGAGGATACTTTGGGTTATCCTCAAAAAATGATACTTTAGGTTATCCCGTATGAAAAATAAAAAATTGATACTTTGGGTTATCCGAAAAAATGATACTTTGGGTTATCCATTATGAGAAAAAAAAAAAAAAAAAAAAAAAAAAAATCTTTGGTTTATGTAGGTTTATTAGTTACTTTATGTTTTGAAGATCAATCTCCGCTATCGGATGTACACATCAACAATTTATTATGAATTTAATGTTATTAGCTTTCTAATCCGATCCGAGCTTTCACGATTTCGCCGCTTGAATTGCGAAGGAGTGTTAGGTGATATTTTGTATTGGGCTCAAGCCCTGATTTTAGAATAATCTTACTATCACTATATATGTATCCGATCTCTTTTATGAATAATATATGAAACATTTACACCATTACATTAGTTTACATGAACATACTAATTTTTGTGTTTTATTTCGAAAGTTCTTGCACATTCAGACTCTTCAAGATTAAACCACGCATTTTACCTTATCTTAAAATATACTTTGAATATATGATGATATTGTCTCATCCATAGTAAAACAAATAAAAATACATCTAAAATATCATGTATTGTATAACAAAGAAAAAAAATCCAAAATCCGCATGTGTGAAGTCGACGATCACCTACCTACGTGATCGTCTGTAGACACGTAACATTTCAAATTTTCAAAACAAACTTAAAATGATTGCTAATACATACTACATAGCATGCACAAATAAACATTTAGCCAATTTGAAATCAAATCAAGAAAACATGTACCATATATAAGGCAATGAATTATGAAATATATTATATTTTAAAAAACTCCCAAAATCAAATACATAACTTATGGATTTTAATTCTAAGTAATGTCAAATTTGTTAAAAACTATCGGCACTCTTTCGTCAGAAGAACCGTGGCTTTTATAAGTTCCAATAACACAGTCCTCTCTACATGTATTCTTATAAGAGATTTGTAGATTGTCAACAAAGAAATTTTCTGATATGTGTTTTAAAAATCGATTTGAATAACAAAGCAAATACGGGAGTGACTGAGGGTACATTTTCAAACATTCTGATAACTAATCCTTTCCAAAGTTATGTTTGAGATGTGTTTCAAACACAAATTCTAAACGCCATATTCAAATTATATACTTCATAGATGGAAGACTCAAAAGGTAGGTTTGACCAGCTATTTATACGTACATTGAACTATTGAAGAAGGGTGTTATTCATAATTCGGATTCAAAAGGTATTTTTTGAGTATTTTTTAACATAAGAACTTAAATGTTAATTCAAAAACCTAGACTGCTACGTGTCAAAAGGAGAGTTAAAGTTATCTTTGGAAAAAATTAATTAAGAGTCATGACAAAAACTGTGTTTTATTAAATAAAATAGATAGAGTGTCAAATGCCTTCCAAGTTTGGTCAAGCAGAATTTGACGCCACTGATGACTCATAGGCTGCAGGAGTGCAGGTAGACATTTGGAGCCCAATATTCGGTCCAGGAAAGTGAAGCCCAAGACGTGTGCAAACATGCATTAATACGGATGGTCTTATATAGGTCATAAACATGTTAATGGTTTAGTTAAATCATCGACTTTTCTATAAAAGGTTTAATAAAATATGTTGCAATGTGCTAAAGACATTTTTTTATTTGGATTTTTAGGAGGTTTAGCAATATTGTGATATTTATTAGAAGAAAAAAAAAGTTAATACCCAATCATAATTTAGTCGGTCAATAGTGCTATTTAACTAGGACACTATTCTTTATAAGATTTCACAAACCTAAACCACGTCCGTCACTCAAAAACGGCATATTTTAAAGGCAAAAAGAGTACTCTAGCCGCAATGCGGTGGATCGTCGCCCACCTCGTTCATAAAAAAAAGCAACAGTTAAAACCAAAGTAAAATTATGTGATTTTCAAAATCAAATGAGTGGAAACAACCATTCAAACAAGCCTACAAATATGTGCAGCCCAAATAATCGTACAGCCAAGAAAAATGACCCAAGTTAACCCAATCTTTTATGTATTCTAAATACAGTGAGAAAAAAATAGAAGAATAATTAAAATGAAAACGGTGAGAAAAAATCATTAGGACACATTGCATGCATCTACGTAAGTATTTATTCTCTTTAAAATTTTCTCTCTTATTTAAAATGTGACTAAAAATCATTCTTATTTTTCTCATTTGCTTTTTTTTTTTCATCAATCTTTTTCCCTGGTATCTAAACTCAAACAGCTTCCATTTTCAATAGGAACTTTTTCAATGGAACACAAGGCTTAATGTAGAGTGAAAATTACGTGGGTCAAATGATCTAAGGTGCTTGCGTCAAAAAAATATGGAGGCTTAGGTGTTTCAAGTTTTTATGCGTTAAATAGGGCGCTTCTTTTCAAATGGGTGTGGAGGTTCATCTCTTAGGATATCTCTTTATGGTGTCATTTCATCACATATATGCATGGTTCAAAGTTACTGAATTTGTCCCCGTTTCGCTCTTCGACTTGGAACACTATTATCCGGGAAATTAATGTCCTTAAAGCTCAAGGCACGACTTGATTTTCACCGTAGAATTCGTGTTAGTAATGGTACGAAAGCACGTAGTTCTTGAATGATATTTGGACCGGAGATACTCAACTCCGTCATATGTTTCCGCGTATTTACGCTTTGGATGGCAAAAAATTTGTACAATGGCTGATAAGTTGCAGAATTCAGTTGCTCTTTCTCTTCTGTTAGAGGAGGGGTCGAAGCTCACCAGTTAGACCTCCTTCAAAAGTTAATTGACACGACGATCTTGACAAATTTGGAGGATAGATGGGTTTGGGACTTGAATGGGGAAGGAGTCTTTCGTGTCAAAGATGTTCGCATGCTTCTCAATGAGCATTTTCTCCTAAAAGACTCTACTGCCACGAGATGGGTTAAATCCATCTCGATAAAAATTAACGTGTTTGCATGGAAGGTCTACCTCGATCGACTACCCACTTGATTGAATCTGACGAAGCGAGGTGTCCAGGTTCCTTCTTTATTATGTCCAGTTTGTAATGCAGATCATGAAGATACGTCGCACTTGTTATTTAGTTGTAGTTTGGCCAATGAAGCTGTTTGCCTAGTCTGTCGATGGTGGAACTTGACGTGGTTGCCTCTTGGTTCGTATTCGGATTAGCTTTCTTGGTTCAATTCATTAAGGTTATGTTCTAGTACAAAAGGGCTGCTGGAAGGGGTTTTCTACGTAACGTGGTGGTGCTTATGGAATTACAACCCCATCTCGCTTTTACTACCATTCCTCGAAAAGACGTATTTTTGACTTATATTGTGCTCAATTCTTTTGGTGCCAAGCTAGATGTAATCGCACTTTTAGTTGGAATAGTTGGCTTTAGCATCCTTATTTGATTTATTTGTAATTTTGCTCTAACTCCTTGCTAGTGGTTTATAATAAAAGTTGTCGTTAAAAAAAAAAGAAATGGATATATATATATATATATATATATATATATATATATATATATTACACCAGTTGGGTACCCTACATGCAAGGCTAAGTACCTTGAAACTAAATTTTTGGTGGTGTGCAATGTTTTTGAATATACTGAAAGTTTTGCAGCGAAGGCCACCTAACCATGTCATGGGTGATAATGCCGCATTACGCCGCTACTGGTGACAGATTTAGTTGGTGGCCGGTAAGCTATTTAGCTCAAGAAGTGGCAATTTATGTTTTTGAGAGAGAGTGTGAGATATGTTTCGTCTTTTGTGTGTGTTTATATGTAGATTTTATACCAAGCGAAAATTTCAATCAATACATTTAACAAAGGGCTACAAGAATGGGTCATATAATATTACTGGTTTTAAAGCCATAAAAGTGGGCTTTAAAAATATTGGAGGGACTTTAAATTTTGTATTCAATGACTACTAATGTTACAAGTATTGACTTAACTTTTAAGCTAGCATGTGTATGTAATAATTTAGCAAGAGACATTATATTTCCATAATAAGTAAGTTACAAAATCTGAATTTTAAGTCTTGCTATTTAGGGAATGTCCTAAATGCATTATAAGGTAGTAAAGATATATATGAGTTAAGATCAAATAAGATGAAAAATTAAAATAAGAAAGATAGGAAGAAACCACAACCACATATTTCAGATGCACTTACAAATATAGATGCATCTCTCCTTAAAAATTTCACTCTAATTTAAAATGTGTAGCTATAAATTCTTTTCTTCTTCTCATTTTAGTTTTTCTTCTAACTGTAGAAAATTAACGATAAAAAATAGAACGTGAAAAGATTAATATGTAATTACAAACTGTTGTAACATCCGATAATTCAACTCTAACAAAAATTCTTAACATGGTTTGACATTCACGAATGGTATCAGAGTATATGGTATGACAGTTTTTTTTTTGCAAACAATGAATACTTTCCAAAGTTATCTTTTCCACTTTTCACATTCCACTTTTTCAATATTTTTGTATTTTATGAAGTATGTATATATGTATATATATATATATATATATATATATATATATATATATATACACATTATATAAGAGAGGCATGTTATCGTCATAATGCCACTTGGCATCCCATAATGCCACGTCATATTTCCATGTCATCATTGAATACATGTGGCATTTTTTTCAATACATGTGGCAAAATTCGATTTGCCACGTCATATTTCCATGTCATCATTGAATACATGTGGCATTTTTTTCAATACATGTGGCAAAATTCGATTTTAATTATCTCAAAAATTAATGAAGCTAGGTTCGGAATATGGTCTGTGAGTAAGAGAGCCATATATCTTTACCTAATGCACCAACACAATTGTTGAGAATTAGTTTGCATCTTTTTATTGATAAAGGTATGTAATTAAATAAATTCTTAAAATAAAGCCTGGGCCCAATCATTACACCTGATTATTATTTTTCCCAAAACCCTAATATCACCTATTAATCTCATTATCACATACACGTATTTTGTTTTTCTTTTCTCGATTTGATGTGCAAAGTTGTTATCCGTGCACCGATGTGGAACTCAAAGGTCTATGAAGTTATCAAATCTTTGGTTATAGAGGTCGCCACATTCTTATTTATTATTGCAATAATAGTCCAAGTTAATCACCAAATTTTTTTTGTGACGCTTCTTTTTGCATGGGTGTTGATAGGTTGAATAATGGTGGGAGTACACAGAAGTTTTTTATCACCTATTTAAAAACATGGTCTTTATACTCGAGATGTAAACTCAAGTTTGACTTGCATTATGTAGTACGCTATGGGTGATGTATTTATCCATCGTGATTGTTTAATATTATGATGACCTAATGATACCACATTTCTTTCTGCAACATCGGAGATATGTCACCGTATGATCTTGATAGTATCATAAGCAATGCAATGGCTGTAATTTATTTGTGATTTTCCATTTTCTTATAGTGTATTACAACTTTACAAGCAGTTTAAGATATTGTAACATCTGTACATATGTCAATGAACATCAAATAGATTGCTGGAGTGCATCAATGGAAGCTATGGTAGGAAAAGGTGCAGAATCTATTGGCTACAAAGTAGCCGGATGAAGTTCGCTGAATCAATTGCTCGCAGTTGTTTGACTTTGTGGGAAGTCAATTTCGGTGAAGCTTTGAGGAAAGTAGTGTGGTCGTAGCATGTTATATTGTCAAACCGTTGTGAAACTTGATAAATGTAATCGAAGCACACGACTATGTATATGATTACCCGATACTTGTATCCGCAAAAAATGGGAAGGATTACTTGAACTGTTGGGCTCAATTGGATTGCATTCATCAATGAATGGTCAAAATTTTGGTTTGAGTCAAGGCGTTTCTCCTCGCCATATGTAGTATATTATAGCAAAGAAGGATCAATTTCTTAACAATCTTCCATATATGTTTTCTATAATTTGGCAAGGCTATCATCATATGTAACACAATATCCCAAGTCCCTAAATCTTTGCCATTTTCTTTACATCCGCCCACACTTTTGCTGCATTATCATACTTGAATAAGAAGTGCTAATGTGAATCACCACTTAATGATAAATATTTTATATTCGGGGTTCTTGGTATGTATCTTTTTAATAGTTAATAACAAATTTTTATATATTTAATTTCATATTTGTTTGTTTTTTGTTACAAGCCACAATGTATCTCTACCTCATCATTAATTATGAGTTCAAAGTTATTCACAAGAAGTATAGATTTCATATAATGACATCACCAATAATCTATGCCCCGTGAAGTTCTCCCCCACTCTCTCACACACACAATGTATGCACACACAATCATAATGAATTCATAAGTCATAAGCTTAGATTCGGTTCTCTATTATTTACATTACACTATATTTATATTGGGTTCTATGCTCTTAGTTGTATATAAAAGGCACTCTTTTACTGGGTTGTTGGCTTTTCTCTCGAAAAGATGGTGAGCCAAATCCAAGCTCTAAAGCTAGAAGAAAAAAAAGAATGCCTCGAAGTGAGATGATCAATGTGAAGCAAGATTGTGTTTTCAAACTAGAGAGTAAAACTGGAGGAAAAGAAATTGCCTAAATCAAGTGAGATGAATGAAAGGGTTAAGCTTAAGTAGCAACTTCCAAGTGGAGAATCGAAGAAAAAAAACAACCTCGAATCAATGGTTAAAGTTGTCTCAGGTGTCAGATGGCGTGAAGAGGTGTGGTCTTTATGTAAAGTCATCAATTTGTATATGTAAAGCATAATGCGTTCAATGACTGCCTTGTGACAAGCCTTTGCATTTTTAAGTATTTGCACTATAACTTCGTGGTGTCTTTATTATCCTTGATCTACGCAAGGCCTAACCCGAATGAAAATGTACCGGCTTTAATTACCACCTCTATACTTCCTCTTAAACTAATAGGACTTTAATTTAGTCATATATGATATATGCCGCATACTGTTCCTATCACTTTTATTCTTGAAATTTAAAAAGATTAGAACACTTTTTTACTATCTTTGATGTTTTATATCACATATAGGTAAGAATGGAATAAGAATGTGACCTTTGTCTTACATTTCTCGATATGCATATACAAAACTTTGGAGAGTTAGTCTTCCATGTATTTTAGTTAGCAAGGTTAATGAAAATTAATGCATTAATCAAGTGTCTTAATTATATGAGCTATATTTTTTGTTTTTACACATTACGCTTAGGTTCCTTGACATTCTTAAAAGAAGATATCCACTTGGGAACACCCAAGTTGAAAAGATTTCAAGTACTTTCAGATAAGCACATGAAAGATTTAGTTGGATTTTGTGTGGTGTAGGTTGCTCTATCATGGGCATCGCTAAACGCTTCCAAAGGTCGCAAGACGCCAACAAGGATCCGTAATCTCTAAGAACCCAATTGTAATACGTAAGAAAGGTATGATGACTCATCGCTTATATCAAAAATCTTTATTTGATGTTTTAGTACTTTATATATGATGAATGCATCAAAATATTTTTTTCCATGCCACGAGTGCTTTTGTGTTTCCCTTTCGCTATCGCTAATTTCAAGCATACGTGTCAGCCCAAGTCATCAAAGACCACAATTAAAGACAAGGTACTATCGCGGATTTCCATCCCATGTGTGCATTAAGTTGCTTTAGATTTATAGGATATAATTCGCTTTTTGACCGAAGTTAAAAATGAAGTTGTAATACAAACATAACTCATTTATGCAGATAGGTCATTTTAAAAGTTCAATTTTACACATGTCGAGGCCTTCTATTTACTCTTACGCATCAAATTTTTATTTGGGGTATGTAATCGAAATTATTTAATGTAAACTTGCAGGGGTGATGATTGGAATAGATCTTGCATAGAACTTGCATTCACCTTTCTAATTGGTTCCCGTGGTCAAACCGCAGCCTTCCTAGGCTAAGAACAAGATCAATGAAGGTATGACAATCTTCTCATTTTGATATTTTGCTGCTTTGGTATCTCAGAAGTTTTTTGTTGTTCGAGTTTTATTATGGAACGCTATAATATTTCTCTTTTCTCTCTAGCCAAATCCAAGTCTATGTGGTTTGAGGAGCGCATACCGTGAAGGGTTGTATTCCATTCTTCTCGAGCTAATCAACCTCACCATCGCTCTCGAATCCGTGGAGAAATATTCAAAGAATGTAATATATAGTTTGTTGATGATACAAATGTGTACCGTGTGACCATTCACAAGACATTTAAAGGAAAATCTACAACAAAGCCGATCATGGTGCTATATTTATTTGCAATCCCCCTCGCATAAGACATCTCTTTTAAAGGTTTGTCTTTTTTTGTAACATTCAACAATGGGCATATATCTAAATGTTATATTACACGTTATTCATACAAGCATGTATGTGGAAAAGCTGCCTTGGATAAAGTTGTACCCAACTTCTGAATCAAATATAGATTAACAAATAAACTATTCAAGAACAAAATATAGATTTTATGAGAGTCAAGTTGTCGTGAACAAACTTTCATTCACTGCAATGCATATAATCGACCTTTGGTACACATTAGTAGTTAAAATAACGATGTGGCGTTGAAACTAGAGTCAATGATATCAATATAAAAGCTCCCTTTACGCATCGCCGATTGGTAACAAAAATAAAGTTTATTCCGTCAAAAGTTAATGGACATAAGTCACATAACCCATTGGCATACAATGAAAATTATAAAAGTATTATATTAGTGCAACTTTAGGTTACTTAACGCTTCAAATTGTTAATAAGTCTCTAAAATGTGATCAAGATTTTCCCAAAAGTTTTATGCCGCATGCTAGCCTCTCAAAGTTTATTTAAATAGCTTATCTGACCTAACATCTACCATGGAATATTCACTTTTAGGCTTTTGAAGATCCGCATCGTAAGAGGTTAAAGACTTTGTGAAAAGCAAGTGGAATTGACCGAATATGTGTCAAAAAATATAACACGCGGAAAAGCTTCACGATAAGCTTACTAAGTTTTATAACAACCCTAAGTTTGGTGTTTCGCTTAGAAAACTGAGCAAGTACTTTTACTATAATAATGGGCTTCAACCACTTAAAGTCATGTACATGCAGTGTATATATGGTTAAATCACCTATAATGTGCAAATTAACGACCTAAAGTAGATATTGTTATGCCGGGTATTGTTTGTTGCCATAGCTTTATTCTTTTTTCCTCGGTTTTGTGATACGCTACCAATTTGATTTCATCGAGCAGCTAAACCATCAGTGAAACTATATAAGCCAAAAGTTAGTTATAACTTTACGGGAAAGTCTCGCTTACTCCTCTTCCTCCTATTTCTCCTTCTTCCTCCCAACCGTATAAATACTCTTCCCATTTCATTTGTAATTCATCCATCGAATTGATCAGAAATACCTCTCTAATTGCTTACTTCAAAAGTGTGAATCAAGAACTCAAATACTGTTGGATATTGGATTTCACATACACATCAAACCATAACACAAAGTAGGCGGATAAGTGGAATTCTAGAGAGAGAAAGTTAGAGGTTTAGGGAACTTAGTGAGAGAAAGAAAAATATTATTATGAGCTCCAACTCTCTACCTTGGGAGGTAGAGAGTATTTATAGTCTTACATAAAACGCCACACAACGGGCCGTGGATCGTGCATACAGTGGGTAAAGACCCGTCCATCCTCCACGGTGTTACTTAACTAAATACTACTTAACTAAATATTACTATGACTACGAAGCTTTCTAACGACATATACTTGAGGTGACCGACTCTTTAATACTTGGAATTTCTAATTCCTAACAATCTCCCCCTAAGGAGGTCACCTCAAACATATACTAAAATGACATTGAATACAATCAGATATTACATTAACAATTGATCTTTCATTCTTGATGTAGTTTTGTCTCAAGCTCAGAGTCATTGATTCCACTCATTGCATGTTTGGTTAATCCAAGTGGAGGTCTTTATCGATCCACGGATAATAATGTTGAGCCGCCTTTTGAGATCATCACTAATAGAAAATCTCTCATACATCCATTGTGGTGTTGGTATTATGTGATGTTGTGACTTTCGGACCGACATGCTCACATTCTCGATCATGATATCTTCTCATCAGAGTAGCGGAAGCATTCGTTGATTCATGATATTGGCAAAGCCAGAAAGGTAAGCATGGAGTTAAAATATCAGAGTCATTGATGCACCAATCATGATTTCTTTTGAGATGAATGTGTTGTGTGAGCATGCGGCTATGGATTGACCGCTTCATTCGGATCACCGAACGCCGGGTGTACTCGCATAAACAGTAGCATAAAGCGCACGAAGTGTCTTTGATCACTTTCGATGAATTGAGGTACACGCCCACGTTCCTCGCTGATCAAGATAAGTACGCTCGCGGATCGTGTATAATTCAAGAATTTCCTTGATGTGGTTTCGCAATGCTTTAGTCCGTTCTCAAACCGAACGCCTCAAAGAAGACAACACGGAGTGAGTGAACCAAATAATTTAAGTCCACTCGATTGATGAAAAGAGATTTGAAAAACAATCGCGTATTGCTCAATAGAAATTGTTTTTGCAATATAACGAAGGTTTTAATGAAAATCAATTATCAATCATAAAACACCTTTTGATTTGAAAAATTAGTACACGGCCGACGTGCTAATGAAAAGAGTTTTAAAGCACAAAGACCGTTTTTCAAAGGTATCCACAATCCATAACCTGAACCGTGATTGATTCAAAAGATTGAATCGCCCCATTGTTTCTGCTCAGCTTGTCACATGGTTGATCTCATATAATAGATCTCACATGCCACCTACCAGAGCTTGTTAGATGTTGGCTGTAAGGCTTTCCATCTTCATTGTGGTATGTTTGCATATCACTGGATGTTCTCGCAATACCACAAGGATAATGCGTAGGACTCATAAGATATAATCTCTTTTTCCACATTGTGTGAAACGAGAGTCTTCATTGAAAGTGTCCTAATGAGATTTATTGATGATCTCGTGGCTCTAGACTCAATTTGTGCATATTTGGATCCTATATCGGAGACTAGGGAGAGGTCTCCTCCTTCAATATCAACAATCTCTAAGAGAAAGTCGATAGATAATGTCGGTTCCTCGTGAGAATGAAACAAGTCCTTTCAAGAGGAACTTGAGTGGTTTGGAAAGTTGAAGTGCGCAAGGCCACCGGGTCCATGACGCCTTGTCTTCAATACCTGTTACCATCAAGAGCATATGAATTGAACCCGTTTCTCGCCTCTAAGGTTGAATAAATGGAGGGCTATTTGTTTTCACCCTTTTCTCATTCAATTCTATTTAATTCTTCAACCCTCGCTGCTTACCGAGACTTCATAGCTAGAACCTTGTTGGGTTTATTCCAAAGATTAGCTCAGCCTCACCGCACTCTTCCCATATCTCATTTTTCTCCTTTTATCATCATACCTAAGAACTCTACACTAACTAGTGGATAGTCCCTCGGTAGATCCCTCCTTCTCGCGGATCATGGGAACACATACCTAACCTTATCATCCTTATATCACCATACATAATGTAAAGTTGGTCGGTCTTTTTGGTATTGTTCATCCGCCATAGGAACCAATTGAAAACCATTTGAAAATCAATCCAGATACTTATGATATTTTATCAAAGCATTTTGTACCTGAATTGTTTTAGATATTTTTAGAAGAAGAACTCTCCCTCAACATGTGAATCAAGTATTTGAAATAGTTTTCCACACGGAGGCAAGAGAAAGAATTAACTTCTTTGATTACCATTTTAAAAATATCAACATCACTTCCCTAATCGAATCAAGTAGATAAAGCATTTTGGGGAAGGATGAGGTTTTCATGATTTTGCTCCTCCTCAATATGTGCCTCGAGATTTGAAAAGAGTTTTGCACATACTAGAGGGAAGACCTTGAGATAAGTTATCACGCTTCAAATCATAGGTTTAAGATAGATGCTCCCCCTCAACATGTGCATGGAAAATTTGAAATCGCTTGTCACATGTGGGAAGGAGAGCTTGTACATCCTTATAAAACCATTTACCTAATTATCGCTTAAATCAATTAATTCTCCCCCGATCACAATTATCAAATCATTTGAGATTTGTGATCTCTTATAGATTTAAACTGATTTTGAAAGCTTTTAAGGAGAATTGTGACTTGATTATGAAAGCGCTTTAACTGATAATGATCGGATTTTAAGACTTTAAACTCCATTGATAAAACATGCATGAATATCTTTTGAAAACAATTGAATGCCAAATAACTTTTTAATTTAATTGAAATCATTCTCCCTCAATCAATGACATAGGTTGTTGATTGAGAGATTGATATTTTGACAAATAAGTCCTGATGATTATCAAAATAGAGACCGAGTTATTTTTCAAAGCATTTAGTTTTCAGCAGATAAATGTTTAAAGAATCAGAGCATGGAATTTTGAAAACAAGATAAAGTATGGCTCGTTTTTCTTTGAAAAGCGGTTATCACCAAATGACAATAAACCATTGTTTCTTTCTCCCAAAATTATTTTTGATTTTTTATTTTATTTTTTTAAATTCAACAACATCTAAAGTCCCTGTCATTCTTTGAATGACAGCACAAAGACCGTAGATATTATCGAACCGAGAAAACGCATGACAAAATGACAATATTTTTGAAGATTTTTCGAATTTTTCTGATTTTTATGGATTTTGAAGGTTTTATAATTTTGTATTTTGTTTTTTGAATAAATATTTACAAGAGATAGATGAAGATAGACCTTTACTCCTCGTCTTCCCCTCAAGACGCTTGAGTGTTTCTGTTGAAGCTTTTCAAGCCAAGTCGTGGAAGAATAAACTCAAAACGTTCTCTTGGAAGAGCATTGGTGAAGATGTCTCGCTAACCGATATTCGACCTCACAAAATAGAGTTCCACCACACCTTTTCCACTTGTTCCCGATGAAATGATGTCAATGTCGATATGCTTTGCTCTTGAGTGTTGAACGTTGTTGCATGAGAGAGCAATAGTACTTTTATTATCACAAAGATGAGGATTTTGTTGAATTCAAAGCCATAGTCGATAATTGAGATCTCATCCATAAGATTGAGCACAACAAGATGACATGGCTATGTATTCAGTACCAGAGGAAATAGAAGTACTCATTTGCTTTTGAAGACCTCACAAGCTTATCACCCAAAAATGAGCACCTCCGCATGTATTCTCGACGAGTATCTTGACATCCGCATGATCAAGATCTCGCATAGGTCGTTAGTGACATACGGTGTCCTTCGGGTACCAAAGTCCCATATTGATGGTTCCTGGAGATACCAAAGACCCGCTTAACCGCTTCAAGGTGCTTTTTAGTAGGCTTAGCCTGATATCTAGCACACATGCAAACAAATAACAAGATGTCCGGTCTACTAGCCGTGAGGTACATCAGGGATCCAATCATACTACGATATTTTGTTTGGTCAATCATGATCCCCGAGTGGTCCTCATCTAGTTTGGTTCGATCAATCATGGGAGTGTCAACAGGTCACTTGAATCAAATCCAAATTTCTTTAAGATCTCAGTTGCATATTTAGATTGATTTATGAAAATGCCTCCGAGACTTTGTGAAATTTGTAATCCCAAGAAAATGACATTTGTCCCATCATTGACATTTGAAATTTTGAACTCATTTCATTAGAAAACGATCACATTCCATTGGGTCAGGCGAGGCAAAAATAATATCATCAACATAAATTTGAACATGAATTAAATGTTTGCCCGACTTCCTGGTGAACAATGTTGGATCAACCGCTCCTTTGCTAAATCCGGTTGATAGAAGAAACTTTGACAACGTATCATACCATGCCCTTGGAGCTTGCTTTAAACCGTAAAGGGCCTTCTTCAAACGATAAACGCGAGTAGGATGCTCTTGATTTACAAATCCTTCAGTTGGCCGACGTAGCGACTTCTTTAAGATCTCCGCTCAGAATGCCGCCTTTACATCCATTTGATAGACTACCATGTTCTTACTAGCAAAGATTAGCCAAAAGATTCTAATTGCCTCGATTCAGCAATGGAGCAAAAGATTCTTCAAAGTCTATACCCTCCTCTAGACGGTATCCTTTAGCAACTAATCGAGCCTTGTTCTTCAACACATCACCATGCTCATCAAGTTTCACTTTGAAGATCCATTTTAGAGCAATGATCATAGCACAATCTGGAGCAGGTACTAACTCCCATACATCAAGTCGATCAAACTCATGAATTACATCTTGCATGGCATTGAACCAGCCTATTGTTTCATTTATGGCGTTTTAACATCTTTGGTTCGATTAGAGAGTACGGAGTTGAATTTCTTCGCACCATAAGGCATCGGTTGCAAGTTGTTTCCGTGATGTGATACTGGACGAAGGGTTTCCAATGAAGTTGTCTAATGGATGATCATGTCCACTTTTCTAATGTGTTCATGTGTAGTTGTTGAAGGGAACCTGAATGTCGCCGAGTTGATGTCTCCTCGATGAAGATGGTTCGATGATGATTCAGGAGCAAATATGTTTTCAAATGGAGCATCTTCTCGGAGTAAAGGGATTAACTTCATCATTGCAGGTGCCGTAAACAATTCCATGATGTACACTCGATGATTGATGATTTGTTGATGAGATAGAGTGATCAGCAGAAGGCGCTTCTTGGCTTAATGATATTGAAACGAAGGTTGACTTCATTGACTGGATAGAGCACCTCGATGATGGATCAACACCTGAATTGTATTGATCATAATTTGGCTCATAGTGTTCATCAAACATTGGATCAAACAATTTTTTAAATCATCTTCTGAAGGAGGTACATAAGGAGGTTCCGGTGAGGGATTTGAAAGAGTAGGAACCATAGGACTACTTGATGAAAGTTGAGATGTGGGTCCATACCGATTGGTTTTCTGAGAGCCATTGGACCGGTTAGCTAATCAAACGTAACGTGAATTGTTTCCATGATATTTCGGTTCTTTTGTTGTAGATTCGTATCCTTTTTGTTTGGTGCATATCCTACAAAACTCCAATGTCCGCTTTAGCTTTAAGTTTGCCTAAATCTTGGCCCTCATTAGTTGGATAGCACAATGCACCAAACACGCGAAGGAAAGAGAGATTAGGTTTTCTGTTGTGGACAAGTTCATATGGTGTCTTTCCATGGCAAGTGTGAATTAGGGATCGATTTTGAGTGTAGCATGCAGTGGTAGGCAATGGTTTCCCCAGAGAAACATTGGAACCTTTGAGTAAATCAGCATTATTCTAGCGGCTTCAACAAGAGTTCGATTTAGATCTTTCAACTACACCGCTCGTTGAGGAGTTCGTGGAACACTTCTTTGATGAGTGATTCCAACACTTTCATAAAACTCACTAAGTTGTTTATTAACAAAATCAGTTCCATTGTCTGCTCCGGAATGATTACCAGGTTTTGTTAAGTCGAACTGCATTGCTTGATAGAGTTTGATGATGATATCTAGAGTTTCATCCTTTGTCCTTAAGAACTTAACCCTAGGTGAATCGAGTAATCATCAACCACAACTAACACATATTTCTTCCCAAAGATATTCTCAGACTCTCATGGGTCCACATAAATCCATATGTGATTTGTATGAAGAACTTCATGAATGAGTTTTGTAGGTTTGGGTTTGTGGGCATACTTCTTGCTTTTTCCCAATTGACATGTGAACAAAGATGATCCTTTTCATACTTTAGTCTAGGTAAACCTACAACTAAGTCCTTTCTGGAGAGATCATTGATGGTGCCAAAGTTCAAGTGATTGAGACGTCGATGCCATAACCATGACTTTGTTTTGAAGCCTCGACAACAAGCAAATTGGAGAAGACTTCATCATATCTTCGATAGAGATGGTGTATAGATTTGAACCACGTGTTCCTCTTAAGAGTTCTTTACCATCAATTTCTCTCAGAAACAAGTATGTTTTCAAGGCTACTTCTAGATCAGTCACGAATTCGACCGACAGAATAAGTTATGACCAAGACCTTACACATAGTATACTCTAGAGATAACACTATCACCAACAACATAATCACCATAACCCATAATTGACCAAATGATCATCATTACCGAATCTAAATCTGTCCGATGAATTTACTCACGAAGTTCATGAGCATGACCGGTCTCCAGTCATATGCTTGGAGCGACTGAGTCCGTGTACCACGTAACGATTTGAACGATCTGCAGCTTTGAACACACAGGGATACAAGAATGGATAACTCGATAATTGGGATCCCCATGCAAGAATGGGTTCCATTTGGTTAGTAACAGTGATTGAAACACCCACATCGAAACGAAACATCCATATCGAAGGTAGAAACAATGGACTCATTAGAAATAGATGCAATGTCGGTGTCGTATTTGACCTATTCAAAGTATGTTCACTTCTTAAGGGAATAGTTCTACCAATAGGCATCCATTTTCTAGTGGGCATTGATTTAGTTTGAGAGCAAAAGCTCATTAATCTTACGGCCAAAAGGTATCCAATGATAACCTATATTACTAAAAGTTCTTCTGGGTTTCCAATCTGTTTTCTAACTTTCGCTTTGCCTTTTGCCTTTTGTATGCACGATTTAACATTAACGGTTTTATCAGGCATTTGACATTAGAAAACATTCACACCACATTCATGATTAGTAACAAAATCAAGCGGTCATCATTACATGGTTTGCAAATAGTAGCGGGGAATTAATTAATTACAAGATTATAAGCTAATACTAGAATCAACACGATTCGTTTTATTCAACTCAAACTTAAAGTTCCTAGGGTGATATTCTACTCTCTTCCAATGCACATTCTTAGCTTGTGAGGTCCTATCTTGTATTGCTTGGACTTTACCCGCTTCGCTTTAAAGTCACCGACATCCCTCAGAGGGAGGCTTTTGATCTAAGCTTTTATGCAACACACTTCAGAGGATCCAATTATGGGAACATTAGTTGGTTGACTTTCTATTTTTGCACTTTCTTAGCACGAACTAGACGTGCGAGATCAACTACTTGAAGGCACATAGTGTTTCACTTTCTTAAATCGGTCATAGAATGGTCCTTTGTATGCTTGGCACTAGGCATAGAACAAGGCATCACAGCTTTACCTTTCACACCTAAGGATTTAGGACATGCTGCTATTAAACATTCTAGCGACTCTTGAGATCGCGTTGGCCTCGGAGGCAAGCAAACCTAATTTCTCTATCAAGAGGTTTATTAATGAAATCCTCTTCCACAATCTCACGGAGACATTCTAGACAATCCTTAAGGTGAGCAATAGATTCATGAAAAGCATGTTCATTATTCCTAAGATGAGGAGGAATGTATTTAATAGTCACAAGTATATTTGCGCCTATCTAGAGATGACTTTGATGCAACATTCTCATTAAAGACAAGTGGCGCTTTCCCTTTTCCTGACTCCTCAGATTCTCAATTTCCTTTTGTAAAGATGTTATTATTTCGTTGTTTTTGTCACGGTGACTTTCATTAAATCATATAACTCTTTTAAAGTGTCAACTTTTTCATTTTCTTCTAGAAAACTCTTGTTTTATTTTTGTAAAGCATTAACTAAGTTTTGAAGATGAAAAGTTTGAGAATCCTGAGAATCTAAAGGAGGAGGCATTTGGGATCCGATCACATTGTTCTTTTCACCCTTTAATTGAGAGATTTGGGCTTTCAACTTTCTGATTGTGTTACAATGAGCTTGAATCTGTTCGTCACGTATGTTTATCGAAAAACTGCATCAAACACTGGAACATCTCGAGGATGTCTTGATATTTGAGGTTTTGACATTTTCTTTAAGATGTTGATATTTTAGTTGTAAATTAAAATGTTCAACTTCTAGTTTAATAAGATGTTTTACCAAATTATCGTGATCATCCTGATCAATTTTCTCATTTAGTTCTGAGTTTTGTTTTCAAGCTCAATGACACGATCATGGGAAACATTTAATGCAATAGATAATTCATGAAATCTGAGAAGCATTAATAGAGTTCTTAGTAACATTATAAAACACATCTTGAGCAACACAACTCAAAATCAAATTCTCATTTAAGATGTGCAAGTTCTTTCTTTCAACTTCATTATATTTGAGTTCTGCTCATATCACTATTGACCTCAACTATCATTGCATCAAATTCCTTTTCCATTTCTTTAATATCTGAATTTATCCCTTTTGAAGACTCTCAAATTGACCTTTTAATTGTTTAAAGAAAGGCATGACCTCAGTCAAATAGCATTCTTTAGTTTGCTCAAAACCCCTTTCCCCTTCCGTAATACCAGTAGGTGTGATCCTTCTTCTTGCAACGTTTTCTCAAAATCAACAAAGCGGTTGAATAAACAACATATTGGTAATTAAGGTCTTGCTTATTAGTGGCAATTAGTTCTAGGAACTAAATGCATTGGTGTATTAGGAGGATACACAGTTGCTTTAGGGAATTTCCTACATGGGGGATTCTTTTCAACAAGATTTTCAAATTTTGCATGTCCTAAATGTCCTTTTCCGAACACTTGTTCGAGAGTCAATAGAGTCTCGAGGCTTAAACATGTTAAGGATATCCAATTTTCCTTAGTGTAATCATGGGGTTTGATTGTTATATTATTCTCTTTACATTCGGATCTTCTAGCTTCTTATTCATTTTCACCCTAGATGCATCATCTAATTTTCTATCTTCCTCAGTGCACTCAACGCAACTAGGTTTCGCTCGCTAGGCTTAAGGATTTCATTACCATCATAAAGTACCTTATTAGCAGCTCTAGCCCTTTTAATGACCTCTGGATTTGGTTCCTCAACAAGGGAATGCTATGCTTATCGCTTAAGACTCTATGCTTAGTGATCATGTGAAAGCAAATGAATGGTATTCCTTGTATGTACAACATTTTTCAAGCTTGTTTTTCAAAGTTTTTAGATTGGAAAAATCATTCAAAGTTTTGATTCCTTAGCATTGAATTCTTGCTTAAGCATTTTAACATTTTCTTGAAGTTCTTGTTTTTGCTTAGCAGCTTTAGAAAGCTTTTCTTGTAAGGAGTTTAACTCTTGTTTTAATACTTCTTCTCTAAAATTGCTTTTTTCTAATAATTGTAATGCGATTTGGTCATCCATTTCCTCGCCACGGTGGTTAACTCAAACTTAGCACGTTGTTCATAAATAGCAACTTGTTCTTTATAGGCATTAGATTCAGAGATATTACAGAATCATCATCAAGTACATGCGGTGTGATTCATCAAAAACATCATCATTGTTGATCGCATAAGATGCATCACTTGGTACAATCTCACTTTCACTTTGCTTCACATATTGATCATATGGGACAGTATTGCTATTACCCTCATCTTCAATATCCGATCATAAGTTTCAAGAGATAGTATTTATTATGCATCTTTGCTCATCAACATCATCATATAGTTTTAATACCTCCAAATGATTTTGTTCTGGATAGACCAGCCTTGTTGTGGTGAGAGACCTTGGAGAGACCATAGGTGAGATGCTAGCCATGAAGATTGTTTAGGCATTAGGTTCATCATCGACATCAGAGTCAAATGCATCACTAGCCACTACTTGCATTTTGATGATTATGACCTATCTCCTCAATTGGTCGCTCATCAACATCAGATCATAGGTTCGGCATTTCCTCGAAGAAAAACAACAACTCCTCTTCATCCAAAGCTGCTCCATTATCCTTGCACAAGTAACATACATCTCTCGAGTTCTCTCAGAGTTTGGATGCTGGGGATGTGCAATTTAGCATATATGTCCATCACCACCACAATTGTAGCACTTGATTGGCTTTGTTTGTCCTTGATTTCCATTCCTTCCCCTATTCTGATTTGCCAAATATCCTCCACCTACCCAGATTCCCATTGCCTCGCCCAACCATCCCTTGTTCGTGATCGGGGTTTCCTTACCATAACCTTCCATCTGGCCAACATCATGATCATGTGTAGATTGGATGCGCTCGACCTGATTTTTAGTGTGAAGATGGTATGTGGACCGAGGGGTCAAGTTTTGTTTAACCATAAGAGCAGTTGATTAATGAAGTGTCCCATGGCTCATCAAAGATTTGTTTGAACCCTGGATCGAATGAGTTTGTGGATTTGCTACCCGGTATGACTTGAGAGGTTTGGTAGTAATACCAACATTGGGTGAAGAACAGTCATTTTGACTAACCGGTTTCCCCGCTTAGATTTGAATCAAAGAATCTTTTTTCAAACATAGCATGTCTCTCATTCTGAAGAAGGAAGGCATATAGTTGCTCATAGTTTGTTTCCTTCAATCCTTTGCTTCGTAGAGGTGACAAACTTGTGCCATTCGGGATTCATGTTGTTCACAAACTTTGAGTTCAGATGAATGTTTGGCATAGTCATTCTGATATTCCTCATATCATTTACAAGCTTGTGGAATCTCAATGAGTACTCATAGACACTCTCATCTTCATCTTGAAGTGCTCAAACTCATCATACTTGTGATTCTCTGCCTTCCTTAGTTAACTCGAACCTCGAGAAGCATCTTAACATTATCCCAAACGCCTTGGCTTCAAGTGTTGTGATTGATAAGCTTGTAGATGTATTTTGGAAGATCCTAGTATGATGTTTGAGGCCCGATATCAAAGATCAACCCTTTTTCTCCTTATCATCGAGCTCATCATACGCTTTTGTCCGCCCAACCAAAGATCATGGTTCCATCTGCAGCAAGATCAACTATGTCTCTTGTAGTCTCAATCGATAAGGTCCTTCATCAATTGATTTGAGAATGTTGACCCCATTTTCCTTTCCAAGACAAGATAACCGATTCGTTGAGCCCAAGAGTCGAGTCACCGTAAGCATGGGTGGACGAGAAACTGAACCTACCGCTTGAACATCCTCACATCAGGAGATGATTGTAGGTACGTTGGTAGACATGTTAACATTACACGGGATTTATAACTCTCTGATTAAACCGGAAATAGATTCTTTCACAGGATTTTACTAAATCAAGAGAAAACCGTATTACAAACGGAAATCAACCAAGTCGCTAAGAGTTATTGAACCAAGTTGCTAAGCCCAAGTCGCTAAGACCAAGTCGCTGACAAGTCCTAAAGCACCAAGTCGCTACACAGTTAAGTCGCTAAAGAGCAACTCGCTAAGGTCCAAGTCGCTAACACCAAGTCGCTAAGAATTATGACAACAAATCGCTAAACACCAAGTCGCTAGACACGCTTAAGTTGCTAAAGAACAACCCGCTAAGATCCAAGTCGCTAGTATCAAGTCGCTAACAATTTACACTACAACTCAACAATTTTCTCAAGTAAGTCTAACCTCAACCAAGTCATAGTCAGTGGAGAATCCACTAACTTGTACTATATGGGGCTTTGTCTTCAATGTAACAAGTCGCTAGGCTCAAGTCGCTAACAACTAACACCAGAACTCACTTTAATCAAGCAAGTCGCTACGATGAAAACACAACGAGAACCAAGTCGCTAGCAAGAAAAACTTCAAAAACACACTTTTCAATCCAAAACAAGCTCAACCATAGTGATTCAATCTTACCAAATCAAAACCCAAGCACTTACAATGATTCTAAACACAAAAGTACACCCAAAATTCAAACTTTAACACTAGAAATGATCCAAATGATGCAAAAACCACTAAACTTTTTCAAACTCAAAAACCATCTAAAACCACAAGAAATCCAAGGATATGTAAGAGAGATGATCAAACCATGGCTCTTGATACCAATTGTTAGATATTGGATTTCACAAACACATCAAACCATAAGATCAAAGAGAGGCTAATGATACTATTAGAGAGAAAGAGTTAGAGGTTTGGGAACTTAGAGAGAAAGTGTGTATTATGAGCTCAACTATCTACCTTGAGGTAAGAGTATTTATAGTTCTTACATAAATCGCCACCTATGGCTGGATCGCATACAGATGGGTAAAGACCGCCCCGGTCCTCCACGGTGTTACTTAACTAAATACTACTTAACATTAAATAATCTACGACTACGAGCTTTCTAACGATTGCATATACTTGAGGTGACCGACTTTTTAATGACTGGATTTTCTAAATCCTAATGTATTTTTAGTGGGTTTATTTTATTTTAATTCAAATTTTTACAACTTTAACCTTTATTTCAATCAATACAATCTTGATTCGTCAAATTCATATACTTTTGGGGGAGTTTTCAATGCAAGAGATTAAGTAGGGTATTTCTATATGGGAATAATGATGTCACGGAAAGCTACGGGTAACCCAAACAAACACATACAACTAACGATATACATTCAAGTGTTGTGAAATGAATTCACTAAACGGGTAAGCAAACACATATAACTATACTTATCGCCGCCGCTGTGCGCGGGTATCCGACTAGTAGTCTATAATCAGAGGAAATAGTAATACATAAAATATCTTAATCAAATTCATCAAGCAATAAATATTACCGGATATTAAATTGAAAACAAACTAACCTAACCTTAGCAATTAAACATGCCAAACCAAACAGTTTTATGAACATTTATTATCTAGCATCCCCTCTCAAACTCATAATGTTGCATTGAGAGTTTGTCAAACAAAAAAATAAACTAAAACTAGAGAAACAAACAACAACTTCAGAGCTTCAAAGAGTACAAACTTGGTGCTAGACGGAGACTCAATCTTATGCACTCCGAACTGTATACGACGAACAATGCGAAATTAGTCAAGTCTCAAAAAGACGTATCAAAATCGGTACAAAACCAAAAGCAAAAGCAGAATCAGAGCAGAGCAACACAAATACAAAAATGGGCG
>OU343216.1:143990843-144073927 GCA_910596185.1 Chrysanthemum makinoi | reverse complement strand
GGCGTAGAAAACTTATGCGTAGGATTAGCTTACGCGTAAGACAAGGCTTAGGCGTAAGAATAATCTTATGCGTAAAGGGTTCTACGCGTGCTTTGAGCTTATGCGTAAGATTAGGTTTTACCCAAAAGTTCTTTTACACTATCACAAGTAAAAGATATCCAAAGTCGACGTTTTTGGCTTATCCAAGCAAGAGAACACGAGAAAACCACAAAACAGAAGATCAAACCAAGGAACTCTTATGCGTAAGTTTAGGGTTTCCTTAAGAGTAGAAAATACCAAAACGATTTTATGCCCAAAAGTGTTTAGAAACCGGATTTTTTTGATGAAATAGCTTCAATATCACCAAAATAACACAAAAGTATGAAACTTGATGATCCAAAACACTTTTTCACCATACGAGTAGAAAGAGGTACACGAATAAAATCAAGGTCAAAAACACTTCTACACACGTAAAGTTCCAAACTTTTTGCCAAAAACTTAAACTTTAAAACCAAATAACCTTTAAAGTACAAGACCTTGAATTTTAAAGTGAAAAAATGAAAGCTTTATGCGTGAGAAAGGTTAAAAACGTGAACCTTACGAGTAGACAAAAAAACAAACCGTTTCACCCAACTAGATGGCGATTGATACCACTGTTAGGTCACTAGTTTTACAAACACAAGCTTATAAGAAAGAGATAAGGCGATTGAACAAGTAAAACCCACACACACAATGTATGAGAGCACTTAAGCGAGGTATGTGAAAGAGAGAATAACTTGAACAACCAACCTTCAAATGAAGGTTTACATAAGGTATTTATAGGAGGAAAGCTAGGGCAACACTCCTAGTTTCCATCCTTTCCTTAATGGACTAAGGCCTAGGCTTATGGGCCTTCTACATAAGCCTAAGGCTAATTGCAAACATAAAGGCCATAATAAACCTAACTATTACATATTAATTACAAACACTTGATTATGGTTTAGGAGTGATTCCAACATGTAGAAGCTGCAAGGACAATGCTGATTTACTCAAAGGTTCCAATGTTTCTATGGGCTGAAGCTATTGCCACTGCTTGTTACACTCAAAATCGATCTCTAATTCACACTTCTCATGTAAAGACTCCTTATGAACTTGTCCACAATAGAAAACCAGATCTATCATACCTTCGTGTGTTTGGTGCTTTTTGTTATCCAACTAATGATGGTCAAGATTTAGGAAAACTGAGAGCTAAAGCGGACATTGGAGTTTTTGTAGGCTATGCACCAAAAGAAAAGGTTACCGAATCTATAACAAGAGAACCCGAAATATCATGGAAACATTTCACGTCACGTTTGATGAGTGACCGTCAAATGGCTCTGACATTCCAGCTGGACCCGCACTTCAAAACAGTCCCATTGGTTAATCTCTTGTACCAAACTCTTCAAAGAACTCCATATGTACCTCCCTAAGATGATTTAAAGAAACTGTTTGATCCAATGTTTGATGAACAATTTGAGCCAAGTAACAATAATATGTCAATCCAATCAACAGAGGCTACTTCTATCCCTGTCAATGAAATTAACCCTTCAACTTCTATGTCATTAAGCCAAGAAGCCTTCATCTGCCGATCAACTGTTCATCAACAAATCTTCAATCATCCAGTGTACATCATGGAAATGCTTCTGATTCACAGGATGAAGTCAATCCCTTTGCTATTCCCGAAGATGCTCCATTTGAAAATATATTTGCCTGAATCATCATCCAACCATCTTCTACAGAGACATCGACTCTGCTACTTCAAGTCCCTCAACAAATACCACATGAACACCTCGAAAATGGACTCACGATCATCCATTAGACAACATCATTGGAAATCCCTCTCGTCCAGTATCCACACGGAAACAACTTGCAACCGATGCCTTATGGTGCTTCTTCAACTCCGTACTCTCTAAGATCGAACCAAAAGATGTTAAACCGCCATGAATGAAGACAGCTGGTTCAATGCCATGCAAGAAGAAATTCATGAGTTTGATCGTCTTGATATGGGAATTAGTACCTCGCCCAGATTGTGCATATGATCTCTCAAGTGGATCTTCAAAGTAAAGCTTGATGAGCATGGCGATGTTTTAAAGAATAAGGCTTGATTGGTTGCAAAAGGATACCGTTAGGAGGAGGGCATAGACTTTGAAGAATCATTTGCTCCAGTGGCTCAAATCGAGGCAATCAGAATATTCTTGGCTAATGCTACAAGTAAGAACATGGTAGTTCATCGATGGAGACGGATTTCTGAAGCGGAGATCCTAAAGAAGTCGCTCACGTCACCAACCCGAAGGCTTTGTGAATCCAGAGCATCCTACTCACGTTTATCGGTTGAAGAAAGCTCTTTACGGTTTAAAGCAAGCTCCAAGGGCATGGTATGATACGCTATCAAAGTTTCTTCTATCTACCGGATTCAGCAAAGGAGCAGTTGATCCTACTCGTTTCACCGGAAGTCGCAAACATTTAATTCACGTTCAAATTTATGTTGATGATATAATCTTTGCCTCGACTGACCCCAATGAATGTGATCGTTTTTCAAAAGAGATGGGTTCCAAATTTCAAATGTCAAATATTTTTGGGAGAAAGAGAAACAAATGGTTTATTGTCATTTCAAGCAATAACCTGCTCTTTAATGAAAGAACAGAGCCATGCTTTAAATTGGTTTTCAAATCTCATGCTCTGATTCTATAAAACAATCACCTACTATCTAATGAAAACTAATTGCTTTGAAAATTTACTCGGACTCAATTTTTGAAAATCATATGTACTTAACAGTTGTCAAAAATATCTATCACTCGATCAACAACTTATGTCATTGAGGGGGGAATGTTTTTTCAAATTAAATCAAAAAGTGTATTTTTCAAACAATGGTACCAGACCTTGGTTACTATTATGTTTTCAAAAGATAATCATGCATGTTTAATCAATGGAGTTTAAAGTCTCATAAGTCGATCCTTATCAGTTTAAACGTTTTCATAATCTAGTCACAATTCTCCTTTAAAGCTTTCAAAATCAATTTAAATCTACAGAGATCACAAATCTCAATGATTTGATAATTGTGATCTGGGGAGAATTTGTGATTTAAATTGGATTTAAACTGATGATTCGGCAAATGGTTTGCAAATGGTTTTATAAGGATGTACAAGTTATCCTCCCCGCATGTGACAAACGATTTCCAATTTTCCATGCACATGTTGAAGGGGAGCATCTATCTTAAAACACAAAGATTTGAAACGTGATCAATGTGCAGGTTCCCTCTTGTATGTGCAAAATTCTTTCAAACCTCGAAAACATATTGAGGGGAGCAAACTTGTGAAAACCTCATCCTTCCAAAATGCTTTATCTACTTGATTTGATAAGGAAAGTGATGTTGATATCTTTTAGAAAATAGAAATCACATAAGTTAATTCTTCCTCTCCGTCTGTGCTAAACGATTTCAAATACATGATGCACATGTTGAGGGGAAGCTCTCTTTCTAAAAATATCAAAACAATTCAGTGCAAAATCTTTGATAAAATATCACAAGCATCTGGATTGATTTTTCAAATGGTTTTCAATTGGTTGCAATGGCAGACGAACAATACCAAATAGACCGGCCAACTTTACTTTATGTATGGTGATATAAGGATGATAAGGTTAGGTATTTGTTCCCATGATCCGTCAGAACCGGAGGGATCTACCCAAGGACTATCCACTAGTTAGTGTAGAGTTCTTAGGTATGATGATAAAAGGAGAAAAATGAGATATGGGAAGAGTGCGGACTGAGACTAAGCTAGTACTGGAATAATCCCAACAAGGTTCTAGAAGTAAGTCTCTAAGACTGGAAGGGGTGAAGAATGAAAAAGAATTGAATGTGAAAAAGGGTGAAAACAAATAGCCCTCCATATATTCAACCTTAGGGCGTAAAACCGGGTTCAATTCATATACTACTGATGGCAACATCGGTATTGAAGACAAGACGTCATGGACACAGTGACGCACTGCACTTAACTTCCCAAACTACTCAAGTTCCTCTTAAAATGACTTGTTTCATTCTCACGGGGAACCGACATTATCTATCGACTTTCTCTTAGAGATTGTTGATATTGAAGTAGGAGACCCTCTCCCTAGTCTCCGTTATAGGATCCAAATATGCACAAATTGAGTCTAAAGCCACGAGATCATCAATAAATCTCCTTAGGACACGTTCAATCAAGACTCTCTGTTTCACACAAGGTGGAAAGAGAGATTATATCTTGAGTCCTTCGCAGTATCCTTGTGGTATTGCCAGAACATCTGAGTGATATGCAATCATATTCACAATGAAGATGGAAAGCCTTCTGGAGCCAACATCAAACAAGCTCCTGGTGGGTGGCATGTGAGGTCTATTCTATAGATGAACCATGTGACAACTAACGAAACAATGCGGCGATTCAATCTTTGAATCAATCCTGGTCGTGATTATGGATTAACGGATACCTTTGAAAAACCTCATTATGCTCAAAACTCTTTCTAGCACATCGACCGTGTACGAATATTTCAAATTAAAAGGTGTTTATGATTAATAATTGATTTTCATTAAAACCTTCGTTGTATTGCAAAAACAATTTCTATTGAGCGATACTCGATTGTTTTTCAAATCTTTTTCATCAATCAGTGAATCTCTATTCGCTGGTTCACTCACTCCGTGTTGTCTTCTTTGAGAGGTTCCGGTTTGAACGCAGAGCAACTGCGAAACCCTGTCAAGGAAATTCTTTGGAATTATACTCGATCACAAAAGATTGTACGATAAACGGGGAACCGGGCCGTGTACCTCAATTCGATGAAAGTGGTCAAAGACACTCGTGCACTTTATTGCTAATTGTATGCAGGTACGCCCGACGTTGGCGGCGATCAATGGAGCGGTCAATCCATTGCCGCATGCTCACACATCACATTCATTTCTAAAGAAATCATGATTAGTGCATCAATGACCCTGATATTTTCACTCCATGCTTCTCTACCGCTGCTAATATCATGAATCAACTAAAGCTTCCGCTACTCGATAAGAAGAAATCATGATCCGAATGTGATCATGCTCGTTCAAATGTCACAACATCACATAATATCAACACCACAAAGGAAGAGTCAAATATTTAATGCGGCTGATGATCTCAAAGCTGGCTCAAATCTCATTATCACATGGATCAGTAAAAGACCTCCACTTGGATTAACCAAGCATGCAATGTGAAGAATCAATGAATACGAGCTACAGAGCAAAGTACTACATCAAGAATGCAAGAACAATTTATAATGTAATATCTGTTTGTATTCAATGTAAGTTTAATGTGTGTTTGAGGTGACCTCCCTTAGGGGGAGATTGTTAGGAATTAGAAATTCCATGTATTAAAGAGTCGGTCACCTCAAGTATATATATTCGTTAGAAAGCTCGTAGTCATAGTTACTTTATGTTAAGTAGTATTTAGTTAAGTAACACCGTGGAAGACGGACGGGTCTTTACCCACTGTATGCCTGATCCACAGCCCGTTGTGTGGCGTTTTATTGTAAGACTATAAATACTCTCTACCTTCCAAGGTAGAGAGTTGGAGCTCATAATAAGATTTTTCTTTCTCTCACTAAAGTTTCCAAACCTCTAACTTTCTCTCTCTAAAACCTCTTATACGCCTAATTGATCTTATGGTTTAGTGTGTTTGTGAAATCCAATATGTTACACAGCCTCGTACAATATGGATCTGAAATACATGCTTAAAACTGTCAACACAAAGGTTGAGTGAATTTCATAGAGTTTAGGAAATCATTTGAACACATAATGTTTGTGTGGGTTACGTTGTTATACACCCATAATGTTGAAAACAAAACAGATATTATTGCACTAATCTCATGATACCGAAAACATTAACAGCTTGTCAATAGAAATTGATATAATAGTAACAGTTGCCCTAAAAGGTAATTTTCCAATAAACCTATAGATCTTCAAATATAGTGCGCTTGTTTGCCTACCCGTTCAACATAAACGGGATTCGTCAATCCCAATAGGCCTATCCACATTCGTTCACCTCGCGGTGATTAATGGTTCATGATAATAGGGACTTAAGATTGGCAATAGTGGTACTTAGTGCAAATAATACATTCAGATAAGCATACAGTGTCAAAGCAATTTGTTCAGTTTAAAAATAGCATGTATTCCCCCCAAGGGTTTGTAAAATAATTAAGTAATAAAAATTGGGGCTATGAACTTACCGTGAGTTAATGATATCAATTGTATATTGAGAATGATGGATATGCCGTGAGAACTTCTACGAGCAACCTAGAATAGGATGTTGCGACTTAGGTTTGAAATAATGATGCAAAAGAAATAACAAGCCTATATACGTCTTTATATTGATCATGATGCAGTACATGGTATTTGTGTATGTCGTTTATAGAAATGGTCTAGTTGTAAAAACGTGTTTAGTTTATATGTCTTACTACCGTTCGGGCCATCACAATTCAGAGGTCATGTAGTAAACGTTCGAAGAGCTAGGACACTTTAATTTGTAAATCAAGCAACTCGTCGATCCGTTTACCCAAATGAAACCCCTCACATGAAGCTCCCTAATATTGTAGCACTTAGTAGATAAGACATATGTTTTGTTTATATATCATAAGTTTCATATGGTTATATGGTTTGTAAAGTAGGTTTAGTTGTTTTTCGTAATTCGGTTTTTGCTGTTTTCAAAGTAAAATGAAAGTTGTGAAATCCTTAGGTTGTTTGGTTATTAGGAAATATAATGGTGGTTTATAAGTTCTCGTCATTTCTTAAATATGATCATTTGATAATGTAAGTATATAAAGTTATGTCGTTTGGTTTGTGTTGGTGTTGATTTGCCATGGTTAACACCTTAGTTAACGGTCTTGGGTAGATAAGCCTTGAGGCTTTAGCCATGGCTTTGCCGTGGCTTTGGTCTTGACTACCATGGTCTTGAGACTCAACCTTGACCTTAGCTATGGCTGTGGTCTTGGCTTAAGGCCATTAGGCCTCTTGGTTTGCCTTTAGTTTTGACAAAAGTATAGTCATGAGACTATATATAGGGAAGTTTTAGTTTTTGAAGGATAATGGCCTATTTAAGCGTTTTCAGAGCCTGAGCTTCTTTTCAATAGGAGGAAAACGTCGTTCCAGAAAAATTTTGTGGTTTCACTTTTTGATGAAACGGACCAGAAGGGCCTCGTTCAAAACGGACAGCTACTTAACAGCTTGTTTTAGGCAGTTTCAGTGTTTGGTTTCGCTAACTTCTTTTGGCCGTTTCTGTTGACTCGTGTACTCGTTTTTGGTGATTAAAATTGCTATGTTTTCCTTTTAAAGTCCTCTTTAACAGTATGTAAGTTTCTAATATTATGTTTATACTATTTTGGTCGTATTTCACAATATATGTCACTAGTTTTCTTGTTTACATCCATTTAGCTAACATATGATTCCCTTAACTTGTTTTAGTGGTTTTTGTACACCATGATAACAATATAAAGACCACATATAACCTAAATTTAGTATGAGAAACATGCTAATGGTATTGAGCAAGAGAGTGTGTTAGGGTTTCTTACAAATTTTGGCTTTCTAAAGAAAGGAGTAACTAGTAAGGATTAGGACTTTGATTGAATACTTAGGAATTCGATAGAGCAAGACTTCCACACCTTGGCACCCTTGTAATCTTGATGGATTGGTGATGAATTTCTAAGCGACATGAGTAGATCTAAACTCAAGAAGATCACTTAAACTTGCTAGAGATTTGATGTAGTAACTTGTTACTTGAAAGTTCTTAACATAAAGTTGGAGTTATGAATCAAATTATGGAAAGGGTGTTTGTTTTAAGTGGTGAATGACTAAGGAGGGTGGGGATGAGAGTTTTATGAAGTTTTAACTTGCTATTTATAGGAGTAAAGGTTTGGTTAACCATATATTGGGTTAAATGTTAACCATGGTTAAGTTAGGACACATGTAAACATCAAAATGAAGCATGGTTAAGATCAAGCCACCAAAATGATGACTCCCCTCCCTATATGCTGTCACAATATGCATAGGTGGCTAGGATGATGACTCTTGATCTTATCTTGACTTTAGAGTATGATTTGGTTCCGTTAAACGCTAACTGTAATTTGTTAAGCCATAAAATGTAAAACCGGGTATCGTAAAAATACGAAACTTGCAGGAATGATGAAACTCATTATTATACTCCATATAAAAATTAAAAATGAGTGATAAATCTCATTGGGTGAAAAAACGCTGCTTAAAGCCGGAAACGCGGGTCAAAAACGCGTAATTTCGCGTAAAACGCAGAAGTGGAAAACGTAAAATTCCAAAAATTGTGGAATTGTCGTAAAATGGTAGAATTACATATTTCTAATGTTTACAATGTTTTATGGACATATCGGGATGCCTGAATGACGTTTAAATCCTAAAGTAATTCTCGGACACGGTTTTGTGAAATCGGTTCTGAATGGATTCGACGTACGTCGTCAGGACGATTTGTCGAGTTTCATTTATCTTGTCATTATGCTAAAATAAAAATAAATTTTTTTATGAGATGAATAGTGAAAGTTAATAGTAAAAGTGAATAGTAACTTTTCAAAAATATGAAAAGTAACCCGAAAATGCGGGTTGTTACATTTTATAAGAAGTCTTATTATGACTTTGGAATTTTCCTCAACCTTTTTTGAAGTCCATGACAACGGGGGTACCGTCAGACATAGAAAACTTTTATGGCTTTGGATTTTCACTTTAATACATTTGGGCTTTATTTCATGTTAATTTTTGCCAAACTTCGAATCCCACGGCTTTTATAACAATAGAAACAATAGCAGCAAACTATCAAGAATCAGTTGTCTATTACACCGCAACACTGACTGTACCTTGATGTGTACCCAACTCTCATAAGCAAGGATTCTCTAAAGAAGATAAAAAAAAACTAATTATCGCCAAAACATAACATCTTTAATTATTATTAGACAGATATGGGGTGAGACAATTTTGTGGGAGCAAAAATCCACAAGTACCTTTGATGGGCTCTAAAGAGAACCATCTACTCCACGCTTGGCATCTAAACTCATAAGTAAATCTATCATTCCTTGATCTCCGCAAATTTAAAATCTCAAATAATGAGATTTGTGGATGCTTAGCCGATAATTTAATTATCTATGGTTAAGGGAACAAGTTAGGGCTCAACACGCCCGGTCAAGTCAGAATTCTATTCCTACTCTCACTAGCGGAAAATCAAAAAGGTGTAAAAACATATAATTAACTTAGCAAATGCTTCGTCAAATAATCTCAAGTCTCGCATTTTTAAAGTCACTCATTAGAGACTAGCAAATTCTTTCAAAGCTTCGCATATTTAAAATCACTTAGGGAAGCTTGCAAGTTCTTGGCCTTGTGAGCTAGAATCGCATTTTATATCCTCTTGTCTAAGCAATATATTTAAAGTAATTTCTAAGAGACTTGCAAAGACTTTACAATCATAAAACTAGCAAAAGCTTACAAAAAATTTTAAATTTTTCACAATTTTTCACATTTTTTTTTCATTTTCCAAGGAAAAACGGGGTTGCGAGAGTACACGACAAAAACAAGCAAGTGCGGTCAAATCAAATCGAAGATTACCCACCCCATACTAAAACGAAACATTGTCCTCAATGTTTAATGGCAAGGGTACTCAACAAAAACCTAAAAGCAGTTTATTAAGTATGCTAACATATAAACGTTAGTCGATAAGATTTCGGATATCGGATTTCCATCAGTATCGATCATGAAACTCGAGTGGAGAAAAAACAAACTTCGAGCACGAGAGTCTTCATATCGGGAAATCCTAGACAAAAACATCATAAACAACCAAACACGAGAAATAGAATAGGCTAACCCCTCCACGTCACTTATTAGAAGAAAATAGAAAGAAGATAGAGATAAGCATGGGGTGCCTCCCACGAAGCGCTACTATTTTTGTTCATCGAGTCGCTAGCTTGACTCGTCCCCAAATTCATTTGTCCTAGGGGAAGAAAAGGGTAGAGATACCATGGTCAAAGATAGTGTCCTCATTCCCGACGGAATGAGACTGGGTGGGTTGGGTGGAGAAGAAAGTGTCGGGCATCAGCACATAAGAGATAACTCCCCCCAAACTAATTATGGACACATCATGAAATAACGATCCATCATTCGGAGGTTTAGCGGGCGGACGAAGGGATGATGGATCAAAATGAGAATACTCCAAATAATACGGGAGCTCATGTTAAGCTATAATGAAGGCATCCATCAGAGGATCCTTATCTCGGAAAACATTTTTAACATAAAGCTCATCAATGACGAATATCCCGGGATTAAAAACTTTATCTTCACATGAGAGCTCATCAGGATAAGTGATAGTGGACTAATCAGAGAGAGGGGAGTCAAGCAATCCATCAAGAAACAACATATCCCCTTGGGGTTATTAACTACATCCTCAATACCCGACGATATCAAGTCATCCAAAGTAAGAAATGAGTCGGCATCTTCTATGATAGGGTCAGTAGAAATCTCGTTCATAACTTTGCTCAAATCAACCTCAAAGTATAACCGCTCATAAATCAGAGGATAAATATCGGTAATAGTGGGATTGCCACTAGTCTCTTCTTCAAATCAGAAAGTTTCAAGCTCGGGCGAGAAATCACTATCTTTAGCGGAGATAGGAAGTGAACTTGAATTATCTTTAAGGGCTTCAATTTTGTAAATGAGAAGATGAACATTCAACAATGTTTGACGTAGTGCTTCATCCTCAATCTGAATATCATTAGGCTCAATCTCTTCGTCTTTTGGCTCAAAATCATTTTCTTCTTCTATGTTGACGTGCTCAGAAGGTAAATCGTCGATGAAATCGATGTCTCCATAAGAATCATTATCGGAATCAGAGAACATCTCAACATGATCTTTCGAGAATACAAGAGAAGGCTCATCACAAATATCATTAACAACCTCGGACTCACTTGGGATTGGGATAAGGACCTCAGCAATAGACGATTCCGTTTCTGGAATAGTACTAAGATGCTCATCCCCCATAATGAGAGAGTCAACGGAATCAATAATAGTAGGAAGGATAAATGGGATTACAATAGACTGAGGAAATTGAGAAATAACGTCTTTCAATGGAATAGTACTTTCATTGTTTATAGCTCTTAGACATTTCATATTCTACTCCACTAACAATTCTTCCATACACTTTCCTTTTGGGTTTTCTTCTTTCTTGTTATCATATATAGCAAGTAGACTCTTTGCATTCTCCTCCGCCAACAATTCTCCCATGCTTTTTCCTTTGTTAACTTCCTCCACGGGAGTGGGATTGCCACTCAGAGGCATATATTCCTCATCAGAATCAGAATCGTCATCATAGTCATAAACGAGAGGTTTCCAATATTGGGAACTCACGTTAGCGGCGTGTTCTTCAACGAGTAATTCACCATATTTTTTCTGATAAGGATCTTCTTCTTGAGCATGTTTATTAACAAAATCTTCGAGTATATTAAGACATCTTTGGAGAAATTCTTGAGGAATTTGTGGAGGTTGTGGTTGAATCATTTGGTATTATGGAGGTGGGTCATAAGAATAGTCATAACTGTTACAAGGAACTTGCTCATAGACAAGCGAGCTCTGTGTTTGACAATCGGAGTTAAAGTGCAGACCTCCACAATACTCACAACAGTACGATTGTTGTGACGGATTCGGTGAATTATATGGATAAGGTTCATAACCAAAGGTTGTATTGTTAAATTGGGCTTGACATTGAAAACCTTGGTGAGGACCTCCATAGTACTCACAAGAGTAAGTCTTCGTCTCATGGTACGGGGGATGGTTAAGGAAATTGGTTGTTTCATTGTAGGTATTTTGGTCGTAGACAAACCCGTTTCCTGTATTCACATTGCTACAACCGGGGCAACTTCCACCATTTTGAGGTCCCCCACACCATTGACAACTATATACGGATAAGAGGGTAAGAGGAAAGAATTGACGGATCAGAGGGTAAAGAAGAATATTTTTGGGTTTTTGATAAAAGCAAACATAAAAGGAAAATAAATTTTGAAAAGGAAAATCTTTTTGAATTTTATATTAGAAAACTATGAAAACACAATATTTTTGGTAACCGTCCCGTCAACCGGTGCTCGGTAGCTCTCTAAAGTACTCACAGCGTGGCGGGAGAGAAGAGTGGATCTCTCTTCGGTCTGCAATTTAATGTCAAGACCTCCTTAAACCCCGTGTATAGGTTGTACTCTAAAGGTGAGCCGACATAACAATTGACGTCTCGATTTCTTTTGTTGGTTTTTTAATTTTTTTGGTGTTTTAAACACTCTTGGAAGAATGTTTTGGTGTTTTTTTAGATGTTTTTGGGTTTTTAGAAAACAGATATTTACAAAAACAATAACTTATCGGGGAAGGATCTTCAAAAATACGCGAACCGAGACGGAATTGAAAACTCACTACATGCCCTCCCCGGCAGTGGCGCCAAAAATTGATTTTTCTATTTTGTAGTACAGATATTTTCCGAAGAAATACAAAGGCAATGTATTTTCCGGGTCGTTCTCCCAGCGAAGGATGAATGGAGTTAACAACTCACGTCGCGTTTTACGAGTTTTTTGAATCGGAAAATAGGGAGGATATTGGGATTCTACACTACGATAATGAAACATAAACTAAAATGAACTAAGTAAGCATAAAAAGCAATAACGTAAAGACGCAACGACGGGAATTTAAAAACGCGAATTAAAACTAAACTAAAGGGATTTAAGCTAGTTTTATGAAAAGTAAACTAAATTTAACTAATAAGAAATGTAATTTGACAAAAAGAAACTTCTAAAACTCAAAACGTAATAAAAACGCAAAAACGAGCTCGCTCGGGTAAAATCCCGAGCCTAAAACATAAACTATTTGGAAAAACGACCCTAGAAATGAAAATTTATTTTTCCTACGAAGAATACGACAAAATATGATTTTAGGAAAAAGCGGAATATTTTTTTGAGTTTTTATTTATTTATTATGAATTAAAAACTAAAAAGTAAAACTTTAATTATTAAAAATACTAAAACATTTTGGAAAAATATGAAATTTTTGTGAAAAATACTTTAAACTATACTAGACTTAAGAAAAATATTAAACTAGAAAATACTAAAGGCAAAAGCTGATAAAAGCTTAAACAGATTCTAAAAGCTATTTGTGAAAAGTGTACTTAAAAACTAAACCTAAGCATGTATAACACTAAACACAGAGTAGCACAGTTGGTATGGTGGGTTGCTTGTTGGGCGTTGGTGTGGTGACTGACTTGGGTTCGAATCACAGGCTTGTTAGTTAACTTTTATTATTTTTTATTTGATTTTTAATCTCTTGCAACTTTTAATAAGCAATCTACAAAACTTATAACTAAATCCTAAACAGATTCAACAGCACGTGGATGATAGAGAAGTCAAAACAGATTCAAGATCAAGGATTAGAACAGATTCACAAAAACAGTCCTTAGATGGTTAAGAACAAGCTTGTGAAAGGCTTGCTTAACTATATTCTAATAAGCTACAAATCAACCATTAGCAATTCTAACTATTATCTAACTAATCTAAAACATTATTAAGTAGATTAACAGAAGCAAAACAGATTAATAAAAAAACAAGAAATAAGCAAATCCAAATATACCTAAATGAGTCCTAAGGACCTAATAAGCTTAAAAGGGACTTAAGTAATCTATGATAAGCTAAAGGCAACAAAAAAAAACTAAAGCAACTAACTAAAGCTAACCTAAAATCATCAAATAGGCTAAAACAAGAATGAAAAAAGCACTAAATTGACTGCAGCTACAGTAGTCTAAAGGGAACAAAAGGGCAGTTTACAAGCTAAAAATAAGCTAAAGGATAAGTTCTAAAAGGGTTCTAACGGGAAAACTGATCAAGCTTTGACTAAGGGCTATTTAGGGAACTAGAAATTAAGCATAAACATCAACAAATAAGGCAGATAATCAGCTCAGAAGAGGCTTACTTGGGCCAGTTGAACCTTCACAGGGAAGAAGAAGTTCTGAACCACCCATTTTAGACCACTACCAGAATAAGCAAAACTTTTTTTTATTTTTTTTCTTTTTGGGAACAGTTAAACCACTTATTGAAAATACTATTTCTAATTTTTACAAATTTTATAACAAACTAATTTTACTCTAATTACTTGAAGAAATCTGATAGAAACCATTTTTTAGAACATTTTGACTTTTGACAAAAATTTGTAGATGCAAGTTATGAATGAAAGGTTTAAAACACATGATGCAAATGACATTTAAAACTCCTTTAGAAACTAGATTAGCACTTAAGATGGACTAAAAAAAACTTTACTGACTTACTAAAGAAAATCATTAAACGACAGTTAATTTTAAATTGCAATTTACTTATCTCAAAACTTGAACAACTTCTTTGAAAAAATGTTTTATAACTACTTCTACTACTGATTCAAGACTGGTTTGTGAAAACTTAAATTACAGAAATCAATTTAAAGCTTAAAAGCAACACTCTCCCAAACACTCCTTAATGGGCTGTTTGGGCTCTAATTACAGAATGAGCTTGCTAAATTTTGAGTGAATTAAGTTTCTAATGAAATATTAAGATTCAATAGCAGATTAGAACTATGTTTAGAAACTGAATAAGCTGTCTAACAACTTATTACTCTAATGCTTTTTTTTGGCTTTTTTGAAAAGATTTTTACAAAAATGGGAAATAAGATTTGAAAAGCAGAAAGGAGTAAATAATAAGCAACTTTGAGCATCCACTATGAATAATAAGCAGAAATTGTAACTAAATAAGCAGTTTGACTAACGTTGACTTTTATAAAAAATTGAATGAAAATACAATACAGAGCTGAAATGGAAATTGTAATTAAACTGAAATGCTTTTAACTAACTAAGAACAACAAATTGACAAGAAATTAAGCAGAATGGTAACAATTTCTAAAGCATAAAATTGGACAATCTAATCTATGGAGTGATGGGGCTTTATATAGCCTGAGCCATGAGCTTGGGGTTCCTTTCAGAAGCTTCTAGGATCATCAATATCAGCCTTTGATCATTCATCTTGTCACCTCTTCAATTCTCAGCCTTTGGATCACTTGAATGATGTGTTTCAACTAATCACATGCTTCCTTTTGTCCACCTTGGCGATCCTCATGTGTCACACCCTCTGACACGTTGTAAGAGGGTTCTAGAATCATTTAATTGTACGGGTAAAAAGCTGGGATCAGGGTAAATGGCCTTGAAAGGATAAACAGTAACTGGTGGGTGATTTGGGCGCGTTTTCTGGGAATGGGGGATTTTTTTTATTTATTTGACTTTGAGGGAGTTCTTTGACCGAGTATTAAAAAGTGTGGGGTTCAATTGTTATTTTTGAAGGGTCGTTTGAGGTATGGCTGGGGTTCAAACATGTTTGACTGGGGGTTCAAATGGGTGTAAGGGTGAAAAGGTTTTGGACTTTGGCTTTTATTTGAAGGTTTAAATATGAAAAGTTTTATTTTTCAAAGGATAAAAAGTGTAAATTGGTGAAAGTTCAAGGGTAATTTTGGGAAATTAGGTATAAAGGGACACAAGGGTATATTTTGCAATTATGGGAAAGATGAGTGATTAATGTTGACATTTTGATATTTCCAGGGTAGATTTTGCCAACTTGCCAAACTTGAGGGACTGAAATTGTAATTTCTTCAAAATTGATCCAGGCTTCCAAAGATCATCCTTTGAGCATTCAAATCTTCAAATTCACTCAATCTGATTTCCCGGCTTCAGCTTTTTGCACTCTCTTCCTTCTCGTGCTCGGTTTTTGTCTGATTTGTCTTTCTTTTGTGTGTTTTGTCATATCCGTACCTGCACATGCATAAACTCAAGAAACCAACAAATATTAGGCATTAACGGCTGTTTTCTGGTTATTTTGGGCCTGTTTTGGTGAAGAAAATGTTTGTGTTTGCGCACATACCAATCATACAATTAGCTATGTAATTTGAACAACCTTAGATTCTAAACAGAAGATTAAAACATATTGTTTATTAACACACCATTGTTAAAATTCATGTGTATAACATGACATCTTCATCACTTTAGTTATAATGGATTTAGTTGAGTTAAATTAAGCCAAGTATTGGTAAACTATCACCTATTGCACTAGAAACTCAATTTAACCTAACGGTTGAATTGCTTCCAAGAGAGAAGTTGGGTATGTGGAAATCACCCATAAAAATGTGTGTGTTTAGCCTTAATTAAGCACCGCTAGTAATAGTCTCATATTCATTCTCCAACTTGAAAAATATGTTTTCCTATACTTGCCTAAAGTAAGTGTTAAAATAGTGATAGTTTGCCTCGCCTTAGGAATACTAATAAAAATAGTAGCATATATGACTTTTATTCCTTCAGTTTATTTAAACCACTTGCATTACACATACATGTGTTGATTACATGTTCTTGTTTAAAATAATCAATTGTCCTGACATTTTCTTGGTGTTTGATATCTACTTGATTAATTGTCAAATGTATAAACCCTTGAAAGGTTTTGCGTTTATGATGCTTTATGCTACTTTATGTTAAGCATAAACATGATTTACATGATACTTATAGTTGAAGCAATTATGTCCTTTATATGATGTTTGGCATGATTAACGTGTTACTTGTGAATTCATAATTTGTCATTTTCTTATTGATGTATCCATGTTTGAAAGCTATTGTCTTTTGTTGACATTTCTTAAATCTATCCATAAGATGGTATAAATGATACATGCTCATAAATGTTATAATTTAAACATAGCTTGCATGAATCTCTCGTCTTGCTTCTTTTGCGTCTTTGTCACTCTATTTGTTTGGTACGTGTGTACTTATAATTTGTCAAAGTGATTTTGGTATGATAAACTTTTAGAAGTCTTTTTATCCTATGAATTAATCACATAAATTGTCATACTTACTTATAGCTAAGTATACTTAAATGTCTAAGCATAACGACAAAACAATCTAAAAATAAAATGTCTTGAATAATCTCGTTTTCTTGCATAATATGATTGTTTGTCTTGATGCTACCTTGTTGTGTGGTGATTTCTTGTCTACTAAGTGTAATGTGTTGTTTTGCTTATATAAGATGTTATCATTTGATTTCTATCATGCTAACATCTTTTGTCACTAACAAATTTGTTTTGTAGGTTGATAACAAATTATTTGTTATCTCACTTCGTTCTAACTTTTATATGCTCATTTCGCATAATCCCCTTATTGCCACGTAGATTAGTAATATGTTTTATGGGTCCCTTTAAACTTGCATATAGTTTTAGACCACATAAAATTTAGTGATTTGGCATTACATCTTCATATCATTCAACTGACCTTTTCCCAAATCTCATTATTGCTTCCACTTTACAAAAATTGCCTCCACCACAATTTAGCTACAACAATACTTTAATTACATCATCCTCTCCACCTACTATGAGGAGACCACATGCCTCATCATATGATCATCTCCTATTAATCGAGAAGAGGTACGTGACTTTAAGGATGAAGTTCATTGTATGCTAACCATCATCCATAAAAACATTACTAAGCTCATCCTTTCGTTAACCCAAATAACCTCCTAAACACTTTGTTGTCATTCTTTATTTGATACATTGCATATTATGTTGGATGTCCACCAATTAAGGGGGAGAGAAATCCATTCACATAATTGTATTTTGTCAAATTTTATGTCTCTTACACCCTAAAATACCAACACATAGGTAAACACCACTTAGCTAAACCTGGTTCACGAAACCACAACTAGTTCAACCTTTTTAACCTTAGATCACAAATTTGCACCAATACCTCATCAAGTGAAAAACGCATCATGTGTTTTACAAACTTCTTCATCTCCACAATCAACAAATCTAGGATTTTCCTTAAACTAACACCTTACAACTTCACTATCTAGAACACCATCATAGGATCTTATCCTTTTCTCGCTTGACACATATCATGCATGTCATTGTTAGTGCAAACGATATATTAATCAAAACTGCCATTCCCAACACTGTTTCAACACGTTGGTCTATCCAACTCTCTCTCATATGATGTAATTCTCATCCTCATATAGGTACTTATTATTATTATTATTATTATTATTGTACATATTGCCTTCACTTCTTTTTAATCATATATTATGACATGATACATCATCTTCGGTAGATGATAATGTCATAATCATTCATGATGGTAAAAACCATATTAATACTATCTCTCCAATTGTCACCTAGAATAGGTCATTTTAATAAGTTATGTCAATCAATGAATGAATTTCGTTCTTGTTAGCATCAGTAATATCATTCAAATGGTAACCCTTATGCATTAGGAGAGTCTTATTCTTTGCTTATCCTCTAAGTTCTGAATTTTAGATAAGAATTGCATGTGTTCATATTTTATATTTTTATAGAATTTGCTATACATACATGATTCATCAACACAACCTCCTATGAATCCTACTAGTAAACCTACACCAACATTAGCACCACCCACTCTAACTCTAAATATTCCAACTTAACTTCATATTTACTTTTTAGGCATTATTTTGTAGGCTTTTACTTTTTAGAGAATCATTGATGTGCTTCATCAGGGTTTTAAATTTGTAACAAGAATTACCGATTAACTAGGAACACATTCTGGCAAGTATACCCTAGTCAAGTTGTAGTATAGTATAAGGTAAATCAAGGTCGTCCCAAGAGACTTGGTTGCACTACAAGTGTCGTTTGTTTGTTTAAGCAAGTAACAAGTAACAAGTTGATAGTTATGATTGTCACGGATCAAACCAACAAGAAAAGCATTATAAGAACAAGTAACAAGTTGATGGTTATGATTGTCACGGATCAAACCAACAAGAAAAGCAATATAAGAACAAGCAAGTATTAAGACATTCATCATTATTCCAATCAAACACAAAATCTCAATAATCATATCAATAACAAACATCTTTAAATAGAAAAGTAACAAGGTTTACCCAAAGTATGAATTACAATAGGCAAAGATGAAGGATTATAGCAACCTTCAAGCCTCCAATCAACTACAATAGTTCTACCAAGCCGGAAAATGATGTCCAAACGCCTTCGACAACCCTTGAGCACACTACATCAATTTGGCAGAGGTTTGTGGTCTTTTAGGGAAGATAAGTTGGTGGATAAGTGGTCGAAATTCGTCCTTAAGGGTGGAGGCTTGAATTTCACACAAGTTGGGATAGGATAGTTGGTGGAAACTCGTCCTTAAGGGTGGAGGCTTGAATTTCACACCTTTGGTGAAGGTATTGAGAGTGGTTGTGTTCTCTCAAGTTATGGTTTGCTCTCTAGGTGGAAATTCGTCCTTAAGGGTGGAGGCTTGAATTTCACACCTAGAGAGGAGTGGTGGATGAAAGGGATGAGAAAGATGGAGAAGGGATGATGAAATGAGGTGCCAAATGGGTTCTATTTATACTACTACCAAGGCCTAGGGTATTCAATGCATTTCTTGGAGGCCAAGGAGCTTGGAAGGGACTAGAAACCATGTAAGAAGGGACTAGAATCATTTGGAACACGTTTGGAGTCTTAGTAGTGCAGAAATGGCTGAAACAGGACCTCCAACCGGATCCGGTTGAGCTCCAACCGAATCGGTTGGTCTTCTTGACAGCTCTCCAACCGGATCGGTTACGGGGCTCGACCGATCGGTTGGAGCAAAATCACAAAAATTCATAAGCTGCAAAGTTGTAGATCTTTCTCTTAGCTTTCTGTGGCCGCGAACGGGGCGTCAAACGGAGTCCGTATGCAAAAGTTATGGCCTAAATGGTGAAGGTGTGTCGGGAACAACGAGTCTTCCAATATGTCTTCGTTTTAGCTTATTTTCTTCATTTCTTTCTCGTTTTCCTTCTTGAACTTTATTCTTGAGTCTTTGGACCACTAACTTGATGACTTTATCTTCTCGAATATACTCCGCAAGTCTTTCTTTGGTCGGGAATTCTTCATATATGGAGAAATCTTCGTATTTTACTTCTTTTTCCGTCTTTTTCTCCACTTTCCTGTACTTGGCTACAAATGAACTAGCAAACGCACTTTGATACGATTAAGCAACAAAAGTATATGATTATAACCAAATAACATACATAAAAGCACATATAACGCTACTAAAAACATGCACAATTTGAGCGTTATCAATCATATTATATCCTCATTTTTTTTCTTATGATTTTGTTTGTAATTTTTTTTCTAATGTAGCATCTTAATTTGATCCATGGATCCGCTACCAAAAAAGAGGCGGATTGGAGTAGACGATTTAACTTCACTAGCGATGATGCAAGCTCGCCTTTTTGAGGAGAAATAAAGTTAAACTCCAAGGACACGCCCTTTTTGTTTCGATAAAAAGGGGAGAAGAGTGTAAACGGAGAAGGTAATGAAAATGTAGTGCGGATACAAGTAACTTTTTACATTTTACTATCCATTATGTTTACATATCTTTGTCATCATCAAAAAGGGGGAGATTGTTAGTGCAAATATTACGATATTTAATCTATACAATCTCGTTTTTTTAATTGATGACAAACATGTAACTTGTAATATATAACGTAAAATGTACAAGTTACTCGTAATCACATTTTGTCCCATCATACATTCAATACCTCTCGATGTCTCAAGTCCTCGTATGTTACAACACAGGTTTGTACATGTTTGTTATGTGGCATTATTATCAAACCCTTTAACAAATCATTTAGAATGTTTAAAATACATTTTAAGTCATCTAGCATTTTTATAGGTTAACCATTCTATCTCGAACCTCATTTTACATTTTGTACTCACAAGTATTTTTTACAAATACATCTTATAAAATGTATAACAAATATATGCTTTTATTTGTACAAGTAAACCAACTATAATATTCATACAAATACTGAAGTTTACTTACACTTGACAAAATGCATTTTATTTTGACAAGCACTTAACTAGACATTTTATTTTAGGCAACTAGACATTTTATCAACTAGTTACATAATACATTTTACAAGTTTATTTTAATGAACATTTTAATCTAAATCAAAATGAATTTTTACATCATTACATGGATCATCATATCTCTTTAATATCTTTAGAAGATTTGGTGTATATTTGGTTAGATTTGCAAGATTTTGAAAGATACTCTAAGATATCAAATCTAATAAAATATTATTTTTTAGATTACCATTTTTGCGTATAAATAGAAGCTCATTGTTTTCTCATTCTTCATCCTTTCCAACACACTTTCTCTCTATCATTCTTGCATCATTTAGATCTATAGATAACCATGTAGTAACATATATTAATCACATACATGAAGTTCTCTCAAAAGGAAACTTAAAAGTCAAAATGATTCTTCATCAAAGCCAAAGAATCTACAAAGTTTAAAGACTAGAGAACTACACCACAAGTGGAATCAAAGTCAAAAGACGTGTGAGCATGTTGGAGAAAGACTTGGAGACACCTGAGCAATGAAGCTGACCAGATGCAGACAACAACATACAATCACATCATCCACACACAGAACAAATAACAAAGAACAATGATTACAACAACGTCAAAGCTGAAAACTTCAAAAGAAACAAGATCCCACACAAAGGGAGATTGTTGGAACAAAAGAATCTCTACTCACAAGAAAGAAGAACGCTAGAAGACGTCGAGCAACCGCTATCACATCATAACTATCACTTAGGGGGAGATTGTTGGAAACGCTCCTAAACATTATTATAAATTGTTGGTCATTTATGTGTAATAGGTTGCATTTATATGGCTTTTATGTTAGTAATTAAGGCATGGCTTATGTAGAAAGCCCATAAGCCCATGCTAAGGCCCAAAAGGCCAAGGAAGGGACTAGATGTGTTTCCCTAGCTCCCTTCCCCTATAAATACTATGTAACCTCTCCAAGGAGAGGTATTGTTCACTCATAATACTCTACGTGTAACCCTTCTTATATTGTCGTGTGTTTGTGTGTGCAACCATCTCTCTTAACCTTATTTCTATCATCTTCATGCTTGTGTTAACTTATGGTGACCTAACAGTGGTATCATACGCCATCTAGTTGGGTGAAACCCTTTTGTTTTTGAATTTGTTAATCGTACGCGTAAGGTAGCTCGCTATACACTTTTCATTTGCTAAAAAGCTTTGATTTTTTCACTTGTAAACTCAAGATTCTTATGGGTTAAGGTTTATTTAGTGTTAAAGTTTCTGTTTTTTGCAAAAAGTTTCAATCTTTACGTCTTTAGATTAGTTTTTGAACTTGGTTTTGAGTCGTGTACTTGTTTTACGCGTAAGGACAAACTTCACTTTGGATCATCAAGTTTCAAAATTTATTTTTATTTTGGTGATTTTGAAGCTGTTTTATCATTAAAATCAAGTTTCCAAAATGTTTAGTCCATAAAAATCAAGCTTGGTAAATTTGGTCAGTTTTTATGCATAACAAAATCCTAGTTTCCTACGCCTAAGCTTCTACGCCTAAGTCTCAGTTACGCCTAACAGTCTACACGTAAGGAATTTCTTCAACGATCTTCAAAGCTGTTGGTTAACTCAATGTTTTCTTTCTTGGATAAGCCTGAAAACACTTCGACTTGTGGATATCTTTTACACTTTGATAAGTGTAAAGGATTTTTGGGTAAAACCCTAAGTTTACGCATAAGCTTAAACTCTTACGAGTAAACACTTTACACCTAAGGTTCTTACTTCTAAGAATTTAGTTTACGCATAAGCTTACGTTTAACCTAAAGCTTACGTGTAAGAAGTATTTACGCCTAAGCTCTCTTGTTTACGCGTAAGTGGAAGTTAAGCGTAAGATCGTCAGTTTACGCCTAACTTTTGTTTACGCCTAAGTGTACTTCAACAACAACATCAAGTTTCATTCGACTACAAAGATCCATCATCAACACAAGTTTCAAGATTTCTCAACCAACATACTCGAACTACTTTCCTCATAAATATCCTCAACAACAACAACAACAATATCCTCAACAACAATTTCAACAACCATCATCAGTTTACTTTCCTCAAGGTGCACAACCTCTTCCACCACAAATCCCTCAACCAAACCCTCGTCAACAATATCAACATGCTAACTACTTCCAATATCAGTTTCCAGCTAAGTATGCTATGAATGTCACAACGCAAAAGGAACCTTCTTGGTTTGCAAAGATGTGTGAAGTTTTAAGCAACCAACAATCTATTAGAGTCATACTATCATCGGTTCAAAGACATCATCAATGACTTGAACAGACACAACATCATTATGCCAAGGATTGCAATCAACACAAAGTTCCTAAGTTGTCTTGGTCCTGATTAGGAGAAATATGTTACATTCATCCATCAAGCTAAGAATCTTCATCAATCAAAGTACGGATTGTTGTATGACTACTTGAAGAACCATCAAAAGGAAGTAGACAAAGATAGAGCTATCTGTGGAATCACTGTATCTCCAACTCTATCGGATAATCAAACTTGTTGGAATCACTCCTAACTTGTATTTCAAGTGTTAGTAATTAACATGTAATAGGTTGCTTAAACTAGGCTTTTATGTTAGTTATTAATGGCAAGGCTTATGTACAAAGCCCATAAGCCTTGGCCCAAGCCCAATAATGAAGGAAGGGTCTAAACATGTTGCCCTAGTTCCCTTCCCTATAAATACTACATGTAAACCTTCCATTGAAGGTTGGTTGTTCACTTTCTTAATACATCATATGCACAACCTTTTCTCTATATCATTCGTGTGTGTTTAAGTTTTCAACCAATCACTTTCTTTCCCATTTCTTACATATTGATACTTGTGTTAACTTATGGTGACCTAACAGTGGTATCAATCGCCATCTAGTTGGGTGAAACACTTTTGTTTTTGAAGTTAAATATCATACGCGTGGGTTTATAGCGAGCTTAACTTTCATAAGCTTAAAGCTTTGGTTTTTACACTTGTAAACTCAAGATTCTTGTGGTTTAAGGTTTATTTAGTATTAAAGTTCAAGTTTTTTGCATCAAGTTTCAAACATTACGTGTTTAGATTTGTTTTAGCTTGGTTTTTGATTCGTGTGTTACTTTCTACGCCTAAGGGTGAAAGTAGTTTTGGATCATCACGTTTTCAACTTTCTTGTTATTTTGGTGATTTTGAAGTTATTTCATCATTAAAATCAGGTTACAAAACACTTTTGGGTATAAAAATCAGTTTTGGTGAAATTTTGTACTTTCTACTCGTAGTAAAACCCTAGTTCTACTCGTATGCCTAAGGATTTCATCATTTGATCTTCGAAGCTGTTGGTTTACTCAGTGTTTTCTTGCTTGGATAAGCCTGAAAACACTTCGACTTTGGATATCTTTTACACTTGGATAAGTGTAAAGGATTTTGGGGTAAAACCCTAGTTTTACGCCTAAGCATAAAAGCTTACAAGTAAACATCTTAAGCATAAGCATTTTCTACGATAAGCTTGTCTTACGCCTAAGGAAATCTTACGCATAAGGTTCTTACTATTAAGCCTTTAGTTTACGCCTAAGCTACGTTTTATCTCAAATCTACGCGTAAGCTATTACTACGTGTAAGCTTCTGTCTACGTGTAAAAGGGATTTACGCGTAAGGGTTCTCTACGCCTAAGCTGGTTTCTACGCTTAAGACTCTTCATCAACAAACTCAAGTTTCATTCGACTACAAAGATCCATCATCAACACATGTTTCAAGATGTCTCAACCACCATACTCTCACTACTTTCCTCATGAGTATCCTCAACAACAACAACAACAACAACAACAACAATATCAACAATATCCTCCACCATCTCAACAACAATACTATCAACATTTTCATCAACATCAATTTCAACAACCATCTCAAATGTACTTTCCACATGGAGCACAACCTCTTCCACCACAGAATCCTCAACCAAACCCTCGTCAACAAGTTCAACACTGTAACTACTTTCAATATCAGTTTCCTGCCAAGTATGCTATGAATGTCACAACACAGAAGGAACCCTCGTGGTTTGCAAAGATGTGTGAAGCTTTAAGTAGCCAACAATCCATTCATGAAGCTGGATCCCTTGATATACCTCCAATGCTAACTCCCGGAAACCAACTTTACTTACACACATTAAATATTTCAACCACCATAATCCACGCCTAACATTCAAAGTGAAATCCATGCATCAAACTTGAAATTTGTAAGTGTAAAACGTTTCTTTGTGTGATTACAAACATAGGTTTTGAATATTACTTAAAACCAACGGTCAGATTTTAAACTATGAGTGACTTAGTGTTCTATGCATATGCGTATGAACAAGAAATCACTATTGTGTGCTTATGATGAATTGGTTAGTGTTAATATGGTTAAAATCAAGTCTTATAGACATTTTCATCAAAAATCTCCACCCAGAATACGTTTGTAATCACATTCAAATTTTAGGGTTCATATGAGGATTTAGGTATTTTCAATTGTGAGTGTTTGAGGATAATTAGATGCTTGAGAAATGTTTGTTACATGTTTAATTGTTCTTTAACACCTTTGAATCATGCCCGGATAACACAAAATTTAAAAATTAAGCTTTAGTGTTTAAGTATGCGTATAAATTGGGTATTCTTGATTCTTGGTGTATTTGATGTTAAAATATATTGGAAACTAGTCAATGAGTATCTAAGACCTCCCAGAAAACATTTGGTTGATTTCCCATGGTTAAATTGTTTACTCGTAGGATTTGAATATTAGGGTTTATGTCTACGCATAAAACTATCTTACGCGTAACTGGATTTAACTTGTGATACCATGTGATGCTGAAAGTGATTGAATAACTTGTTAAAAGGAGTGTTATCATTGATCTATTTCAGGCTTCTACGCATACCAGTTCAGAATCAAGGTTAAATTGGATTCTACGCTTAAGGATCACCTTATGCGTAGATGTTACGCATAAGAGCAATCTTACGCATAACACTTACGCGTAAAGGTCTACAATGGACTACGCATATCCTGTGAAGGATATGCGTAAACTTGGACTTCTACGCCTAAGGAATACTCTTACGAGTAAATCTTACGCATAAGTCCTTAACCTAAGCTTTCGCGTAAGCCTTATGCTAAGAGTCCACTCCTACGCGTAAGACTTCCTTACTCCTAAGGGTGACTCCTACGCATAAGCTTATTCATACGCTTATGGTTACCCTATTTACGCATAAGCTTACTAACTTACGCTTAAGCCAAAATTGTAACTTAACTTTTGAAATGTTACGCGTACAAACTTGTAATAAGTTACTCATAATGTCTCAAAACCAAAATGTCACTAATAAGCTACAAAAGTTAAAATGTTGTGTGATTAAGTAAACTTTGGACTTTAACATCTAAAATCAACATTTTCACGTAACTTATCACGTCAACTTTGGACTATTGGACAATATGTGACTTTGGACTCGTAACATTCATAAACATAACAACTTCAATAATTGGACAATAAAATCAACTTTTGACTAACATAATGTCTTTCGATATGTTGATTCTTTTGTCTCAATACCTTTCAGATCACGAAATGGACGTCATAATGGAAAATGTCAACGCACCAAACGAACTCACAATGGAAGATATCTTCCCAACTGATTACAGCAAGACGATTGGAAAGAACAATCTTCGGACTATTCTTCTTCTGCCTGGTATTCAGCCTGCTGACTATGTACCTACTCTAAATGAAGAGGCAATTATGGAATTCATGGTCGACATCAGCTACGATGAAGCTGCTCGAGTCATTACCAAGCACTCCACGATCGATCTAAAGAATATTCCTCAACCTTGGAGGACATTGTACATCATGATCGCCAAGTCTGTGTCTGGAAGAGACAGCGGTCATGAGCCTCCAAAACTCATGCACCTACAAACCTTCTGGGGGATGATCAACAAACAACACATTGACTATGCAAGCCTGATATGGGAAGATATGATGTCCCACCTCAAAAAGCCTAGGACAAAGATTCCCTTTATCAAATACATGAAGCTGTTGATTCAGAACATTCTCGAGAAACATTGGGACAATCCCTTTAGAATTAATGACCCTAAGAATCACTCTGCGTTGTATGAGCCTACATTGAACATTGTCAGATTTAAAGACTCATCAACAAAGAAACAAGGTGCAGTACTACTTGATTGCCTTCTCACTGACGCAATCAAAAGTATTCTATCGTATCTTCGATACCAAGAAGCAGTGAGTAAAGGCAAAGTCGGGTTTATGGATGAAAAGACTTCAGCTGTTCCAGTCAAGAAGACAAGAAGATCAGGCAGCGCTGGAAGCATTGAAAGCACTGGGAGCGCTCTTAAGCATCCAAAGAGGCATCCAAGCTTCAAGAAATGAATCCCTTCTCAGGTCGCTCATCCTAATCCTAAACCAGAATCGACTCCAAAGGATGACGACTCTGAAGCAACTGAGTCTGAAGAGGTAGTTTATTATTCTGAAACTGCTATAGATGAAACAACCGCACCAAGGTCAAAAGACAAACCACTGAGTCCCAAATCAGACAAAGGGAAGACACCTATGGCTAAAGAAGATGAAGAAGAAAGTTCTGATGATGAACCAAAGGATGAACAACAACAATTCCACAAAACTCTCAAGCAGCTGAGGTTACAGCATGTTGCAACGGAATTCAATATTCAACAAATCAGAGGCCCTGCAGGTTCCAGTGGTGGAGCACTAATCACACCAGTTCTTGATGCGGTTAATCAACCTGATAAGAGAACTGGTGCCACCACTAAGGAATCTAAAGAGCAACAACAACAAAAATATGAGGTTCCAATTGACTTTGAGGAAGAGGAACAAGAAAAAACTGAGAAGATAACCGATGAAGATGTGGAGAAAGCCGCTAAGGAAAAGGCTGAGGAAGAGGCAAAAGCTCGAGAGGAAGCTGATAATTATCTTCAAGATAACCCTGAACACAACCCAAAACAATCTTCAGAGCCACCTCAAGACCCAAAGCCACCTCAAGACCCATCTTCAACTGAGCCATCCTCTCATTCATCACCACCACCATCTAAAGATACTACCACCCGATCATAATTCAGGTCAATCAAGAAACCCTCTGATACTTGGGCATCTCGTGCCAAAACCAAGATCGTTAAGGCTTTCAAGAAAGCAAGAAAACAAAATGTGGTTAACAAAAAGTTGAATCAGCTGGTTGACATGGTTAACTTACTTGGTGATATGATGAACGAGTTCACAGAGGAAAGAGACCAGATCAAACAATTTCTCAACAGAGACATTCAAGGTGAAATGGACAAGACGATTAGGGATTACACTCATCAGTTCCTTATCGACACTGTCCCTGGTGTAACTAAAGAAATTTTTGCAAAACAACTTTACCCTTATCTGAAGAAAATGCTCAGGCAAACAATTACGACAACACCGGTGGTTATGCAAACCCGACCAGTTCAGCCTCCTAATGTCACTGAAGCTGACTTGATCTCAAAGCTGATAATGCAGATGTCTCCTCGATCTCCAACTTTCACATCGGATGAATCTAAACTCTTTTAGGCATTGCTTGCATATCAAATCAAGACAACTTGCAAGGACGTAGCTGGTCAGGAAAATCGACCAAGAGACGATGATGATGCGGACAAGTATCCAAAGGCTAAACATCCAAAGAAAATAGGCGAGTCATCATCTATGACTCCACCACCACCAAAGACCACCACCACTACCATCTCATCTCAACGATCTCCTTCTACTGATAAACCTCAAGACTCTGAGTCTCCACCACCATTGAAGAAAACTGGTGATCATTTCCAAGACACCGGTGGTGAAGACGAAGAAATTCCTGAGCCCCAATAACATCCCTCATCTACAACATCAACCAAGCAAAAAGAAGAATCATCCTTCAAGCCAAATCAGAAAAGATCAACCTCAGTTGTATCATGGTTGGATGAAGATGATACTGAAGAATACGAATGGTTTAGCAAGCTTGTTGATGCCACTCCTCGATTACCGGAAGGCCAAGAACCGATAGATGGTCGTTCTATGGAGCATGTTAAAATTATCCAGGACAAGTTCAAAATAAAGAAGATGACGAAAGGGCAGTTACCCCGAATAAAGAACGATTCGTTTCAACTGCTAAAAGACAGCTCTGACAGTGCCATTGAGGTCGAATATCATCTCGACAACATCGCACGAGCTATGTCTAACAATATTGATTGGCTCAACCCTGAATCAAACATTGACTTTGCAAGACATGATAAGACTCCATATTACACTGACTGGACAAAACCACTACCAACCATTGCTCGACCAGCACAACCCATAATTCCTTACCAATACTTCTTCAACAATGAATTGGAATTTCTTCAACACGGTAGTGACATCAGCAAGAACTATGCTACGTCACTAACCTTTAACATCCCAGCAACAGTCTTCTACAACAATGTTGCCATCGAAGAAGAAGCCACAAGAATGTTCGTTGACAATGTGGTGAATTATGACATTGATGCTCAGTATGGCATTCACCATAGGCCTGAAAGGAGAAGACTATACTACAGAAGCTGCCAAGTTCTGAAGTCAAAAAAAGAGGTGTTCAGTGACAAAAGGATCATTGCTATCATGAATGTCGGTCTGGCTACGAAGTGGGATTACTCATTCCTGGAAGAGATAAAAGTCAAACGCCAAGCCGAACAAGAATATGACTTTACTGAAGCTGATTTTTGAGATTGTCACTCAACGACATCAAAGACATGTACCTTGCTAAGGTACAAGGTCGGATGAGACAATTCTCCACCAACATTCAGCTTTAATACATCACGTCATTGTTGATATTCATTCGAAGCACAGTGATCCAGAAACGTGTTGAAGATCTTCAACTTGCTGTGGAATCATACTAGAAACAAGTCAATCTCACGAAACCGTTGCTATATTTTCCCGACATCAACCAACTATCTCAGTACACCATTGTGAAGAAACCAAAGTTTGGGGTGGTTTACCGCAGTGAACTTCAACACAACTGCTTCAAGGCGTACAACGAGCTTCACAAGTTCTGCGATCACACCTTGAAGTTGCTTCGTGATGGGCTAGCATATCGGTTGAAGGATATACATCAAGGAATTGGGTCAAAGAAGCGTTGAAATTCTAAGGAAATGAGGGATGCTAGGAAGATAATCATAAGGATAGATGAGAGGCTATTTCATCGGGATCAGATGCGGAGGCTAGAGAGCTTTGTGGGTAGAAGAGAGAGTTTCTCACTTACGGGTTATCAACGTCAAGAGAGAACTCCTGGTTTTATTGAAGGATTGACTAGTACTCCTTAAACTATTTCATTGATTAATATTTGGATAATATGATTTGTATATTGACAATGGCTTGTGCACACATAACAGTGTACAACCCGTGCTTGTAATGAAAGGACCCTATGGTACGCATCAGTGCCACAATCCTTTAAAAGGATCGAAAGCTTCTTACTTTTGAGTAAAACATATCAAAACTTTCATTTTTCAAAGTTTTGCTCAAAAGAACAAGTACTTCCCCTTATGTTTTCAAAACCTCAAAAGTTAATATTACTTATTGAAGGGGAGTATTTGCTAACAAATCTTTGTTCACAAAACGTTCTTCATGGAAATATTCCCACAAAACTCAAAATGGACATATTCAATATGAAAATTTTCATCAAAAATAACATTTATATGCCATTTTTGAGGGGGAGAAAAAATTGTGTGATACAAATATGTTGTAAATATGATGGAATCATCATGTGCTAAGACTTAACCCATGAATTGACGAGATCTGAACTGTCATACATCGAAATGATTTGTCTTTCAAGACTTATCCGAGTAGATTGTACCTCTTCGAGAAACTCTTGATAGACATGAACTTTGACGGGTTTGACAACCTTTTCAAGGTTTGTCTACACCTTCAAGGAAGTTATTAGAGCTAGTTGTCACCTAAAAGCTGACAATGCAAATCTTTAACTATACAACGTAACCGTGTCTCGCGGGGAATTGTCTATCTTGAGTCGATCAATTCAAAAGGGCGAGCTCTACCCTCTATGTGCGGATTTCTGTCAAAACACTTGAGCACATGTGGAGGGGGAGTATTTATGAAAATACAAAACTCTCGAAGTGTTACAAAATGTTTTTAATCATAAACACTTTGAGAGATTTTCAAGAAAGTGGTTTTATGCCAACATAGGATAGTCATGGAGTTATAAGGTGACTAAGGTTAGGAATAACCGTCCTATGATCCGTCAGAGCCGGAGGGATCTACCCAAGGACACCACCAATAGTTAGAATTTAGAAGTCCTTAGGTATGATTATAAAAAGGAGAAAATGAGAATCGGAAAAAGAAGGAGTTGAAGAATTAAAAAGAAAAGTCAAGAAAAGGGTGAAAAGAAATAGCCCTCCAAATTATTTAACTAAGGGCAGACACCGGGTTCAATACATATGCTACTGGTTGTCACTAGATGACACCGGTATTGAAGATTAAAGTCGTCATGGACCCAGTGACGCATGCACTAAACCTTCTTAGCCACTTAAGTTTCTCTTAACAGAAGCTTGTTTCATTCTCACAGGGAACCCTACGTAAACTATCAGCTTTCTCTTAGAGATTTCTAGTATTGAAGAAGGAGACCCTCTCCCTAGTCTCCGCTCAGGAAGACCAAAGCGCAGTATTGAGTCTAGAGCCACGAGATTCATCAAAAGGTCTCTTAGGAACACTGGACATTTCATCACTTGTCGTTCAACATTAAGGATGAAAGTGATACATTATCGAGTCCTTCACAAATCTTAGCAATCTGTCGAGAACATTTATGAGGGGTTCACATTTGTGATCCTCAGTGATTGAATGGAAACTCCTGCCAAGGTCAACATCAAACAACCCTTACAACAAGTTGCTTCAGTAGCCCCTTGTGGGTTACGTTTAGTGTTGTTTCAAAAGGTCTACAGTCGTGGGGTGATGCTTCGGTGTACCTTAATGACTCACCTGAACTATAGGTGTACTTCGGTACATCGTGTTATCCTACTTGAGGGACTCCAGTTCGAGAAGCGCCTTTGCTAGAATTAGAGATGTGTTTTCACACTATGCTGTTAACACGCTAGAAGTTCGAACTTGTACGTGCTGGAAATTCCGCTAAGGAGATTCCTTTCAAGAATCGAGTCCTGAAGATGTGGGTCATTACTTGAACTTGTTCAACATAATGCCAACTGTCCCTTATGGGATTTGTACGGCTGATTCGCCCGACCAAGGTGAATGGAATCAAGACACTCATCAGAAGAACAATATTAGTGGTCAATTCTCTAAGAAACAACCACAGTGATAGTTTGGTGTTTATCACTAACCCATTCTTATGTTTTCTTCTTATGGATGCTCCTGGGAGATGATCGTTCTGATTCTCCACATGCTCATACCAACAACAACTCAAATTGAAGTTCTCTCGAAAGGCAACACAAAATTCAGATTGATTCTTCTTCAAAGCCAAAGAATCTACAAAGTATAAAGACTAAGAGAACTACATCATAACTGAAATCCAACGTCAAAGAGCGTGTGAGCATGTTGGAGAAATACGTGGAGACACCTGAGCAACGAAGTGGACCTAATGCAGACAACAACAACATAACATCACCATATCCACACCTGAACAAAGAACAAAGAACAAAGATTACGAAGACGTCAAAGCTGAAAACTTGAAAAGAAACAAGATCCTTACACTGGGGAGATTGTTAAAATCAAGACACTTCTTCTCACAAGAAAGAGGAATGTCAGAAGAGGTCAAAGCAACTGCTATTACATCAACACCAACAGCTTATCCAAGATTGCTAGAGTCATCATTTCCTTACTAATACTTAGGGGGATATTGTTGGAATCACTCCTAACTTGTATTTCAAGTGTTAGTAATTAACATGTAATAGGTTGCTTAAACTAGGCTTTTATGTTAGTTATTAATGGCAAGGCTTATGTAGAAAGCCCATAAGCCTTGGCCTAAGCCCAATAATGAAGGAAGGGTCTAGACATGTTGCCCTAGTTCCCTTCCCTATAAATACTACATGTAAACCTTCCATTGAAGGTTGGTTGTTCACTTTCTTAATACATCATACGCATAACCTTTTCTCTATATAATTCGTTTGTGTTTAAGTGTTCAACCAATCACTTTCTTTGCCATTTCTTACATATTGATACTTGTGTTAACTTATGGTGGCCTAACAAAACTCTTGCTTTGTACACGCAAGCTTGTTATCCTCAATTTCCAAATTTTCCAACTATTTTTACTAATCCACCACAACAATCTGCTCAGATCACACCATATGATCCTTCACAGTAATCACAAGAAACTCAACTGGTTCCCTACAACAACAACACTGATTCAGCACTTTACAGTAAGACGCCAAATGAGGATGCAGAAGCTTTCAATACGTTGAATCAATGATTTTCGTTAATTGCTAGAGCCTTCGGGAGATTTGCTAACAAATACAACAACCGTATTCGTACCTCATCTAACACAAGGAATCAAGCAGGTGTTAACATTGAAAGGGTTGAGTTTCAGAACCATAGAAATGGTCGTCAGATGGGTAGTGGTCAAGGATTTAATGCTAATGGAAGGAATAACATGGGTGCTCCACAACAACGGGTTCAAGTGGTTGATCAGGAAATGTTTCAGACTAGGCATAATGGTCGTCGATGCTAAAATTGCAATGAGAAGGGTCATCTGGCAAATGCTTGCCCAAAGCTGTGAACAAGAGGCAGCGCATATCACAAGGAGGCTTTACTCTTGGCTCTCAAGGATGAAGCTGGTGGAACGCTTACCAACAAAGAATAGAGCTTCATGGCTAATGCAGAATCTGATGATGACATGGAGGACTTGCAAGCTAACGCAGCTGTGATGTTGATGGCCAACATGCAAGAGCTCCACATGAGTGACACATGCCCAGTGTATGACACTGACGACTTGTCTCAGGTACCGGATCCTAACATATATCTTATCCATGATCTGATATCTCCGCCTTCATCTGCATCCGACGAGGCACAGAGTGTTCAACATTAGCCTTCTACATCTCATCACGAAGATAATCAAATGGATCCGGTAGTTACATTTGACGATCAAGATGACCTTATGGTTAACCTTGATAATCAAGTTGACTCCGTGATTATATTTGAGGATCAAAATAATGTTTATGTTGAGACTCACGTTGACCAAAATGAGCCTTTGTCTTAGCCAGATCCCAGGCTCATGACCATATTTCAGACCACCCAATCTCAATTAGAGAAGTGCAATGAGATTAATAAGAATCTTAATGCTAAGATTGGATTGTTAACTAAGGATAATGAATGTTATAAGTTACAACTCAAAATTTTTGAAAGAAATGCGAAATGTGAATACTGTTTTGAAGTCACTTTTTCAAAATCATACCAAAATGAAAAATCTTTGGAAATACAGATATGTGTTCTAGTTGAATCCAAGAATGAATTGATTTCTCAAATAGAACAACAAAAATTTGATCATCAACAACAAATTAATACTCTTACTTCGGACACTCAAAAAGCCAAGTCTGAGTTGTTAACATGTTAAAAACAGTTTTCTGAGTACAAAAAACATTCAAGGATGCGAATTGATCAGTATCTTGATGAAATTTTTGATTTACAAAACAAAATCAAAGAGTTTTGAAATATTGTTTATAAACATGGTGAGTCAATCACAACAATTCAAAAGTTTACTTTTAAGCCAAATCCAGATGGATATGGGCCAATTCTTGCTGATTACAAACCACGTTTTTCACATAGAGCATTTAAACCAAATCCTCAAGTTATGCAGTGCGAGAAGATAGAATTGATGATTCCATTATGAGTGTTGTTGAATATAATTGTGAAGAGGAATTCGATGCAGATGACGAGAGTCGATTGAAAATGGAAAATGTTGAATATAGCAAACCATTTGATTATTCAAAAGTGACTTTTTTCAAACAACAAGATAATACAAATACACCGTGGGTTATCACACCAATTCCTGAGTCATCTTCTAATATTGTTTCTGTCCAACAAGTTGCAAAAATAAATGGTCCTTTACCTTCTTTGAGTAAAATCACACCATCACCCGAAAGATGTCAATTACTTAAATTTTTTTGATACATTCATGTGTGACATTAATCTTTTGGAACAAGAAATTGAACGTAATTTGGAAATAAAAGTTGAAACTTTTCAATCGCCTTATGCGCGAAAACAAATGGATATTTTTCAAAAACAACTTTTACCCCATGTTCGAAATCTTCGTATGTGTGCAAAATGTTGGGAACGGGATCTTCAAAAGGATATTGGGCAATTGAAAACAATTTTCAAAGCAACCGAGGCATGTACTTTGAAAACTAAACAGAAAAACAAATCATTTCGAAACCATGTCGATCGACTCTTGGAAGATGTTATATGTGTTGATACCATGTCTATTGTTTTGTATCATATTGCTGTTTCTGCATCTGATAATATTGTTGTTAATTATGTTGATTTTGTTGATCAGGTTGCGGATGTTGATAATGTGTCTCAAATTGAGTTTTTGAAAGATGAAAATGAGCGTTTGTTAAATGAAATATTGATTGTAAAACATCGTCTTCTATGGTGTCAAAAAGATTGTAATGATCGAGAAATTGCTTTGCGAAACAAACTCAAACAGTCAAGTGCTCAAACTTTTGAACCAAAAATTGAACTGGATGAGGAAAATGTGTCTTTAAAATGTCAAATTTCAAAATATGAACAAGTAATTGCCAAAGTCAAAACTGAATATGGTGTCACATTTGATTTGCTCAAAAAGACTCATGCTAAAGCATCACAAGAACTTGATAATCATCTTGCATACACTAAAGAGGTCTTAAACATTAGTGGAAACATTCGCTCTGAAAACCAAGATTTGTTACACACTATCATAGAGCTGAAAGAGGAGTTGGTGAAACTTAAACAAGATAAATCTAGTAACATAAATGTCCTTGCACCTGGAATGTTTAAAATTGACACTAGGACGCCTAATGACAAACCACAAGATACTAATGTGCCTCCTTCCACTTCTACAGGAGTAGTTGCCTCTAATCCTAGCGTTAGCACTTCACAGCTTAAGGGCAAAAACAGGAAGAATAGGAAGTTGCAACGTAAGAGAAGATCAGTAAAGACCCCTGAAGTAGAAGCACACACTAGGACTTTGAATAAAACACATGTTGCACCTACTTTAGAAATTCCGTTAGACAATTGTAATAGACAAAGTGATGTAACGAATGTTGAACCTTTAAGTACCTTGAATGTTTTGTTTGAAGCATCTTGTATTGGTTGTCGTAAAAGCATGTTTTTTGATTGTCATGATAAATGTGTTGCTAAATCTATTTTATCTCATAAGCGGAAACATAGAAATTGAATTACCTCTAGGCCCACTAATGCTTCTAAGTTTGTGCTAGGTAAACCGCCTTCTAGTGTTTTTTGCAAATATCATTGATGTACCCATAGAACCCACTTCACCTCCTAGGAAGAGAATATCAGCTAGTGCATTCACTAAGATCAACGCACAAACTAGTTGGACTTGGCAGAGATGGTTACAAAATACACCTGGATTTAAATGGATTCATAAAATCATAAACATGTGTGTTTCAATCAGAATCGTGCGGAACCCTCTAACTCTTCGGTTCCACCTCTACTTCTATTCCACCTATGTGCATTGTATAATGCGGTGTCTGAATCATTCTTTGGATTGTTGATAGCGGATGTTCCCGGCACATGACAGGCAATCTCAAACTTCTTACGAACTTTGTTTCAAAGTTCATCGGCACTATCAGGTTCGGGAATGATCACTTCGCAGCTATCATAGGCTACGGAGACTACATCAATGGGAACATCGAAATTAGCAGGTTTTATTATGTGGAAGGTCTCGGTCACAATCTATTTTCAGTTGGTCAGTTTTGTGATGGTGATTTGGAAGTTGCTTTTAGGGAGAAAACTTGTTTCATCCGTGATCTACAAGGAAACGATCTTATGTTTTGAAACCGCACATCAAGCCTTTACACAATCTCAATGCAAGACATGATTGCTTCATCTCCCATCTGTCTGCTGTCTAAGGAAACATCTACAAAATCATGGCTGTGGCACCGCACACTCTCACATTTTAACTTTCAAACCATAACCAATCTTGCACGACACAAACTAGTTGAAGGTCTTCCAAGGATTAGGTATTCAAAAGTTCACTTATGCTCAGTGATGAGTGTCTAAATACTCATCATTTTTGTACAATATAAACTGCAAAATCATCTGAAAACACTCAAAAATGCATCAAAATGATGAAAATATCTCAAATCAGTGTTTTATGTGTTTTAAATGCAAAAATATCAAAATCAGATGAAAAACATATCAAATTTGCAAAATTGGCAGTTTTAGTCCCCCAAGTTTCAAAAATTGTCAAAACAGTCCCGGCACATAATTTCAAAGTAAAGTCACCAAAGGTCCTTTTTAAATCATAACTTGTCAAAATTAGTCCTTTGGTGGAAAATATCAAAAGTTTGAGAAAATTACAAAATTGGTCCTTCAAGTTTGAAATTTGGCAGAAATGGCCCCTGGAAATTGGAAATTGTCAAGTTTGGTCCTTGTACTTTTAAAGCTTACCAGTTTTAGTCCTTTGGAATACCTTTGAGATATTGGCAGTTTGGTCCTTACATTTTCAGAAATTACATAAAAGGCCCTTGATAATTATTAAGCCTAAAAGCCTAATTTGGACCCTTGCCCATCTATTGGACCCCTGTCATTTATCCCATTTTGAACCCCCCCAATATAATACACCCTGGTCAAATCCCACTTGGTCAAAAAAGGCCTTGGCGCCTTTTCTTCTTTCTTCCACACTTTGCAAAAACACCTTGCAACACATTGCTCTCCTCGCTCATTTCTCCACCCAACCTTATCACTCCAAACACAAGAATCCAAGAAACAATAACTCTTCACCTCTCCCACACTCAATCTCCTCAACAGGTTAAAACCCTTTTCCGCCAAAAACAATCAATGGCCAAAAATGAACTTAAGACATCCAAGGGTCAAAAAGAGTGGTGGGAATCAATCAAGGAAGGGAGAGAAAGAATCCAGAGCTATAAAAGAGGCAAGAGAAGAGGAGGAAGCCATGTAGTGTAGCTTTAGTTTTAGAAAATGTCGACTAATAAATTTCTTTAAATTTCAGTGTTATTTAAGTTTCTAAGTCCTTTGTTGTGTAATTTTAGTATATTATAAAACTTTTTAAGTATTCACTTTCGGTTTCAAGTCACGAATTAAACTTATGCAAATTTCAATTTCAAAAATCTCAAAGCATTTGAATGTTGTTTGTATTTGATGTTATGCAATCATAAGCTCGTATAAGCTCACATATAAGCTTTTATAAGCTCAGTTTAGCTTATTATCTACTCAGAAACACAATACTCAGATTCTCATTCAAAGTTTACTTTGGTCAACGAAAGTCAACTGAAGTAAAACTGGTTCAAGATTGGAAATGGGTTGAAGCTGAGATGGTTCTGGTTTGGATTTAGGGTTAAAATAGTGGTTGAGTTACATTTGTAAGCTTACTTTTGGCTGGACTTCATGTGAGTTTGAATTCCATCCTCTTTAAAACTGTCAATTTTAGCATAATTATTATCAGTGAATCTTTGTTGTTTGAAGATGTGTTTCGTGTTTTAAGCTCATTATCTCACATTACGACCTTATGATTCAGTGTTATGGTCTCAATGTCTCATTTGCTTGTTTAAACCTTAACAGTTAGTTATTTAAGGGGTGTTTGAATTGTCTGTTTTAAACTGCTTAGGAGGTCAAATAATGGATTAGATCAGTTGGTTATGTTTAATATAGTTATATGCATTCATACACTCTTTGGTTTCTTTGTCTTTTGAGCCTTAAGTCAAAATTACTTGCCTCTTGTCCTTAAGTTCTTATCTGTTAAAATCAGTTTCTGTAATCACTCTTATAGGTTTAGGATTTGTTAAACAAGGTTGTTGAAGTCTCATTTCATCACTTTTCATCCATATCAGTCCACCATTTGATCTTTAAATCTCATTTTAGTCAACATTCTTAACTGTTTTAAGAAAGTCAACTGTTTGTAAACCCATTTTGTGCAGAGCTTGCAGTGGGTGCACAGGGTTCATTTTAACTAGTTAGGGTCTGAATCTTGGTCCATTTGTAGTTTTCTAGGTGGCCTTCAAGACCCCATTTCTGTTTTTCCTTTTAGCTTTTCTGATAAGCTTATAAATAAGCTCAAACTGGTACCTGTCTTAACTGTTTCGCATCATCACTTCTTGTCCTTATTTGCGACCTTTTGTTTTTGCCTATATCTTCTTCATTACTAATCCTTATGAGCTGAAATTTGGTACAAATGTTCCCTGGTTGGTGGACTTTAGAACCACACTTTTGGTTTTCAAAATAGCTTATTGAATAAGCAGTTTCTAGTGCCTAAGTAGAGGCCTGTTTGCCTTTTTGCTTAATATCAGTTTTCTTTAATCATTGGTAGATCATTGTTTAGGAGTTAGGATTAGCTTTTAATGGTTGCTGTAGAGTAGTTATAGACTATATTAGCTTGTGTAATCAGTTGGTGTAGTTTTGTGCTTAATAGCTTATCTTCTAGTGCTTATTTCTTATCCATTTACATAGCAGCTTCAATTTCTTACACATAAGCCCAGTGTTTTGTATTTTTCCTAGAACTAGAATAGCATTTTAGATTTTTCCTGAAGTTTTCATAATTTTCAGTCACTGTTCACTATTTTTCTAGATTAAATTCAGTTTTTAAGCCTTTTTAATTAGTTTTAATTGCAATTAATTGAGAAAAAGTTCCAAAAATTAATTTTTCAATTTTAATAGTTTAAGATAAATATAATAAGCATAAAAAATATTTTTCCTTATTTTTCTCCTTTTATTTGGTATTTTTCACAATTTAATTTAGATTTAAATAGATTTAAATTCATAGAAAATAGAAAAATAATCAGAAAAATACAAAAATAGTTTTGAAAATTCTATTTTGATATTTTAGACTTTTCCATTTCAAAATTTTATTTTTCTAGCTTTATTCCCTATTTTCTTATATTTTAAGTAATTATTTAATAGTTAAAAATAGTTTTTAATTAATAATAATTAGATAATTAGTTATAAAAATAATTTTCTTTTTCTACAAATTCTATTTTATCATTAGGATTGTAAAAATGTATTTTTCATATTTTTAGGCTTAATCTTCTGTAATTTTCACGCTTTTATTTTATGCGTTTCGTAATTTTTATCTAAACGTAAGTTTTTAATTTTAAGTTTTAAACGTTCATCATTTTGCAAATAGTGATAGCGTTTATTTAATATCTTTTATCTTTTTAATTTTCTTAATTTGTATTTAAGTCGCTTTAATTTATAACTTTTTCAGTAGTGTAATTATCCATCAAAAATCCTTTCCGATCACTATCATTAGTGATCATTCTATCGTCTGATCAAGCGTTTACACACCATTGAGTCTCCGTGGGACATAACGACCCGGGAATTCCTTGTATTCTTAGATCTTAATTGTATTTGTGCTTGAGCAGTTTTAAGTCTGTTACGGTCTGCCATTCACAAGTGGCAGGCCTGAGTGATTAGGCTTGACTGTTCTGCACAGATCAAATTTTGGCGCCGCTGCCGGGGAGGCTTTAGCGTGTGTTTAGCCTTTTTCAGACCCATTCTTGTGCATATACCATCTTTTGTAAAAAGTTTTTGTAAAGTTTTCAAAAATCCAAAAATATCCATCTTTACCCTCTCGCATCTTTTGATTCTACATTTCCCTTACCCTCTAATCTGTTTAATTCTCCATTCCTTATCCTCTTTAACCGTTTAATTCTTCATCTCTTATCCCTCTTATCCGTTTAATTCTCTATGTCATGGTATTTGACATGTTCCCTGTGTGGAGGTCCATTTAACGGTGGAAATTGTCGTCGATGTACCAATGTGAGTTTCGGAGACAAATTTGTCGGTAATTCCGATCCCATTTCAAATGAAACACCCGATTTTTCCTACCTACCTCCACAACCCCAATACGAATCCTACTCATGCGAGTATTGTGGGAATGATTCTCATTCTGGTTTTGATTGTCCACCACAGGTCTGCTTGTCTATGGCCGGACCGTGTTACAATCGAACTTTGGTGAAAGTTATTTTCCCAATTATCTCTGTTGTGAGAATTGCGGGGATCCTCATGAGACTTTTGATCGTCAACCGATGAATCAAAATTTTCAAAATTCCAATTCTCGGTTTTGACAATTTCCAACCCCCCACATATTCCATCAGGTCATCGGACAGAGCCTTCACATCATTTCAATGATTACGAGGAGTGTAATCTTCCTCAAAGTTCTAAAGAAATGCATTGAAAGAAACGCAAATGAAAAGAATGGTGTGTAAGCTTCAGGAGATGAATATAAGAATCAGATATGATGACGATGATGATGAGGATAGTATTCAAATGAAGGAATATTATGAGAACGACGAGGAGAGTGTTACTCAATTGAACGATCTTATTTCTCAACTCCTCGAGTTATTGCTATCACACTGTCTTACCTATAATTGCTTCCAAAGACTCTCTCATAATGGGGGGCGAGCCTCTTAGCACTATTCCAGAAATGGAATCGTCTAGTGTTGAGAGCCCTGTTCCAATCCCAAGTGAGTCCGAGGTTATCTCCTGTAATATGTGTGATGAGCCTCTTAATGGTGATTCTTCTCCTCCTCTTGACATTCCATATGATCATGTCGAGATGTTCTCCGATTCTGACAACGATTGTATTTCGTTTGGCGATTCTTTATCCTATGGAGACATCGATTATGTCGAGGAGCTACCTTCTGAGCTAGTTAGCTTAGAAGATGTGAGAGATTCAAATGATCTTGAAATTAAGGATGAGGTACTTCGTGAACAATTGTTCAATATAAATCTCCTTGTTTCTAAGATCGAATCATTTTGTGCTAAACCGCTTCATCTCCTATCCCCGTTGTGGATAGTGACTCTACATTGGACAAGCCCGAAACATCTCCTGAACTTGAGGCTTTTTCCAATGATTCTCTTCATGAAGAGTTCTCCGGTGAACTCTCTCATGACATATCTCCTCCGGAATATGATCATTTCTATTTTGATCTTGAGGATGATATTGGCTCGGAGGAAGGTATACTCTATCATAAGAGTTTGCTTATTGATGATACTACCTTCACCCTTCCTCCCGATATGTCTACATTTGAGGATGAAGAATGGATCTTGATTGTTATCAACATCTTTCTCCCATTCCTCACATATGATGTGACTTCTTCTCTTCTTCACTCCTTCGGGAGTGAGGACACTATCTTTGACCGGCATTTTCATTTATCATCTGTGGCAGGGTCTTTCTCTGTATATATCTCATCGGTGTGGAACTTTCACGTGCTTCAAATGTTTGTCCAAACATCTTGAATGAAAGTCCGATGGAGATTGTTTCTTCCACTTTGCTTCCCCATGAACCAATTAATGCGGGGCGAGTCAAGCTAGCGACTCGGAAATCAAAAACAGTAGCATGCCATATGGTTTTCACCCATATTTCTGACTTCTTTCTATTTTCTACCACCCTAGTGTGGGGGGTTGCCCACATATTGTGTATATATGCGATTTCAAAAATCTCTTTCATAATAATGGTAGTAATATTTCCCTTTTACGTTCTTTGTTTCGGCATAACCGCGCGGTACTTTGAATATTGAGGGCAATATTCATTTCTAAGTGTGGGGGGGAGTTCTCACGAATTTTATCATGTAATTATCCGCCTAATTCCTCGTTTTGGCCAAAAATTTTTTTGGAGTAAGTGTTTACACTTACTCATTTGGTTATCGATCGCCATGTTTGATAGACTAAAGGATTGGCTAATCCAGGAGCAAACGGCTCTTGGTAAAGATCTCTCAAATCGTTTATATGGCTTGCAATTTGCCCAAAATTGTATGGTTCTCAACTCACCATATCCTAAAAAGTGAAGAGTTGGCTAGCCCGCAAGTTTATGGCTTGTGGTAAAGGCAGTGGAAAATCCATAATTGGTAATCGGCTCACCAAAGATAATATTGATAATTTATCTAAGATTTGGCTAGTCCGAGAAAGGGTACGGCTTCGGTAAAGACAAAATCAAATCCGTTGAAAGTCGGTGGTTTGCTCAAAATCACATGGTTATCGGTGTACCATGGTTCTTACTTGAACTGAAACATTTGGCTACTCCAGAAGTAATGGCTTTTGGTAAAGAGATTAAAATCCATTATGTTTTCTCAAATCATTGCTAGAGACTAGCAATATCTCGATGTGGGGATTGATGAGTGTCTAAATACTCATCATTTTTGTACAATATAAACTGCGCAAAATCATCGAAAACACTCAAAAATGCATCAAAATGATGAAAATATCTCAAATCAGTGTTTTATGTGTTTTAAATGCAAAAATATCAAAATCAGATGAAAAACATATCAAATTTGCAAAAATTGCAGTTTTAGTCCCCCAAGTTTCAAAAGTTGTCAAAAACAGTCCCTGAGCACATAATTTCAAAAGTAAAGTCACCAAAGGTCCTTTTTAAATCATAACTTGTCAAAATTAGTCCTTTGGTGGAAAATATCAAAAGTTTGAGAAAATTACAAAATTGGTCCTTCAAGTTTGAAATTTGGCAGAAATGGCCCCTGGAAAATTGGAAATTGTCAAGTTTGGTCCCTGTACTTTTAAAGCTTGTCAGTTTTAGTCCTTTGGAATACCTTTGAGATATTGGCAGTTTGGTCCTTACATTTTCAGAAATTACATAAAAGGCCCTTGATAATTATTAAGCCTAAAAGCCTAATTTGGACCCTTGCCCATCTATTGGACCCCTGTCATTTATCCCATTTTGAACCCCCCCAATATAATACACCCTGGTCAAATCCCACTTGGTCAAAAAAGGCCTTGGCGCCTTTTCTTCTTTCTTCCATCGCAAAAAACACCGCAACACCAATTGCCTCTCCTCGACTCATTTCTCCACCCAACCTTATCACCCAAACACAAGAATCCAAGAACAATAACTCTTCACCTCTCCACACTCAATCTCCTCAACAGGTTAAAACCCTTTTCCCGCCAAAAACAATCAATGGCCAAAAATGAACTTAAGACATCCAAGGGTCAAAAAGAGTGGTGGGAATCAATCAAGGAAGGGAGAGAAAGAATCCAGAGCTATAAAAGAGGCAAGAGAAGAGGAGGAAGCCATGTAGTGTAGCTTTAGTTTTAGAAAATGTCGACTAATAAATTTCTTTAAATTTCAGTGTTATTTAAGTTTCTAAGTCCTTTGTTGTGTAATTTTAGTATATTATAAAACTTTTTAAGTATTCACTTTCAGTTTCCAAGTACGAATTAAACTTATGCAAATTTCAATTTCAAAAATCTCAAAGCATTTGAATGTTGTTTGTATTTGATGTTATGCAATCATAAGCTCGTATAAGCTCACATATAAGCTTTTATAAGCTCAGTTTAGCTTATTATCTACTCGAAACACAATACTCGATTCTCATTCAAAGTTTACTTTGGTCAACGAAAGTCAACTGAAGTAAAACTGGTTCAAGATTGGAAATGGGTTGAAGCTGAGATGGTTCTGGTTTGGATTTAGGGTTAAAATAGTGGTTGAGTTACATTTGTAAGCTTACTTTTGGCTGGACTTCATGTGAGTTTGAATTCCATCCTCTTTAAAACTGTCAATTTTAGCATAATTATTATCAGTGAATCTTTGTTGTTTGAAGATGTGTTTCTGTGTTTTTAAGCTCATTATCTCACATTACGACCTTATGATTCAGTGTTATGGTCTCAATGTCTCATTTGCTTGTTTAAACCTTAACAGTTAGTTATTTAAGGGGTGTTTGAATATGCTGTTTTAAAACTGCTTAGGAGGTCAAATAATGGATTAGATCAGTTGGTTATGTTTAATATAGTTATATGCATTCATACTGTCTTTGGTTTGTTGTCTTTTGAGCCTTAAGTCAAAATTACTTGCCTCTGTCCTTAAGTTCTTATCTGTTAAAATCGGTTTAGTAATCACTCTTATAGGTTTAGGATTTGTTAAACAAGGTTGTTGAAGTCTCATTTCATCACTTTTCATCCATATCAGTCCACCATTTGATCTTTAAATCTCATTTTAGTCAACATTCTTAACTGTTTTAAGAAAGTCAACTGTTTGTAAACCCATTTTGTCTGCAGAGCTTGCGGTGGGTGCAGGGTTCATTTTAACTAGTTAGGGTCTGAATCTTGGTCCATTTGTAGTTTTCTAGGTGGCCTTCAAGACCCCATTTCTGATTTTCCTTTTAGCTTTTCTGATAAGCTTATAAATAAGCTCAAACTAGTACTGTAAGCTTGTTTTGCATCATCAACTACTGTCCTTATTTGCGACCTTTTGTTTTGCCTATATCTTCTTCATTACTAATCCTTATGAGCTGAAATTTGGTACAAATGTTCCCTGGTTGGTGGACTTTAGAACCACACTTTTGGTTTTCAAAATAGCTTATTGAATAAGCAGTTTCTAGTGCCCTAAGTAAAGGGCCCTTTTGCCTTTTGCTTAATATCGGTTTTCTTTAATCATTGGTAGATCATTGTTTAGGAGTTAGGATTAGCTTTTAATGGTTGCTGTAGAGTAGTTATAGACTATATTAGCTTGTGTAATCAGTTGGTGTAGTTTTGTGCTTAATAGCTTATCTTCTAGTGCTTATTTCTTATCCATTTACATAGCGACTTCAATTTCTTACACATAAGCCCAGTGTTTTGTATTTTTCCTAGAACTAGAATAGCATTTTAGATTTTTCCTGAAGTTTTCATAATTTTCATCCAGCGTTCACTATTTTTCTAGATTAAATTCAGTTTTTAAGCCTTTTTAATTAGTTTTAATTGCAATTAATTGAGAAAAAGTTCCAAAAATTAATTTTTCAATTTTAATAGTTTAAGATAAATATAATAAGCATAAAAACTATTTTTCCTTATTTTTCTCCTTTTATTTGGTATTTTTCACAATTTAATTTAGATTTAAATAGATTTAAATTCATAGAAAATAGAAAAATAATCAAAAAAATACAAAATTAGTTTTGAAAATTCTATTTTGATATTTTAGACTTTTCCATTTCAAAATTTTATTTTTCTAGCTTTATTCCCTATTTTCTTATAATTTAAGTAATTATTTAATAGTTAAAAATAGTTTTTAATTAATAATAATTAGATAATTAGTTATAAAAATAATTTTCTTTTTCTACAAATTCTCTTTTATCATTAGGATTGTAAAAATGTATTTTTCATATTTTTAGGCTTAATCTTGTGTAATTTTCACGTTTTTATTTGTACGTTTACGTAATTTTTATCTAAACGTAAGTTTTTAATTTTAAGTTTTAAACGTTCATCATTTTGCAAATAGTGATAGCGTTTATTTAATATCTTTTATCTTTTTAATTTTCTTAATTTGTATTTAAGTCGCTTTAATTTATAACTTTTTCAGTAGTGTAATTATCCATCAAAAATCCTTTCCGATCACTATCATTAGTGATCATTCTATCGTCTGATCAAGCGTTTACACACCATTGAGTCTCCGTGGGACATAACGACCCGGGAATTCATTGTATTCTTAGATCTTAATTGTATTTGTGCTTGAGCAGTTTTAAGTCTGTTACGGTCTGCCATTCACAAGTGGCAGGCTTGAGTGATTAGGCTTGACTGTTCTGCACAGATCACTCAGCTTGTGAACAAGGGAAAAACACTCGTGTTCACTTTCCTTCAAAGAGGGAACACAACTCTCAGCATGTTCTTCATCTTCTTCACATAGATTTGTGTGGCCTGATGCGTGTGTAGACGATTAATAGCAAACGCTACATTCTAGTAATTGTTGATGACTACTCAAGACGAATGGTATGTGCTAAAACACATACCTTTTCATTATCAAAACAAACCCAAAATAACCAAGAAAGAGCCGTTTATTGCTAATATTTGTGGTTTTCTTGAGTTTGTGCTTGTGCAGGTACGGATATGTAAAAACACACAAAAAGGAGCCATATCAGTCGTAAATCCGAGCACGAGAGATCAAGAGAGTTTGAGCCGAGTCGGAAGGTCGGGATTGTGCATTTTGGAAGATTTTATTCTCTGAGGATGATTTTTTAGAAGTTACAATCAAGTTTGAAGAAATGTCAAGATTAGTCCCTGAACTTTGAGCTTTTGGCAAAAGTGATCCCTCAAGTTTCTGGAATTGTCAAAAATCAACCCTTGGATTATTTGAGATTGACAAGAAAGGCCCTTGAAAGAGATTTTCAGAAAATACAGTTTTGGTCCATGAAGTTTCAACTTATACACATTTGGTCCTTAAAATATACTTTGGATCATTATACTAGTCCTAAGCCCAAAATAAATAAACAAAATCCAAGGCCCAAAATAATTTACCCGGTCCAATACATATTCCAAACCAAGCCAACCCGTTACCCAATATATCCAACCCGTATACCCTTTTTAACCCGAGTCAACGCCCAAACCCTGGTCAAACAATCAAACAAATATTAAAAATTACCCCGCGCCCAAATTTACCCCCAAACCTGCTATACCCATGAACCCTAATTACCCCCGCGTCAATTGGTCAAAATTACCGTAATTAAGGGCATAAATGTACTTTCGTCTGACACCACTGACACATGGGGAATGGCGAATTGTCACCATCCGTGTGCTCATTCCTAATCTCTGCTCTCCTATTGGTCGAAGCTACGTGGTATTCATGATCCAATGGTTGAAATTAATGGGATGAGGTGTATGATGATCCAATGGATGACAAGCAATCAAAGAAGCACAAATTTCAGCTTTCTAGATCCTTCCAAGAGCCTCAAGAGACCTCAAGCTCACCTATTTAAGACCCCTCATTCGTTCACATTGGATGTATCTCCTCTTCTTTTAATTTTTCGAGCATAGTTAGTTGTATTTCATTTTAATATTTTAAGTTTTGATAAGCCTTTGTAATTTACTCTTTGTACTCAAATTCTTAGATTAATAAAATTCAGTTTTTTATTTTTAAGTATTTGTTTAAGAGTTTATGTTTTAAATCTGCTTAATCTCCTTGTCTATTGCTTATTTCAATAATCCAAACCTGTTTCTAGCTTATTTCTTCATTAACTTAAAATTACAAAAAAATCAGATAAAATAATTGAAAAATAAAAAAAACATATCAAAACTATTTTGTGGATTAAATCAACACTCAGATACTGTTTCACAAGGTTCATTTAAGCTTAATATAGCTTATAGTGAGCTTACTACATTTTAAACTCAAATTTCTCATTGGTCAACAAAGTCAAAGCTGCTGCTACATTCTGATTTGGTTCAATTCTGGTTTGATCATGGAAATGGGTTGAATCTGAAATGGAAATTGGTTGAGTTTGATTTATTTGGGGTTGATAATGGTTTAGGATTAGTGTTCACTGTTTCATTGGTTGCAAGCCATAGTGGCTAGGACAACTTGTAAGTGCTAAAATCTGTTATATACATTTCATTCTCTGAATCTGTTGTTTGCATCTGAGTAGATTTATAATTATTATTAAGTGAACTTTGTTTAATATCAGTTTAGAATAATCTAGTCATAATCTGTTTTTAGTTCACAATATTAGTTAGAAAGTAGTGTTTGGATTTTCTTGTAAAACTGTGGTTAAGGATAGTTAATCAGATCTGAGTAGTGGATACATGCTCATTTAGGTAATTGTAAATGATCTCAAGTCTGAGTTATAGCAGTTGTTCATCTTATAGTCAAAATCACCTTAGACCTGTTCTAATCTGAGTATCTGTTGGATTTGTTAAAAATCAAAAGCTTGATTTAGGTTCAAATATCATTAGAATTGTTTAATATAACTTTGTTTGAGCTTATAAAATCATAATCAGTTTACAAATTAGAATCAAATCTCACAGAAGTCAAACCTTCAAACCATTTTCAAAAGTCAAATGATGTCAAAACCAGTTTTCATCAAATTTTGCAGGCTTTGTACAAGCTTCATTTAAGCTTAATTTTGTCTGAAATTAGGTATAAGTACTTTTTGGTTGGTGGTCTTGAGAACCACAAATCTGGTTTGCACATTAGCTTATTGAATAAGCCTGTGCAACGGCTTAAAGTAGGGCCTAGATAACTGTTTTGCTTAAGTTGCAGTTAGTATCAATCCTTGGTAGATTGCTTATTAGAGGTTAGGATTAGAAGTAATTAGTTGCTGATAGGTACTTTTAGTATAAATTAGCTTCAGTAACTGTTTGGTAGCTTTATTCACTTATTAGCTTATTTTAATTAGCTTATTTCATATCAGTCTACACATCAGCTTCTTATTCTTATACATAAGCCTTAGTTTTTATAATTTTCTTAGATTTAGAATAATATTTTAGATTTTTACTGAATTTTTCATTAATTTTCATCACTGTTTAGTATTTTTCATTATTTAAATCAGTTTTTAGTTACTTTTAAATAGCTTTTATTGCAAATAATTAAGAAAAAGTTTCAAAAAAATATTTTTTCAATTTTCCCAGTTTAAGAAAAATATAAAAAGCATAAAAAATATTTTTCCTTATTTTTCCCCTTTTATTTGGTATTTTCACAATTTAAATTAGATTTAAATAGTTTTAAATTAGTAGAAAATAGGAAAATAATCAGAAAAATAAAAAATTAGTTTTGAAAATTCTCTTACGGTATTTTAGATTTTATAAAAATAGTTTCATATTTTTCCCTTTGATTTTCATAATTTTTAGTATTTTAAATTAGTTTTAATAGTTAAAAATTAGTTTTTAATTTTAATAAAATATCGAAAAATCCAAAAAAATAGTTTTAATTCTAAAATAGTTTTCAAATTACATTTCTAGAGTAAAAGTATTTTTAGGAAATTTTAGGATATAATTTAGACGTAGTTGCATTTTAATTACGTTTCGTTAATTACGTTTTAGTAATTTTGCACTTAGGATTTCCCGTAGAATAGATTCCTTTAATTACTTTCCCTATTCCCGTAGTTTAATAAATCAAAATCATTAATCCAAAACATCGAGCATTAAATTCCAAACCAAAAACGACGTTATAATTCACTCGTTGGGAAACGATTCGGGTTGACTAAACCGTATTAACGATCACACAGGGGATTTGATTTAATATTCTTTTTCCTAAAGGAATTTTGAATCTATCTTCGTGATTATTTTTGATATCGATATTGAGGTTTTATCCGTACACACATACCCTTAAGCATTCATTATCAGCGAATCGATTATCGAACTGTTTTAAGTTTCTTACGGTTAGTCATTCACAAGTGGCTAGCTTGTGTGAGATAACTTGACGGTTTGGCATCTCTTTTTGTGAATCAAATTTTGGCGCCGCTGCCGGGGAGGTTGTGTCACGAAAATATCGTTTGAGGTTTGACGATTAGTGACTCGAGATCCTTCATTCGTGAAGTTACTATTTTTCTATAAATTAAAAAAGTAAAAAAATATTTTCCTTTTCCTTTTGTATATATATATATCATATTAAAAATACAAAAAGATTTTCTCTTTTGTTTTTTAGCTAAAATAGAATACACCAATTATATAACATTCTCAACGGAGGTGTTATCATTAGTAAGTTCCCGAACCAAAGATCAAAAACTTGCCTTTGTGTCGCTTGTGAGTCGATTTATTTCTATTTGATAAACAAACTGTGTGGTGGGTATAAGGGCGGCCTGACATTAAATTGCGGCTGTAAAGCGGGTTTTAATAAGCTTCAGCGTGACCTAAAAATCTTCTCCGCTTCGCTTGTGCGTTTGTCTTATAGAGGTGATTTATTCACTTGGGATTATTGGTTGAGTTCATTGTGTTTTCGAATACCGTATCATTTTAATTGCCTTGGTTTTAAGTGCATCGCTTTTCGATCTCGATCTAGACGACTTGAAGCGAGAATCGAACGTGCGAGTTATGTAATATGGCTGCTCCTAACGGACCACCAAACCCGGTCCTAATCCTCCTCCCGATAATCAAAATGTAGCTCCCGATCTCCGAACGATGGAGGAGATATGTCAACCTACCATGTAACGGGAGGAGGACCCATTACGCACGACTAATTTTCAAGCTACCGATTTTAGCTTGAAACATCATATGATAGAACAAGTAAAAACAGCTTGTCAATTTCATGGTTTACGGATGACGATGCAAACAAACATCTTGATAAATTTTTGACCGTCACCGAGTATGAAACAGAATGGGGTCTCCGATGGACGCCCTTCGTCGTATCTTTTCCCATACTCTTTGACTCATCATGCCACGTCTTGGTTTGATCGACTCAGAAGAATTGATTCATACCTTCGAGGAAATGGTTTCAAGTTTACGGCGAAGTATTTTCCACCGTCGATGGTGACGGTTGAGAAAGCGATATCGATAATTTCGGCAATATCCGACGAATCTTTGTTTGAAGCTTGGGAACGATATAAGCTTGCGATTGATCGATGTCCGAATCATAACATGTTTCTTGTCACTCAAATTGATACGTTTTATAATGGCTTAACGTTGAGACACCGTGAAACAATCAATGCTGCTGCCGGTGGAACTTTCATGAAAAGACGTCCCGAGGAATGTTACGATCTTATTGAGAACATGACCGCTCAGTATAACTATTGGGATTCTACGCGAAGGGGTGCATCATCTCGATCAAATCGTCTTCTCTCTCGAAATAGCCACCATGATCAAAAAGATCGACGATATCTTACGGATTACTCAGACGAATAATCGAATCGAATCAACAAGTGAAAGCGGTACACCGATTTGTGAGACTTGTGGAGGTCCACATTCTTATTCCGAGTGCCCAGCCGACGGTGGCTACGCACATGAGAATGTTTATGTTTGCTACGGGAAACTACAATCAACCGCAAGGAGATCGAAATCTTCTTAGCTACCGTTCAAACAATTATCTCGGACCTCTCGGTTTCAACCAACCTCAACAACAAAACCAGAATCAAAACCGTTTCAATGGTAACCATCATGTTAATCAGAACCGAGGAGCTAATTTTAATCAACACTACCAAGCTCCTCCAACTCAAGTTTACCAACAACCACCTCCTCCTCAACAATCTTATCAAGCACCTCCTCAAGTCGCCCCGAACAACGATTTTCTAACTTACATGAAGAACTCTGATTACATGATTCACAAATGAATGCCCAAACCGTCAAGTTATCTCACACAAGCTATCCACTTGTGAATGACTAACCGTAAGAAACTTAAAACAGTTCAGACACTGATTCGCTGATAATGAAGGCTTAAGGGTATGTGTGTACGGATAAAACCTCAATATCGATATCAAAAATAATCACGAAGATAGATTCAAAATTCCTTTAGGAAAAAGAATAATAAATCAAATCCCGTGTGTGATCGTTGATACGGATTAGTCAACCCGACTCGTTTCCCAACGAGGCGTGAATTGCCAACGTCGTTATAGGTTTGGAATTTAATGCTCGATGTTTTGATTTGTGATTTTATTAAACTACGTAAATAGGGAAATTAATTAAGGGAATCTATTCTACGGGAAATCCTAAGTGCGAATTAACTAAAACGTAATTAATAAAACGTAAATAAAATACAACTACGTCTAAATAAAATCCTAAAAATGCCTAAAATTACTTTTACTCTAGAAATGCAATGTGAAAACTAATTATGAATTAAAACTATTTTTTAGGATTTTTCTGGATTTTTTTAGAATTAAAGACTAATTTTTAACTTTAAAAACTAATTTAAAATACTAAAAATTATAAAAATCAAAGAGAAAAATATGAAACTATTTTTATAAAATCTAAATAATCCTAAGAGAATTTTCAAAACTATTTTTTTTTTATTTTTCTAATTATTTTCAATTTTCTACTAATTTAAAACTATTTAAAACTAATTTAAATTGTGAAAAATACCAAATAAAAGGGGAAAAATAGGGAAAAATATTTTTTATGCTTTTTATATTTTTCTTAAACTTGGAAAATTGAAAAATTATTTTTTGGAACTTTTTCTGAATTAATTGCAATAAAAGCTATTTAAAAGTGCCTAAAAATTGTTTTAAATTGAGAAAAATAGCAAACAGTGACCCAAAATTATGAAAAACTCAGGAAAATTCTAAAATCTTATTCTAAATATATGAAAAATATAAAATTCTAAGCTTATGTGAGAAATATAAGAGTCAGTACAAACTGTTTAGAAATAAGCTAAAAAGAATAAGCAAACAAGTGAATTAAGCTTCCAAACAGTGACTGAAGCTAAGTTATGCTAGAATAAGCTAATATCAACTAATTGCACCTAATCCTAACAAGCTACAAGCTCTGTCTATAGATTTAAGCAAACTGCCTACTTAAGCAAAAGCAAGTAATTACCCTAAGTTTGAGCTTAACCACAGGCTTATTCAATAAGCCAAACTAATAAGCAAAAGTGCAGTCCTCAAGACCACCAAGTAAGCTACAAATAAGCCAATTTTTAGACTCTAACTCACTGAAATGAATCCAATGCAAAGTCGCAAAGTTGGCACTGATTCACACTCAGTTCTGAGTGTGAACAGGCAAAATAAAAGGCTGAATTGAGCAGTGATTTGAAGATTAAAAAGACTTGATAAGACTTGACAAAAGCGGTTTCAATACTAGACCAAATGAATTTGTAAATCCCAAAGTTACACTAGATTTGGATTTAAAATGAACCTGTGAGAGATCAAACAAGTTTTGCAAAAGCGAAAATCTCACTTTTGACTTTCAACAACAGGACTGAATTTTGACTTTGATGAGATTTGATCCAAAGTAGTGAACTGATTTTAATGTTATTAGACTAATGATGATGACAGCAAGCTAGATCTACTTGTTTTAAGCCTAAATGCAGATTGATAGCTACCGATTTTACAGTAATGAAATCAAAAGGCGTTTCACAAAGTGATTTTGACCTTATGAATATTTGGATGCAATAACAAGACCATATGTATGAACTAGACCTTATTAAGCCTACGGCAACAAAACTAATCCCATTGAATCAACCTTTATCACGAAAAAGCTTATGATCCAAACACTCTTATTATATCTCAACTATGCAATCTACAAAGAAAGTTCTAACCTAATCACAGTTATCATTAAAAGCAGATCTAACGAGTAATTTTTCACTAAATTATGCGGATATTACAACTCAAATATAAACCAAAAGAAGTATATTGCAATTTGACAGAATTGAAATAAGCTAACACTTACAAGAAGTCCTAGCCACAATGGCTTGCAACCAATGGAACAGTGAACCACTAATCCTAAACCATTATCAACCCCAATATCAACTTATTTCAACCAAATCCAGGCTAGATCAGTGCAGAACCATAGAACCAATGAAACTGTATTGTTGACTTTTGTTGACCAATTGAGAAATTTGAGTTTGAAACAAAAATAAGCTCACAATAAGCTATCACAAGCTTATATGAACCTATTGAATCAGTAGCTAAGTGTGACTCAATCCATAGAACAGTTTCATATGTTTTTTTTATTTTTCAATTATTTAATCTGATGTTTTTTGTATTTTTGAGTAGGATGAGAAATGAGCTAAAAACAGATTATTAATGTTGAAATAAGCAATTAACAAAGAGAATAAGCAGATTTAAAATACAAACATTTAAACAATTACTTGAAAATTAAAAGCTAAGTTTTATTAATATAAGAAATTTGAGTACAAAAAAGGAATTACAAAATACTTAAATCATTAAAATGAAAATACAACTATCTATTGCTACTGAAAATTTAAAGAAGAAGAGAGATTATCACAATGTGAACGAATAAGGTCTTTTTATAGCTGAGCACAAGGTCTTGGAAGCTTCTGGAATGCACAAATGTGTGCTTCTTTGAGTCATTTGCAACCTTTGGATCACCTTCTACGTATCCCACTTGATATCCACCCTTTGATTAGATCAGCCACGTTATTTCGACCAACGAGAGAGCAGATATTGGACTTGAGCACACGGATAGTGACTGGCATCCCCATGTGTCGGTGGTGTGTGTCAGAGGAAAGTACAAGTATACCCTTAATCTCTGTTAAATTGACCAATTGACCAAGTGGGTAATTAGGGTTCTTATTGTTTCCAGATTTGGGGTAAAAAACGCGCGGGTGAGTTTTTTTATATTTCTTTGATTTACTTTGACCGGGTTGTGTGGGCGTTGACTCGGGTATAAGTAAGGTGTACGGGTTGGATATAAAGGGTTGGCTGGGTTTGGATAGTGGACCGGGTTGTGTTTTGTATAATTGGGCCGTGGGTTTGTTTATTTATTTCGGGCTAGGACTAGAGATGTAGCCATTTAAGCTTATAAGGACCAATTATGTGCAAACTGAAACTTCAAGGACCAAAACTGTAAATCTGGAAATCTCTTTCAAGGGCCTTTCTTGTCAATCTTAAATAATCCAAGGGTTGATTTTGACAATTCCAGAAATTTGAGGGATCACTCTTGCCAAAAGCTCAAATTTCAGGGACTAATCTTGACATTTCTTCAAACTTGATTAAAACTTCCAAAAATCATCCTTAGAGAATAAAATCTTCCAAAATGCACAATCCCGACCTTCCAGTTCAGCTCAAACTCTCTTGATCTCTCGTGCTCGGATTTACGTCTGATTTGGCTTCTTTTTGTGTGTTTTTACATATCCGTACCTGCACAAGCAAAAACTCAAGAAACATGCAAATGTTAGCAATAAACGGCTCTTTCTTGGTTATTTTGGGTCAGTTTTGATAATGAAAAGGTAGGTGTTTTAGCACATACCAAAATACCCCAGACGAGACCATTGTCGTGTCCTCACGCAATGCAATCAACTCACGCTTCTAAAACCAAGGATTTCAATCTCTTTCTACTAAAGCTATGAAGAAGTAGCAAAGATTCCTCAAAAGAGATTAAGAAATCCTTAATTCTAAAAACGCCCCGTTTACCTTTTAAATTTACATATATAGATATTACGATTAAGCACATTCCGGTTATGAATGACGGTTTGTTGAACTTTCATGTCGATTAATAACTCCAACATTTTTCAAACGACACATTAGGATCATGGAGTAGAAAACACAACACTGCGTGAAGTGACCATACGGATAGAATACATCGTCCCTGATTTTTCACAAGTCCCAAACTAAGCGTAAAACCGAAATCATTGTTAAGTATGACTCTAGATGCTAACACTACCCATGGAAGTTACTTGTGTAAATACCTTTTGCTCCCATTTTCCTATTTTCCTCTAGATTTTTTTATTTTTGTGAGAAAAGAAATTTCTTCAAATTCTCATTTCGATAAGAATTAATCCGATAAAGATATGAAGCTAAGTCGCTAATTAGTTATCGGCCTTCTCTCAAGAACCATTGTCCCAAAAATGAGGTCCACATCAAGGAATTTTTATTCACTTATATTTTTGACTTTTCCATTTTCATTTTTTTTTTTTTTTTTTAACAAATATACTTTTACTTATATGAGCTATGAACTACGGAGCTTCACGGGGTAATTCCAAGACTATAGGCTTCATGAAATGAGGATCCCGCTGGCTAGGCTAAGACCTCACTCAATCCCGGCTAAAGATCCAAGGGTCCGATCTCGACACCGCAGCTCATAACTTTACTTATTACATATCACTTATTACTTATTTATTACGAATCCTTGATGTGTACCCAATTTTTAAAACAAAGATTCTTTTAAGAAGATAAAGAACTAACTATCGCCAAAAACTCAACATCTCTAATTATTTATTAGACAGATATGGGGTGAAACAATTTTGTGGGAACAAAAAGCCATAAGTACCTTTGATGGGCTCTAAAGAGAACCAACTACTCCACGCTTAGCATCTAAACTCATAAGTAACTCTATCATTCCTCGATCTCCATAAATTTAAAATCCCAAATAATGAGATCCGCGGATGCTTAGCCGATAATTTTTAGATTATCTATGGTAAAGGGAACAAGCTAGGCTCAACACGCGGTCAAGTCGAATTCTATTCCTACTCTCACCAGCGGAAAGTCAACAAGGTGTCAAAACATATATTAACTTAGCTAATGCTTCATCTAATGAAATCAAGTTATGCATATTTAAAGTCACTCAGGGAAACTTGCAAATTCTTGGCCTTGTGAGCTAGAATTCGCATTTTATAGCTTCCTATCTAAGAGACTAGCAAACTTTTCAATCAAAAAGACTTAACAAAAGCTTAAAAAATTTTAAATTTTGCTCATTTATAGCACAATTTTTTTTTCATTTTCTAAGGAAAAACGGGGTTGCGAGAGTACACGACAAAAATAAGCAAGTGCGGTCAAATCAAATCGAAGATTACCCTACCCCAGACTAGAACGAAACATTGTCCTCAATGTTTAAAACAAGGGTATCAACGAAAATCTAAAAGCCATTTATTAAGTATGCTCAAAGATAAATGTTAGTCGATAAGATTAGGATATCGGATTTCCATAAGCAACGATCATGAAAATCGAGTGGAGAAAAGACAAACTTCGAGCACGAGAGTCTTTATATCGGGAACATCCTAAACAAAACATCACAAACAACCAAACAAGAAATCAAGAAGAGGCTAACCCCTTCACGTCACTTATTAGAAAATAGAAAGAAGATAGAGATAAGCATGGGGTTCCTCCCATGAAGCCTCTTGCTATTTTTGGTTACCGAGTCGCTAGCTTGACTCGATCCCCGAATTCAGTTGTCCTTAGGGAAAGTTTGGAGATCCGGGACAACCATAGATGGGATGTCCCCTCCAAAATAATGTTTCACACGATGGCTATTCACTTTGAAATTAGGGCCATCGAGTTGAGAAAGCTCCACCGTTCCATAAGGGAAAACACGAGCAGCGGTGAATGGTCCTGACCAACGGGTTTTGAGTTTGCCCGAGAATATCTTCAATCGAGAGTTAAAAAGTAGAACTTGATCACCAACGTTGAAAACGCGGTTTTTGATTTTAGAATCATGAATCCTCTTAGTCTTCTCTTTGAAAATCAAAGAATTCTCGTAAGCCCGATCCCTAAGCTCATTTAATTCATTCAATTGAACTTTCCGGTGATCACCCGCAGTCTTAAGATCAAAGTTAGCATGTTTCAAGGCCCAGAATGCCTTATGTTCGAGCCTCATGGGCAAGTGACAAGCTTTTCCATACACCAACTTAAATGGGGTGCACCTGATGGGTGTCTTGTATGCGGTGCGGAAAGCCCATAATGCATCATCTAACTTATCGGCCCATGAAGCTCGATTTTCTCCTACTGTCCTTTCTAAAATTCTTTTCAAACCACGATTGGAGACCTCAACTTGTAAAGCAAAGGCGCGTTTTCGGGTGATCTGTGTAGAAAGACGATGGGTAACTCCATATTTAGCCATAACTTTAGCAAATTGTTCATTACAAAATGGGTACGCGATCGATGATAGCACGAGGTGCTCCGAATCGGAAAACAAATTCTTCAAAACTTAACAACCACTCGAGTCATTGGTGGGGAGCGCCTCGCTTCAACCCATTTAGACAAGTAGTCGACGGCCACGAGGATATACTTATTTCCCCTAGATGATGGAAATGGCCCCATAAAATCGATGCCCCACACGTCAAAAATCTCACAAACTTGAATAGCATTTTGTGGCATTTCATCCTTTTGTGAAATTTTCCCTTGACGTTGGCAAGAATCACAAGATTTGACTAAATCATGAGCATCTCGATATATGGTAGGCCAATAAAAGCCAGAATCAAAAACCTTTTTAGCGGTGTAGCTTACACCATGATGGCCACCAGTGGGTCCGTTATGGCAAGCATTGAGAATATCAAGAGCCTCTTGGCCATGAACACACCGCCGGATTACTTGATCCGCAAAAATCTTAAACAAGTATGGATCGTCCCTGCAATAATGCTTAACATCTTTGAAAAACTTTTTTTCTTGTTGGGGACGACATCCCTTTCACGATGAAATTGCCCGCATGGTAATTTGCAAAGTCGTCAAACCATGGGGTGTTTGGGTCTTTCTTAGCAATCATCCTAAGTGTCTCAAGAGGAAATGTTTCCGTGATCTCCTTTTGCTCGAGCACACTTTGATGGGGATTCTCAAGTCTAGATAAGTGATCGGCGTGAGGTTCTCGCTCCTTTTTTGTCAAGAATAGTAACATCAAACTCTTGAAGGAGGAGAACCACGAGTAATTGTGGCTTGGCATCTTGCTTTGCCAAAAGATACTTGAGGGCAGAATGGTCGGTATACACTATGGTCTTTGACAAGACAAGATAGGGTCGGAATTTCTCGAAAGCATAAACAACGGCCAATAATTCCTTTTCAGAGAGTGTAATTGTGTTGGGCCTCAGATAATGTCTTACTCGCATAGTGTATGGGTTGAAAATGTTTTGATTTACGTTGCCCCAAGACTGCCCCAATTGCATAATCACTTGCATCACACATAAGCTCAAAGGGCAAATCGGTCGGGGGCAACTAAAATCGGTGCTTGATTAATTTCTTTTAAGAATATTAAACGCTTCAACACATTCATTGGTGAAGATAAGCGGAGCATCCTTTTCAAGGAGATGGGTCAGAGGGCGGGCTATCTTAGAGAAATCTTGGATGAAGCGGCGATAGAAACCGGCATGACCCAAAACTCGAATACCTTTGGCGGTAGTGGGATGAGGAAGTTTAGCTATAACATCGACTTTAGCTCGGTCGACCTCAATTCCAGATTTTGAAATCTTATGGCCGAGGACAATGCCCTCTCGAACCATGAAATGGCACTTCTCCCAATTCAAGAACAAATTGGTGTCTTCTTATTTGAGCATGTGGTCTAGATGAGAGAGGCAAGAAGTGAAAGAATCTCCATAAACCGAGAAATCGTCCATAAAACTTCCATAGACTTCTCGATCATGTCATGAAAAATAGCCATCATGCACCTTTGGAACGTACCGGGAGCATTGCATAAGCCAAATGGCATTCGTCGGTAAGCAAACGTTCCATAAGGGCAAGTAAAAGTCGTTTTCTCTTGATCATGCGGATCAATCGAAATTTGAAAGTAACGAGAAAAACCATCAAGAAAGCAATAGAACTCATTCGCTAAGCGTTCGAGCATCGATCCATAAAGGTAGCGGGAAATGATCCTTTCGTGTAGCATCATTCAACTTCCGGTAGTCAATACATACCCTCCATCCGGTGATGAGGCGTGTGGAAATCAATTCATTATCTTCGTTCATAACAACGGTCATTCCACCTTTCTTAGGAACACAATGGATAGGGCTAACCCATGAGCTATCGGAGATGGGTAAATGATTCGGCATCGAGGAGTTTAAGAACTTCCCTTTTGATAACCTCATGAATTTTCGGATTAACCCTACGTTGTTGTTGAATAACGGGTTTGCAATCGTCTTCGATTAAGATCTTATGAGTACAAAAGCGAGGTTTATGCCTTTGATATCGAAATTTGCTTAGCGATGGCACTCTTATGTTTACGAAGAATCTCCAAAAGTGCGGTTTCTCCTCATCTTTCAAGTTTTTAGCAATGATGACGGGAAACTTGTTCGGTTTTTCAAGAAAAGCGTATTCAAGATGAGGAGGTAAATCCTTGAGCTCTGGCTCCGGAGGTTTTTCATTAGACGTTTGTACTTCTTTGATTTCTTTAATCGTAATCTTTTTCGGAGGGAGTGTCGGTGATGGATCTTCATTTAGCAATTGTTCAAGATAAAGGATATCTCCCTCAGAATCATAAACACCATCATCAATTCCCGGTGGAATCGATTCGTCGATAACAGAAACTCATCGATCTCTTCCAAAGGAAGTCACCTCCCTCAAGCGGAGTAAGAGAGGGAAGAGTCGGCAATTATAGGCTCAGTTGTTGTTGAAAGTGAATCGTAGAATTGTGAGCAAAACGAGAGAACTTCTTGAGCGTATTCCTCACAAGAAACATCAATAACGTCGATTCGATTGATGGAAGCATCGTCGTAATTTGAGGAGTACCTGCGTCGTTTGATTAATGTTGAATGTGACGGCTTCTTGATTAACTCTCAACGTAATCTCTCCTTCGAACACATCAATTAAGGCACGACCGGTCCGTAAGAAACATCTTCCAAGAATAATGGGTACTCGAGGGTCGGCATCGAAATCTACCACAACAAAATCCGCGGGAAAATAGAACTCCCCTCTTTGACAAAGACATCCTCGGCTATACCCTTTGGGCGGGTCGGTAGAACGTCGGCTAGCTCGAGGTCATACACGTTGGGGTAAGTGGGGGTAACGAAAGTTCTCGATTGAATTTGGCATTAGATTGATACTCGCCCAAGATCGGCCAAGGCGGAGCATTGAACAATTCCTTGAAAATTACATGGAATGAGGAATTTGTCGGGGTCTCCTAACTTCTCGGGAAGTTTCTTGAGGATAACCGCCGAACAATTCTCATTCAGATATGTCGTAGCAAGCTCATATAGTTTCTCCTTGTTTGTAAGCAATCCCTTAATCGTAGAAGCAAGTTTAGGCATTAAGAGAAGGGCATCCGCCATGATCTCCACATTCAAGTCTTTGAAGATTTGGAAAAACGTTTCCATTTGATGATTTGACTTTTCACGAAGAGTTTGATCTTTAAGACGAGACGGATATGGGATAGACGGTTTCGGATTAGCTTTCTTCACATTCATGGGAGCATCTTCGGGCTCAGAATCTTGGACAACGTGGGTTGGACATTCTCGATACTCCCCTTATCAGTAAGGAAACGGGTCCTTTGTCACCCGGTCTCACGGTCTACACACATGAGGAAGAAGAAGTGTTAGTGGTAGGAACCGTGGGTCCATCAAGCTACACCGGGTAGTGATTGCTTTCATGTCACCTCTCGGGTTTGGAATCGTATTTCTTGGAAGAGAACCGGAACGAGGGTTGAACGTAGACGGTGATTGCTTTGAAAGAAACTAGCCATCATATTCCTTATTTCAGTCATTTGTTTGTTGCTTGTAGCTTCCATTTCCTTTTTGAAGTCCGTCCTCATGCCGTTAATTTGATTTTGCAAACTTTTAATGGTGTAATCAGAGTTCTTCATGTAAGTTAGAAAATCGTTGTTCGGGGCGACTTAAGGAGGTGCTTGATAAGATTGTTGAGGAGGAGGTGGTTGTTGGTAAACTTGAGGTGGAGGAGCTTGTCCATGATTAACATTAGCTCCTCGGTTCTGATTAACATTATGGTTACCATTGAAACGGTTTTGATTCTAGTTTTGTTGTTGAGACTGGTTGAAACCGGGAGGTCCGAGATAATTGTTTGAACGGTAGCTAAGAAGATTTCGATCTCCTTGCGGTTGATTGTAGTTTCCCGTAGCAGCATAAACATTCTCATGTGCGTAACCACCGACGGCTGGGCACTCGGAATAAGAATGTGGACCTCCACAAGTCTCACAAATCGGGTGTACTGCTTTTACTTGTTGATTCGATTCGATTATTCATCGAGTAATCCGTAAGATATCGTCGATCTTTTTGTTCATGGCTATTTCGAGAGAAGGCGTATTTGATCGAGATGATGCACCCCTTTCGGCGGTAGAATCCCAATAGTTGTAATGAGCGGTCATGTTCTCAATAAGATCGTAACATTCCTCGGGACGTCTTTTCATGAAAGTTCCACCGGCAGTAGCATTGATTGTTTCCACGGTGTCTCAACGTTAAGCCATTATAAAACGTATCAATTTGAGTGACAAGCAACATGTTATGATTTGGACATCGATCAATCGCAAGCTTATATCGTTCCCAAGCTTCAAACAGAGATTCGTCGGGATATTGCGGAATTCTGATATCGTTTCTCAACTTCGTCACCATCGACGGTGGAAAATACTTCGCGAAACGAAACCATTTCCTCGAAGGTATGAATCGAATTCTTCGGGGGTCGATCAAACCAAGACGTGGCATGATGAGTCAAAGAGTATGGGAAAGATCGAGACGAAGGGCGTCGCCGGAGACCCCATTCATTTCATACTCAGGTGGCGGTCAAAAATTTATCAAGATGTTTGTTTGCATCGTCATCTGGTAAACCATGAAATTGACAATTGTTTTTTACTTGTTCTATCATATGATGTTTCAAGCTAAAATCGGTAGCTTGAAAATTAGTCGTTGCAATGGGTCCTCCCCTCCCGTACATGGTAGGTTGACATAACTCCTCCATCGTTCGGAGATCGAGAGCTACATTTTGATTATCGGGAGGAGGATTAGGACCGGGGTTTGGTGGTCCGTTAGGAGCAGCCATATTACGTAACTTCGAGTACGTTCGATTACGCTTCGAAGTCGTCTAGATGAGATCGAGTGCGCATGCACTTAAAAACCAAGTCAATTAAAATGATACGGTATTCGAAAACACAGTGAACTTAACCAATAATCCCAAGTGAATAAATCACTTCTATAAGACAAACGCACAAGCGATCGGAGAAGCTTATTAGGTCAGCGCGAAGCTTATTAAAACCAGCTTCTTCTGGCCGCAATTTAATGTCAGGCCGTCCTTATACCCACCACACAGTTTGTTTATCAAATAGAAATAAATCGACTCACAAGCGACACAAAGGCAAGTTTTGATCTTTAGTTCGGGAACTTATTAATAATAACACCTCCGTTGAGAATGTTATATAATTGATGTATTCTATTTTAGCTCAAAAACAAAAAAAGAAAATCTTTTTGTATTTTTAATATGATATATATATATACAAAAGAAAAAGGAAAATATTTTTTTACTCTTTTTTTTTTTAATTTATAGAAAAATAGTAACTTCACGAATGAAGGATCTCGAGTCACTAATCGTCAAACCTCAATCGATATTGTCGTGACCTCAACCTCGGCGTAAAATTTGATTCGCAAATGAATGCCCAAACCGTCAAGTTATCTCACACAAGCTAGCCACTTGTGAATGACTAATCGTAAGAAACTTAAAGCAGATTCGGACACGATTCGTGATAATGAAGGCTTAAGGGTATGTGTGTATGGATAAAACCTCAATATCGATATAAAAAATAATCACGAAGATAGATTCAAAATTCCTTTAGGAAAAAGAATAATAAATCAAATCCCGTGTGTGATCGTTGATACTGGATTAGTCAACAGAATCGTTTCCCCAGCGAGGCGTGAATTATAACGTCGTTTATAGGTTTGGAATTTAATGCTCGATGTTTTGATTTGTGATTTTATTAAACTACGGAAATAGGGAAAGTAATTAAGAATCTATTCTCAGGAAATTATAAGTGAAATTAACTAAAGCGTAATTAATAAAAGCGTAAATAAAATACATACGTCTAAATAAAATCCTAAAAATGGCTAAAATACTTTTACTCTAGAAATGCAATGTGAAAACTAATTATGAATTAAAACTAATTTTTAGGATTTTTAGGATTTTTAAATTAAAGACTAATTTTTAACTTTAAAACTAATTTAAAATACTAAAAATTATAAAAATCAAAGAGAAAAATATGAAACTATTTTTATAAAATCTAAATAATCTAAAGAATTTTCAAAACTATTTTTTTTATTTTTATAATTATTTTCAATTTTCTACTAATTTAAAACTAATTTAAATTGTGAAAAATACCAAATAAAAGGGGAAAAATAGGGAAAAATATTTTTTATGCTTTTTATATTTTTCTTAAACTGGGAAAATTGAAAAATTAATTTTTGGAACTTTTAGATTAATTGCAATAAAAGCTATTTAAAAGTGCTAAAATTGTTTTAAATTGAGAAAAAATATAGCAGTGACCAAAAATTATGAAAAACTTCAGGGAAAATTCTAAAATCTTATTCTAAATATATGAAAAATATAAAATTCTAAGCTTATGTGAGAAATATAAGAATTTGTAGTACAAACTGTTTTGAAATAAGATAAAAGAATAAGCAAACAAGTGAATTAAAGCTTCCAAACAGTGGTGAAGCTAAGTTATGCTAGAATAAGCTAATATCAACTAATTGCACCTAATCCTAACAAGCTACAAGCTCTGTCTATAGATTTAAGCAAACTGCCTACTTAAGCAACAGTAATTACCCACAAGTTTGAGCTTAACCACGGGCTTATTCATAAGCCAAACTAATAAGCAAAAGTCAGTCCTCAAAGACCACCAAGTAAGCTACAAATAAGCCAATTTTTAGACTCTAACTCACTGAAATGAATCCAATGCAAAGTTCACAAGTTGGCACGATTCACACTCAGTTCTGCGAGTGTGAACAGACAAAATAAGCTGAATTAGACAGTGATTTGAAGATTAAAAGACTTGATAAGACTTGACAAGCGGTTTCAATACTAGACCAAATGAATTTGTAAATCCCAAAGTTACACTAGATTTGGATTTAAAATGAACCTGTGAGAGATCAAACAAGTTTTGCAAAAAACTGAAAATCTCACTTTTGACTTTCAACAACGGACTTTGAATTTTGACTTTGATGAGATTTGATCCAAAGTAGTGAACTGATTTTAATGTTATTAGACTAATGATGATGACAAAGAGCTAGATCTACTTGTTTTAAGCCTAAATGCAGATTATTAACTCGATTTTTGATAATGAAATCAAAAGGCAGTTTTCAGTGATTTTGACCTTATGAATATTTGGATGCAATAACAAGACTGATATGTATGAACTAGACCTTATTAAGCCTACAGCAACAAAACTAATCCACTGAATCAACCTTTATCACAGAAAACAGTTATGATCCAAACACTCTTATTATATCTCAACTATGCAATCTACAAAGAAAGTTCTAACCTAATCACAGATTATCATTAAAAACAGATCCAACGATAATTTTTGGCTAAATTATGCAGATATTACAACTCATATATAAGCCAAACAGTAATTGCAATTTGGCAGAATTGAAATAAGCTAACACTTACAAGAAGTCCTAGCCACAATGGCTTGCCCAATGGAACGATGAACCACTAATCCTAAACCATTATCAACCCCAAGATCAACTCATTTCAACCAAATCCAAACTAGATCGTGATGCGGGAACCATAGAACCAATGAAACTGTATTGTTGACTTTTGTTGACCAATTGAGAAATTTGAGTTTGAAACAAAAATAAGCTCACAATAAGCTATCACAAGCTTATATGAACCTATTGAATCAGTAGCTAAGTGTGACTCAATCCATAGAACAGTTTCATATGTTTTTTTTATTTTTCAATTATTTAATCTGATGTTTTTTGTATTTTTGAGTAGGATGAGAAATGAGCTAAAAACAGATTATTAATGTTGAAATAAGCAATTAACAAAGAGAATAATGATTTAAAATACAAACATTTAAACAATTACTTGAAAATTAAAAGCTAAGTTTTATTAATATAAGAAATTTGAGTACAAAAAAGGAATTACAAAATACTTAAATCATTAAAATGAAAATACAACTATCTATTGCTACTGAAAATTTAAAGAAGAAGAGAGATTATCACAATGTGAGCGAATAAAAAGGTCTTTTTATAGCTGAGCACAAGGTCTTGGAAGCTCTGGAATGCACAAATGTGTGCTTCTTTGAGTCATTTGCAACCCTTGGATCACCTTCCACGTTTCCCAAATGATATCAACCCTTGATTAGATCGACGCGTTATTTCGACCAATGAGAGCGGATATTGGACTTGAGCACACGGATAGTGACCTGCATCCCCATGTGTCAGTGTGTGTCGAAGAGAGAAGTACAAGTATACCCTTAATCGCTGTTAAATTGACCAATTGACCAAGTGGGTAATTAGGGTTCTTATTGTTTCGATTTGGGGTAAAAGCAGCGGGTGAGTTTTTTATATTTCTTTGATTTACTTTGACGGGTTGTTGTTCCGGGTTATAAGTAAGGTTACGGGTTGGATATAAAGGGTTGTTGGGTTTGGATAGTGGACGGGTTGTGTTTTGTATAATAATTGGCCGTGGGTTTGTTTATTTATTTTGGGCTAGGACTAGAGATGTAACCATTTAAGCTTATAAGGACCAATTATGTGCTTGAAACTTCAAGGACCAAAACTGTAAATCTGGAAATCTCTTTCAAGGGCCTTTCTTGTCAATCTTAAATAATCCAAGGGTTGATTTTGACAATTCCAGAAATTTGAGGGATCACTCTTGCCAAAAGCTCAAATTTCAGGGACTAATCTTGACATTTCTTCAAACTTGATTACAACTTCCAAAAATCATCCTTAGAGAATAAAATCTTCCAAAATGCACAAGACCTTCGGTTCAGCTCAAACTCTCTTGATCTCGTGCTGGATTTGGCTTTGCTTTGTGTGTTTTACATCGTACTGCCAAGCAAAACTCAAGAAACATGCAAATGTTAGCAATAAACGGCTCTTTCTTGGTTATTTTGGGTCAGTTTTGATAATGAAAAGGTATGTGTTTTAGCACATACCATTCCACCATTAAAAATTTGCAAAATCAAATTAACGGCATGAGGACGGACTTTAAAAAGGAGATGGAAGCTACAAGCAACAAACAGATGACTAGAAAAGGAATATGATGGCTAGTTTCTTTCAAGCCAATCAGCCGTCTACATCTTATTCTCAACCCTCGGGTTCCGGTTCTTTCCCAAGTAACACAATTCCAAACCCGAAGGGAGAAATGAAATCCGTTCCATTCGAGATGATGGGCCCTCGATGACTACTTCCTCTCCGGTGAGGAATGTAGCACAAGAGACCGAGGTGACAAAAGGATAATTCCTCTTGATAATGGAAAAGCAAATACGTCCAACCTCGGTTGCCCAAGTTCCTTATCTACTCATAATCCGAGTTCTAATCTTACATCTGCAATCTGTTCAATCACGATTCGACAAAATGAAAGTTGTTTCCGGAACCAAGTTCAAACTTAGTGATATGATCAAAGTCTGAAAAGATTTATGAAGTTGGAACAAATTTCAAAGATTTCACTTGAGCCTACACCGTTTAATTCTTCCTCGAACCAAGCTCCAGAAACTTGATCCCGAAATTTCTCCTTCCTTGCTCCTTAAATGAAATTAAGGAATGTAATGCCCTAATCGATTCAGGTGCAAGCATAAGTCTCATGCCTCTTGCGATATATCATGAGCTTGGATTGAACTCTTATACCGACTCGAATGCGACTATCGAATTAGCTAATCGAACAATTGCTCACACGGTTGGTGTTGTCAGTATGTAGTACAGTGGATAAATTCCATTTTCCCGATGGATTTCGCGTAGTTGATATAGAGGTGGCGAGTCCCTCTCACTTTAGGAAGACCATTCTTGAGAACAGCGAAAGTCATTGTGGATCATTACCAAGGAGCGTTGACGATGAAAAGGAAATGAAAAATAGTGTTCTATCCGAAGCGTCAAAACCTCCACGATGATCATTCGATTCATAGCATTGGTGTGATGATTTTCTCAAGAAAAGTGGTGATCCCATTTTACCATATGATCCGAATGATGTGAAGAACATTGAGCCTAAAACATCTCGAATTGATCTTTCAAGGTTTCGATCAAGTATATGACAATACAAGCTGAACGGAAAAGAAACAAGAAAAGGAGTCTACAGCGGTAGTGGTGGAAGCTGCTAACTCTGAGAGCACACGTACCTCCATTTCTAGAAAATCAACCTTCCTTTGAGTGGCAATCCCACTCCTTCTTACGAAATCATGGAACCTTCTTTGAGATATCTTTCAATCAAGAATCTTTCAAAAGCGTCATTAGCGAATCCCTTGAATTCGATTGAGAATATACTCAAAATTTTGAAAATCAACTCTTTGACGAAGAAAGTGAGAAGTTCACCGATGAACTTGCTCCTACCGACTCGATTTTCTCTGAGGATGAAGAAAAATCGATGATCCGTTTTCCGAGAAGAAAAGGAAGTGAAGTTGTCGATGAGATGAACTTGTTGATCCACAGGTCCAATATTATTTAGAGTGAATCCTCTCCTGGTGAGTTTCACATAGATGACACTTTGATCTCCTTCCTCTCCAGGGACAAGATTTTCAACCCCGTGGATGTTGATGAGTTTAATGCTAAAAATGTCATTCGAGATAAGGATCCTCTCTTGGATGCCTTCGTTGATGAGCCTTTCAGTCACACCTTTCTATACCATGAGCTCAGGCTTCTTTGGAGTATTCTCTTATCGATCCTTCATCCCAGATCGCCCGCAAAACCACCGGATGATGGATCGATCTTTCATATGCCTTATGTGAGTTTGGGAGGAGTCATTCCTTATGTGCTTGAGCCCGACATATTCTTTCCCTCCCAAACCCGGCCTCATTCTTTCGGAATGAGGATACCTTTTGACCGGTATCTCTACCATTTTCTTCCCCAAGGACAAATGAATTCGGGGACGAGTGAGGCTAGCGACTCGTTTAAGAAACAATGGCGCTTACGTGGGAGGCATTGTTATCTCTATCTTCTTTCTATTTTCTAATAAGTGGCGTGAAGGGTTAGCCTCTTGATTTCGTGTTGGTTGTTTGTGATGTTTTTGTAGGATGTTCGGATATGAAGACTCTGGTCAAGTTTGTCATTTTCTCTACTCGAGTTTCATGATCGATCTGATGGAAATCCGATATAAATCTTATCGACTAACGTTTATCTTTTAGAATACTTAATAAGCGGCTTTTAGATTTTAAGTGATACCCTTGTTTTAAACATTGAGGACAATGTCTCGTTCTAGTCTGGGGTAGGGTAATCTTCGATTTGATTTGACCGCACTTGCTTATTCTTTGTCGTGTTTCTCTGCAACCGTTTTCCTTAGAAAATGAAAAAATTGTGCTATAACTGAGAAAATTTTAAAATTTTTAAGCTTTTGTTAAGTCTTTTTGATTGAAAAGTTTGCTAGTCTTATAGACAGAAAGCTATAAAAAGCGATTCTAGCTCACAAGGCCAAGGATTTGCAAGTTTCCACAGTGATTTTAAATATGCATTACTTAATTTCATTTAGACGAAGCATTTGCTAAGCTAATATATGTTTTGACACCTTGTTGACTTTCCGCTGGTGAGAGTAGGAATAGAATTGACTTGACCTGACGTGTTGAGCCCTAGCTTTTCCCTTAACCATAGATAATCTAAAAAATTGCGGCTAAGCATGGGATCTCATTAATTGGGATTTTAAATTTGCAGAGATCGAGAAATGATAGAGTTACTTATGAGTTTAGATGCTAAACATGGAGTAGTTGGTTCTCTTTAGAGCCCATCGAAGGTACTTATGGCTTTTGTTCCCACAAAATTGTTTCACCCCATATTTGTCTAATAATAATGATGTGTGAGTTTTTGCGAAAGTTAGTTCTTTATCTTCTTAAAAGAATCTTTGTTTTAAAAATTGGGTACATCAAGGATCCGTAATAAATAAGCAATAAGTGATAAGTGAAAAGTAATAAGTAAAGTTATGAGTTCTGTTGTCGGGTCGGACCCTTGGATCTTTAGCCGGGATAAGTGAGGTCTTAGCCTAGCCGGGATTCTCATTTCATGAAGCCTATAGTCTTGGAATTACCCCGTGAAGCTAGTAGTTCATGGCTCATATAAAAGTAAAAGTATAAGTAAAAAAAAAAAAATTTTGTTTGAAAAATGTTGAAAAAAGTCAAAATATAAGTGAATAAAAATTTCCTTGATGTGGACCTCATTTTCGACAATGGTTCTTGAGGATAACTAATTATCGACTTAGCTTTGTATCTTTATCGGAATAAAAGTTATCGAAACGAGAAATTTGAAGAAATTCATTTCTCACAAAAATAAAAAAATCTAGAGGAAAATAGGAAAATGGGAACAAAAGGTATTTACACAAGTAACTTCCATGGGTAGTGTTAGCATCTAGAATCATATTTAACAATGATTTCGGTTTTACACTTAGTTTGGGACTTGGTAGAAATCGGGGGCGATGTATTCTATCCGTATGGTCACTTCACGCTGTGTTGTGTTTCTTACTCCGTGATCCTAGCATTAATCGTTAAAAATGTTGGAGTTATTGATCGGCCACGAAAGTTCAACAATGATCATTCATAATCGAATATGCTAATCGTAATATCTACATGAATTGTAAGGTAAGCGGGGCATTTTTAGTTAAGGCTTTCTTAATCTCTTTTGAGAATCTTTGCTACTTCTTATAAGTTTTAGTAGAAAGATTGAAATTCTTAGTTTTAGAAGCGTGATTGATTGCATTGTGTGAGGCGACAATGGTCGCAAATAAATTTTGATATGGTATGCTAACATGCACTAATTATCAAACAAACTTAAAATAACCAAAAAGGAGCGTTTATTGCTAATATTTGTGTTTTCTTGAGTTTGTGCTTATGCTGATGCGGATATGTAAAAACACACACAAAAGAACCATATCGATTAAATCCAGGCACGAGAGATCAAGAGAGTTTGGTGAGTCGGAAGGTCGGGGATTGTGCATTTTTGGAAGATTTTATTCTCACGAGGATGATTTTTTAGAGATTACAATCAAGTTTGAAGAAATGTCAAGATTAGTCCACGAACTTTGAGCTTTTGGCAAGTGATCTCAAGTTCTGGAATTGTCAAAATCAACCCCTTGGATTATTTGATTGACAATGAGAAAGGCCCTTGAAAGAGATTTTTAGAAAATCGAAGTTTTGGTCCATGAGTTTTCAGCTTATACATTTATTATACAAAATATACTTTTGGATCATTAGACTAGTCCTAAATACAAAATAATAAACAAAATCCAAGGCCCAAAATAATTTACCCGGTCCAATACATATTCCAAACCAAGCCAACCCGTTACCCAATATATCCAACCCGTATACCCTTTTTAACCCGAGTCAACGCCCAAACCCTGGTCAAACAATCAAACAAATATTAAAAATTACCCCGCGCCCAAATTTACCCCCAAACCTGCTATACCCATGAACCCTAATTACCCCCGCGTCAATTGGTCAAAATTACCGTAATTAAGGGCATAATAATGTACTTCGTCGACACCAGCACACATGGGGAATGACGGTCGACCATCGTGTGCTCATTCCCAATCTACGCTCTCTATTGGTGAAGCTACGTGGTATTCATGATCCAATGGTTGAAATTAATGGGATGAGGTGTATGATGATCCAATGGATGACAAGCAATCAAAGAAGCACAAATTTCAGCTTTCTAGATCCTTCCAAGAGCCTCAAGAGACCTCAAGCTCACCTATTTAAGACCCCTCATTCGTTCACATTGGATGTATCTCCTCTTCTTTTAATTTTTCAGTAGCATAGTTAGTTGTATTTCATTTTAATATTTTAAGTTTTGATAAGCCTTTGTAATTTACTCTTTGTACTCAAATTCTTAGATTAATAAAATTCAGTTTTTCATTTTTAAGTATTTGTTTAAGAGTTTATGTTTTAAATCTGCTTAATCTCCTTGTCTATTGCTTATTTCAATAATCCAAACCTGTTTCTAGCTTATTTCTTCATTAACTCAAAATTACAAAAAAATCAAATAAAATAATTGAAAAATAAAAAAAAACATATCAAAACTATTTTGTGGATTAAATCAACACTCAGATACTGTTTCACAAGGTTCATTTAAGCTTAATATAGCTTATAGTGAGCTTACTTCTGTTTTAAACTCAAATTTCTCATTGGTCAACAAAAGTCAAAGCTGCAGCTGCTACAGTATTTGGTTAAATTCTTGGTTTGATCATGGAAATGGGTTGAATCTGAATTTGGAAGTGGTTGAGTTTGATTTATTTGGGGTTGATAATGGTTTAGGATTAGTGTTCATTGTTTCATTGGTTGCAAGCCATAGTGGCTAGGACAACTTGTAAGTGCTAAAATCTGTTATATACATTTCATTCTCTGAATCTGTTGTTTGCATCTGAGTAGATTTATAATTATATTAAGTGAACTTTGTTTAATATCGGTTTAGAATAATCTAGTCATAATCGTTTTAGTTCACAATATTAGTTAGAAAGTAGTGTTTGGATTTGCTTGTAAAAGCGTGGTTGGGATAGTTAATCGGTCTGAGTAGTGGATACATGCTCATTTAGGTAATTGTAAGTGATCTCAAGTCGAGTTATAGCGGTTGTTCATCTTATAGTCAAAATCACCTTAGACACGTTGTCACTGAGGTATCTGTTGGATTTGTTAAAAATCAAAAGCTTGATTTAGGTTCAAATATCATTAGAATTGTTTAATATAACTTTGTTTGAGCTTATAAAATCATAATCAGTTTACAAATTAGAATCAAATCTCACAGAAGTCAAACCTTCAAACCATTTTCAAAAGTCAAATGATGTCAAAACCAGTTTTCATCAAATTTTGCAGGCTTTGTACAAGCTTCATTTAAGCTTAATTTTGTCTGAAATTAGGTATAAGTACTTTTTGGTTGGTGGTCTTGAGAACCACAAACCTGATTTGCACATTAGCTTATTGAATAAGCCTGTGCAGCATTTAAAGTGGGCCTAGATAAGCTGTTTTGCTTAAGTTAGGTTAGTATCAATCCTTGGTAGATTGCTTATTAGAGGTTAGGATTAGAAGTAATTAGTTGATGGAGGTACTTTTAGTATAAATTAGCTTGATGGCTTGTTTGGTAGCTTATTCACTTATTAGCTTATTTTAATTAGCTTATTTCATATGATCTACACATCAGCTTCTTATTCTTATACATAAGCCTTAGTTTTTATAATTTTCTTAGATTTAGAATAATATTTTAGATTTTAACTGAATTTTTCATTAATTTCATCACTGTTTGGTATTTTTCATTATTTAAATCAGTTTTTAGTTACTTTTAAATAGCTTTTATTGCAAATAATTAAGAAAAAGTTTCAAAAAATAATTTTTCAATTTTCCCAGTTTAAGAAAAATATAAAAAGCATAAAAAATATTTTCCTTATTTTTCCCCTTTTATTTGGTATTTTCACAATTTAAATTAGATTTAAATAGTTTTAAATTAGTAGAAAATAGGAAAATAATCGAGAAAAATAAAAATTAGTTTTGAAAATTCTCTTATGGTATTTTAGATTTTATAAAAATAGTTTCATATTTTTCCTTTGATTTTCATAATTTTTAGTATTTTAAATTAGTTTTAATAGTTAAAAACTAGTTTTTAATTTTAATAAAATCCAGAAAAATCCAAAAAAATAGTTTTAATTCTAAAATAGTTTTCAAATTACATTTCTAGAGTAAAAGTATTTTTAGGAAATTTTAGGATATAATTTAGACGTAGTTGCATTTTAATTACGTTTCGTTAATTACGTTTTAGTAATTTTGCACTTAGGATTTCCCGTAGAATAGATTCCTTTAATTACTTTCCCTATTCCCATAGTTTAATAAATCAAAATCATTAATCCAAAACATCGAGCATTAAATTCCAAACCAAAAACGACGTTGGCAATTCACGCCTCGTTGGGAAACGATTCGGGTTGACTAATCCGTATTAACGATCACACCGCGGGATTTGATTTAATATTCTTTTTCTAAAGGATTTTGAATCTATCTTCGTGATTATTTTTGATATCGATATTGAGGTTTTATCCACACACACCCTTAAGCCTTCATTATCAGCGATCGGTATATAGGCTGTTTAAGTTTCTTACGGTTAGTCATTCACAAGTGGCTAGCTTGTGTGAGATAACTTGACGGTTTGGCATCTCTTTTTGTGAATCAACGAACTTGGGTTTATTTTCTTCGAAGTAAAGATCAAGCTCCACAGATGATCATCACCTTTCCCATGAAAATTCAAGTTACTTCGAACAGTTAGGCAAGTCCGAGCAGGACAAAGGCTGAATTTGTGAACCAAACTTTTTCAAATTACTATGAGAAAGTGGGGATTGACATCAGACATCAATTGGGCGGAACACGAGAACAAAATGGGTTGTCAAAGATGAAATAAATGCGTTAGTGGAAGCTGCAAGAACGATGTTGATCAATGCAAAACTTCCAGTTACTTATGGACCGGTATCAGCTTGCTACACTCGAGCCGTTCTATGATAACCAAACGACAAAAACACCTTATCGCGCTTATCCATAACGAGAAAACCGAATCTCAAACACTTTCATGTATTTGGTGCTCTTTGTTACCGAATAATGATGCGTGATGACTTTGGAAAGCTCAAAGCCAATCTGACATTGGAATCTTAGTTGGATCTTGTGATAACTCAAGGGATCTTTGAATCTGGATATGTCGTTACAAAGGAAATTATGGAAACCATTCAATTTTGATAAGCTCCACGAGAGATGGCCACGAGCAAAATAGCTTGGAACCGGTCATAACCGTCTCAACTTCCCCGATCATCGGTGATCAATCATTTCAACTCACTCATCGTTAGATGGAAACTTTGTTTGCTCCTTTGTTTAGTGATGATTTTGATCAATGTGCTCGGATATATCAAATGTTTCCGCTGCTCAGCGATAATATTCAATCCACGATACACGAAACAACAACCAATGTTGTGAACCTCCGATTGAATCTACAACAATAGCCGAACAAACCTTCAATGGCGTTGATCATGCTGATGATCTTCTTAATCAAGATGTAAGCGCGGCAGTTATGATGGAAATGCGTTCTTTAACCCTTTAAGCGAGCTGCAACCTCGGATGTTCTTTGAATCTTCAACTAGCCATACGAATCCACCAAATCGCACAATGTATACCAACATCAACCCTCCAGCGCACCGATAGACTAAAAGATCATCCTCTTGGTAATATCATTGGCAACCCGAACCAACCGATTAACTAGACAAGCGCCTTGGTGACGAGAGAACTGCGCATTTATGCACTCACCGTTTGTCAATCAAACCAAAACATTAAAGAAGAAATGAGTTGTAACAACTGGATTGAATCCATGCAAGAAGAGCTGAACCAGGTTTAAGCGTTTAGAAGTATAGGAATTGGTTGAAAGACCAGCGAGGGTCTCGTCATTGGTCTCAAATGGATTTGGAAAAACAAGTTAGATGTTGAGAATTGGTTATCCAAAACAAGTCACGTCACGGTGGCTAAGGGTTATAGACGGGAAGAGGGATTGACTTTGAAGAATCATTTTCAGGTAGCTAGACTTGAGGTTATGCGGATTTTTTGGCATTGGCTCACATGAACATCATTGTTTATCGGATAGATGTCAAAGCGCTTTCTGAATGGTAGAAGGAAATAGTATATGTTAGTCGACCCGGAAGGATTTGTTGATCCATAGTTCCCTAATCATGTCTACAAACTAAACAAGGCTCTCTACGGTCTCAAACAAGCCCCCGTGGTATGATAAGTTGTCATCCTTTCTCCTTGAACATAATTTTATCAAAGGATCGGTCGACCCAACCTTTTTATTCAATATCATGGGGCACATATTTTAATTGTTCGATTGTGGATGACATCATTTTTGGTTTTACTCACAAAAAGTACTCAAACGCTTTTTCAAAACTAATGAAAACAAATTTTGAAATGTCAATGATGGGTGAACTTACGTTCTTCTTAGGACTACAAGTTCATCAATCACCCCGTTGTATTTTCTTAAGTCGGTCAAATATGCTGTTGAAATATTGAATAAACATGGAATGCAAAAGCGTGACACTTATGCTACACCAATGGTACATACAACAAGCTGGATCTTGATTTACATGGGAAATTAGTTAACCTACAAATCTTGAAATTATTAGGTCTCTCATGTATCTATGACCCGATAGACCGACATTGTAATTTCTGTATATCTTTGCTACGTTATCGGTGAAGACCAAGCTGAAAGACACCTCTACGAGGCTAAAGAATCCTCGATATGTAAAGGGAACCATTAATTTGGGATATGGTATCCGAAGGATTACGGTTTTGAACTAATAGCTTTTTGATCAGCCGACCACGTAGGATGCTTAGATTCACGGAAAAGTACTTGGGAGATTTACAATTCCTTGGTGATAAATAAGTGTCATGGCAATCGAAGAAACAGGATTGTACATCGCTGTCCTCAACTGAAGCATAATATGTAGCCATTTATGCGGACGAGAACACAACTCAAGGACTATGGTTACGTGTTGTGAACCCGTTATGCGTGACAATAGAAGTGCTATGCGATCTCGTGCAACACCGTTCAACACTCAAATTCAAAGCACATCGATATTCGATATCATTTCATCAAGATCATGTGGAAAAGTGCAGTTGAATTATACTTTATAGGTACAAAACACCAATTGTGGATCTTCTCACTAAGTTTGCCTCCCAAGAATTTCTTGATTTGATTCACCAGGTATTGGTATGAGGTGTTTGACTCGGAAGAAATTTGGATGAACTTTTAACACATTCTTAAAATGCCAAACACCAAAACCTCTTTTGTAAATATTTTTCAAAAAAAAATACAAAATTATAAAATCTGATAAAACCTAAAAATAATCTTCTATCTTATTTTCTATCTAAAATCAAACATCGCGAGTACAAAACTTCCATCAACACTGTGTTATATCAAACATTTCAAAATTTTCCCAAACAAGTGTTGAGGGGGAGAAAGTAAATATTTTGCAGTTTCATAAAACCTTGTACTTGCATGTTACCAAAAATATGTTGTTTCTTCAAATTTGGTGGATATTTATCTTGTTAAGTACTCTCCTCGGACTCAAATGTTTAAAAATTTCATCAAATCAAAATTCAAGGGGGAGTATCGTTAAGTTTCTTTCCTTAAATGATTTTTGTTTAAACAAAATGGAAGTTAATGGGTCTTGGTTGAAAATGTTTGAGGTTAAGGGACTAAAGTTGACAATCTTTCAAAATAATTTTAAACAAAATGTCCTTCCTACCATATTCAATGCTACAACTACTTGCATTAAATTTTCAAACCTCCAAGATCCACGGCTTGCATACGTTCTACAAATTCGTGCTACAAAATCAAAAACTGTAAGTGCCAAAAGGTTTAGATCATGTTTTAAACATTGGTTTTCAAAATCTTTTCAATCCAACGGTTAAATCTTTCAAAACCATTGATTTTGTGTTTACGCGTATGCGTAAGAACTTGCATCATGACTTAGTGTGTTTGTGATGAAATAGATAGTCTCAAAACCTTGTTAAATGAATTATGAAGCTATTTCTATCACTTGTTCTTACCCAGAAACACGATTTGATGATTTTTTTAAACTAGGGTTTATGAACAAATTTAGGGGTTTTCGCATAAGAATGTTTTGATACAATTAGATGGTCTCAGTTATATTATAATGTGTTAAATTGCATGAAATAGGCCTTAGATTACACCTAGAAACATCAAAAGTTGATAATTTGAATTTTAGGGTTTATAGGGTCGTGGTACATGAATCTTTTGATTCGTTGAGTGTTTTGTGTTATAACTTGTTGTAGACTACTCATTAGACTTCTAAGAACGTGCATAAACAATTCTTAATGATATCCTATGGCTAAATCTGATATGCATAGACTCTAGGTTTAGGGTTTTAGAATCTTACGCGTAAACTGTTCTTAGCATACATAATTGGATTTTATGCATGTTTTGTGTTTCTGAAAGTGTTAGGATTGCTTAGTAATCAAGTTGTTATGTTTATGTCTCACAGGTTGTTTGCACGTAAAGGATCAGAATTAAGATGTTCATGATGTTACGCTTATGAAATACCTTTATGCGTAAAGGTTACGCATAAGAGCAATCTGATGCGTAACTCTTACATAGGGGTCTATAGTTGGGACTACAGCGTATCCGGAAGGATATCGTAAACAGATGTTTCTGCGGCTTAAGGGTTACTCTTACGAGTAAAACTTCAGCGTAACTCCTCTGCCAAAAGCTTACTGCGTAAGCATATAAGCTAATGGTATAGTTTTGTAAAAATTCTTACGCCTAAGATTGCCCTTACGCTTAAGCTTATGCCTACGCCTAAAGCTCCTCGTTTACGCATAAGCTCACTTGCTTACGCTTAAGCCAATGTTTCACCCTGTTATGACATGTTACGTGTAAAATACTTATAATAGTTACTCTTAAGTCACAAAAACCAAAATGTTACTCATAAGCTCTCAAAAGTTAAAATGTTGTGTGTTTAAGTGATATTTGGACATTAAAACTTCAAAATTAACATACTCACGTAAGTTATCACATCAACTTCAATCAATTTGACTTAAAGTAACTTTGGACTCGTAACAGTCATAAACATGATAACTTCAATCAAGTAATTGGACAATAAAATCAAACTAAGACTAACCAATGTCTTTCAATATGTTGGTTGTTTTTTCTCAATACCTTTCAGAGCGCGAAATGGATGTCAATCAAGAAAATCTCAATGGCCCAAATGAGCTCACGATGGCAGATATCTTCCCCGTGGATTACCACAAAACCATCGGAAAGAACAATCTCAGAGTCGACTTCGACAACCTCACTTGTTCTAAATCCTCATGCAGAGTAGCAGTTGACATCCTCAAAGATCATCCCTTCCATTTCATGCTCACAAACTCTACTTCAGTACCCGAAATCTACATCCATCAGTTCTGGCACACTATGGATAAAATCGACGGTCAAGATGCACTGAAAGTAACCATTGGCACTAAGGAAGTGATAACGTTTTAAAAGGTACCTTTTTGAGGGGTCGTTTAAGGCCTTATTTGATCACTTTTGTATCCGTTATTACTTAATATCGTTCCTTTTCACTTTTAAGGTCTCGTGAAGGCAAATTCTTTGTAATGGCACTTATTTGGGCGAAAAGCGGCGGATATCACGAAGAAAATGGCCAAAGTCAAGAATCGAGACACTCCAATCTGAAAATACAAGGTGGCGGCGTCAGCTGCTTATACTGCGGCCGTGAGGAGGATTTTGTGACGGAAGAAGCTAAAACTCTTATTTTCAAGTGGCGACGTCAAGTTATAACAGAAGGTAAAATTACGCTGACTTCGGCCTAGATTCAATCCGGGGCGGTCGAAGCTGAAGACGGCGTCACAAGCACAAGGTGGCGCCGTGTCGCAAGTCTAACGTGGCCAAGGCGAAACCCTAATGGCGGCGACCCGGCGGCGTCACAAAACATAAGGTGATGCGTGCATGTGTAATCTTATATATAGAATCCGAATTTTTTTAGTATTTGTGTGTAGTCTTTTGGAGTAAAACCTAAAGAACAAAGAAATGTCTTATGCACAGTATTTTGGGGTTCCAAACCCTATCTTACACCAAGATAAGTGTTTTACTTCATTAATTCAATCATGTCTTTGATTATTTGTGTGTATGCTTGCATGTTTTCCATGTCCGGCTAATTTACTTGTGTGTTTGCTTAGGGAATATGAAACTTAATTATTGAATATTGATTGGTTGTCTCTTATCTTAGTTGATTAATGATCTAGTAATACGATAGGTCATTCGTTGTGTACTTAATGCTTGATTAAATCTTTGTGAACCTTAGAATACAACTCCTTGAGTAGTTGTAAGCTAAACCATCCAAAGAGTACCTTAGATTAAGAGTTTATTATCCCTAGTGGGTTTTGTAGACGAGACCCTTTGGTAAGTTCAAAGAGTTAGGGAACATCCGCATACCCTACGACTTTAGACACACAACAACTAAGAATAGGGCGTGATAATTCAACCACCAATAGGAGATAATTAAGGAGTAGTAAAACCTAAGTAAACATATCTTTAAACTATCATCACGAAGCACCAATAATTGACATAGACTACATACACCTTAGATTAGATAATTAGATAGAAGTAATGTCGGTAGCAATACCAACCCCAAATCCAACCCCGAGATTAGTACCTTTCAATTTCCTAGAAAACATAAAAGATAAAAAATAATCTTCCTCCACCCCAACCTTAGCGTAGTAACTTCTTACTAGCATTCCTATTCCTAGAATGATATTAATACAGTGGCATACCTAATTACTACACTACAACGATTAGGTTCACTGCCTAGGGTGTTGAAAAACTTGCTCGATGACAAGGAAGTTCCTTTGACCCGAGCGGCCCAGCGTGTAGCGTTATCATGTTTTTAGGCGGCGGGAATAGAATAGCTAGTTAGTAGTCCACCTCGTTTAGGTCTACTCACAAGATTCCTATCAAGTGAGATTTTTTTATTTTATTAGCTTCCTCGTAGTCTATCCCCCTTCTTTGTGTTTGTGTTAAGTAAAACCCTTTTCATTTGTCTCTATGGCAAGTGAAGTTGCATTTGAATCATTAATAAATGAGGAACAATTGAAGTTAATATTGGTTTGGTTTTATTGTTCTAATGAATTTGTGAGTGAACTTAGAGATATCCAAAAGGAGACGAGTGTAAGGTTGGATGGATTTGATATATTTTGTGTTTGTGTGGCTTCTATTTACTTGCGATCATTGTCGGGATCAACTCCTTAGAGTGATACCATACGGAGAATTTTTGAGAAAAGCCTCTATGCATAAAATATCCAGTTGAATGATCTTAGGCACCATGATCAAAAAGACCTAGTTCTTAAGAACATGGAACCTAAACCCGAACAAGATTGTGAGATGGTTGATGTCAAAATACTTAGTTGCATTTGTGGGATAGATTTCAAAACATATGACACGCGTGAGGAATCCTTTAGGCAAATAGAACATAGTGATCAAATTTTTGAGAATGATTCATATGAATCGGACCAACGATTTGAAATGGCCAAAGAAGGATTTGACATGCTTAGGAGTGTATTTGGGTTAGATCATACTAAAACACATGAACATTTAGGAGATCTAGATATAATGGAGAATAAGGTGGAAACCCCAAGCCCACAAGCTCTACCATCACTTGAGGAACCACATGCCATAACTTACGGGAAGAAGTAGAAGAGACTATAGGAACCCCGATTGATATAGAACCTTTGGACCAAGCGCCACTAGAGAATGTAGGTTTAGATGCTTGTTGTCATGACCTCTCTCTTAGTACTAGGGAAGTTCCTAATTTTGATGAACCAGAGCCTCAACCAAAAACCTTACCCAATTTTACTTCTTTAGATGTGGATCTTGGAATTGAATTAGGCCCATCCACTACATCAAAATAAATAATCAGGGTAGTTGCTTGATAAAGGTGGTGAACTCTAGTCCATGTAGAATGGAAGCTAATATAGGAGTAACTCATGACCTTACACACTTATATCACCCATTCATGGTTGATAACAAGAAACATATGGGTTTAAACCGGGTTTATTAGGTCAAGATGGATCCTTAACTAAGAATCTTTTGAAGTTGATAGAAGATGATCCATTTTAGGAGAGAGATTTGATTCACCGCTACACCAATTGAATTAGGTAGGTTACTAATGAATGGAGCACACTCCTTTGAACATATAAATCACCCATCACCCTCTCCTCACGTAACAAATTTCCACCCTAAGGGTGTGTGTACTCCTTCTACCTTAAACCTAAGTGTAGGAAAACCTCCTTTATCCGTTAAATAAGGGGTAGAGTCGGGCTCGTGACTCAAACAAAACAAAGCGCTTCTTGGAGGCAACCCATGTGTATTTGTTTTTCATTTTCATTTGTGTGTTGTATATCTTTTATTAATTGTTTATTCTCATGTTTGAATTTGTAAAAATGCTTTATTTTGTTTTAACCTAAGTCTTTATTGCATATAAAGGTATTTTACATAAAGGATAAGTGTAGGGAGGATTACACACGTTTTCAAAGAAACGTAAACATGAGAATAGCAATTCATTAAAGACTATATATGTGTGTTGTTCGAGTCAAATGCTTGTATCGAGTCATAATGGATGTTTTGCGAGAAATTTTCCAATTCTCTGAGATATAAATTTTCGAATTTTTCAGAAAATGTGAGGCCAGTTTTTAAATGGGATAACTTGTGGCGTCGGGATATCACAACTGGCAATCGTCGAGGAAGGAGTAAAACCACCAGTTACTTTTTCATTTTTCTAAGCCACTTATAAATTTTTAGGTACCGGGTCTTAATTTTCGAAAATACTGTAAATATCCATTCACAAGCATTATATCCTAGTTTAAATGCGATTCTTATATATATTATTACCTCGATTTTACTACTTGAAAGGAGTTTCATTTGTTTTTCTTCAAATGTGCGGGTTTAATTTATCAAGAAAAGTTACATAAGATTGGAAGGAGCTTTTTCACTTGCATAAATTCTTCTTGGAAAGGATTTAACCTTTCACTACCGCGGATCCTACCGAGCTAATCAGGGGAGTATTAGTTTCTTTAGTTTTAATTACCTTTCATTATCATAATTTTGATACTTTTGAGGGGAACATTGGGGACAATGTTAGGTTTACTTAAAGCTGTAGGGAGGAAAATAGCGGGAACTTTGAAATATGCTTATCACTTGAATATTTGCTTTGTCAATTGTATTTGTGTAATAAACCATGAGAAAATGTCGGTTAGGGTAATTTTGGCACCAAATTTTTAATTTTCATGACATATAGGTGGGCCATTAGTTTTAACAAAAGCGTCTT
>OU343216.1:143966004-143990743 GCA_910596185.1 Chrysanthemum makinoi | reverse complement strand
GTAGAAAACTAGAAGGGGTTGAATAGTTTACAATTAAAACTTTGTTTTGAAACTTATTGAAAGATCAATTGATATTGATCTTAGATATGTTAATGAAATATGCAAGCAATATGTTAAGAGTAAATAAGGAAAGAAATGATCAAACCACAACAAGTTGTTTATAGTGGTTCGGTCTACAAGGACTCTTTTTCCTTGCCTACTCCACTCCTCGAGTCTCATTTCGAGTTTAACTTCACTAGTCAACAAGCTCCTTTCATGGAGTTTAACTTAACACCTTTATTTCCAACACTAAGCTAGATGTCGAGTTCTTTCCAAGGGTACAACCACTCCCACACACAATGTATTTTGAGGACTAAAATACTAACCACTCACACTCACAAGATTATGATGGTTTGATACAACAATGAAGTATGAATCAACACTAGATCATACAACACTAAACAAACAAGACTTCCAACTTCTCGTTGAAGCTTGAATATGACTTGATCTTCTTTGCTACAAAAGAGATCACTAATATGATATGAAACTGAGTTAGAAAGGTTATAGAGAAGATATGTATGAGAGTATGTTAGAAAGGGATGAAAAACTACTTGGCTTGGCATTGCTTTTTATAGCCAAAGTGGGCGGAGGGTATCCACGGACCGCGGAACCCTTAAAGGGTTCGTCCGTGTACCATTTTAGTACGCTTGGTCGGCAGTCAAGATATCAAATCTTTGCTAAAGTCAACTCTATCTAAGTGAGATTGTGCAAGATATGAAGAGTACAAATCCACACAAAATATCTAATGAAATCTTCCTATGATTTCCATGATGCATTACATGATGTCATATGTTGTATTTCTATTTTTAGAAATATGCAAGTACATAAGTAGTGTTTGGTTTTAAGAAGCTAACACATTCTAAACTACTATCATACATAATGATTAGAGTCATATCAAGATGTTACTAATCATAAATGTAAATGCTTGAATGATGAATATATTGTTTGAAAAAGCTTGTTTTAATATCTATTAAACTTGACAAGCTTTAAGCTTTATACAAATTAAATTTACTTTTGTGGTTAACAAAACTTAGGTAAAGATCAAAAATATAAATAACGTTTAATGACGATATTTGTATTAACAATATCTCCCTTTTTGTTGAGGACAAAATATAAATTTTATTTTTATAAAAGATACAAAGTTTGTACAAGAGTTATAAAATTATTAGTTTTAGAACTTGAAAAGAGAATAATGATATTGCAAGTGTATGATGTTTGATTATTTATGAAAGTCAAAGTATTCACTAGTTGATGCATGATGTTGACTTTTTCAGAAAGTCAAAGTATGCGATTTGACTTTTTAGGAAGTCAAGTATTATCAATGAGGGTTCCTGTTTGACTTTTAGGAAGTCAAATGTATGCAGTTTGACTTTTTAGAAAAGTCAAATATAAATAATTTCAAAGTTCTATATTTTCTCCCCACTTTTTGTCTAACAAAAAGAAGAGGCTATCTTGAATGTAATGAGCCCAGTATTATCTCCCCCTTTTCAAAGCTCCCCTAAATTGGGTGCTTTAATGGGAAGATTCATGGATTGTGAAAATAAAGCTACAAAAAAAAAGTTAGTAATAATGATCATTTACAAGCATTTCCAAACACTATGTAATGACACCAACAATATAATAAACAACATTCATTAGTTAAAATTTTTCATGAGTAAGATCATGAAAAGAGAACACAATGATGTGTTTTAGTACAAAGTAAAAATTATCCTAAGAAAGTAAAAACTAAAAGGACTAGTCTAAAACCATCCTATTGTGATGGTGGATGAAAAGCGTTAAGGCGGCTCAAGGATGTGGTTGAGGATGAACCTCATTTCTTCTTGGAAGTCATGGACCATAATCCGGGTCCTTTCCACGGTTTGGGCCGTTTGCTCACAAGTTGAGCAACCATGCCTTGGAGGGTAGTATGTTTGGGGAGGTTGTGGTGGTGGAATGGTAGATGTGTTGGTGTTGGTGGAAATGTTTGGGGTGGTCATGATGGAAGCAAGCAAAGCACTTTGCATTTGCATTGTCTCACTCCAGTGAGAGTCCACCATGCCTTTGAATTGGTGGAGGTTGTGGAGTTCCGTTTGAATCTCCTCTCTAGTGGGATTGGCATCCCACATACACTCTCAATGTCCTCAGATGAGGGACATTGATGTGGGAGTGAATGATCCCCATACAAAGGACCATGAATGTCTTTGTGAATGGGGTGGAAGAGAGGAGGTTTAGGCCCTAATGGGGCGTTTGGGTCGGGATGACGAGGTGACTCATGAGCCATCCGGCTCAATGAGTCAAATGATGGCAATGGTGGTGGATGACTTGGCCTAGGAGGCAAGTCTTCCAAGTCCTCTAGGAAAGGATTTGGTGATGTTGGTGGAGTTGAAAATAACTCCATAGGAATGAGAGTTGGAGACCTTGGTGAAGGTGGTGAGGGTGTTTTGGATGTTTGGATGGGTGGCGGTGGAGGTGAAGTAGGTGTTTTTGTTGGTGGTGGAGTGGTGATCACAATGTGTGATGTATTGGGTGTAGCTAAGGTAAGGCTTGTATCATCTCTAATGGGAGATGAGAGTGTGAGTGGAGAAGACTTCGGATGATGAGAGCTAAGATGAACAAAGCAACAAGGCCTCACACTAATTCTAGCGGTCTTCTTGCAAGGTTTTGGAGATGATTTAGTCATTTTTAACTTGGGTTTTGCTTTGCTAGATAGTAGTAAGAATGAAGAAGGTGTGAGGATGATCATGGTAAAACCTCTTAATTTATAGGAGTGAAAAATTATGGAGAAATGTGTTTGATTTGATGTTAAACCATTGAAGAGATGAGGTTCCTAATGATTTGGAAGTGGGTTGAATGCTAGTCATATCACCCAAGTCAAGCCATTCAAGAGAGATGGAGTGAAGAAGAAAAGATTTGCAATAAATGTGTTTTAATGAGTGGAATTTCTAATATTGAGATCACCCAGTTTGAAGGTACAAAAATTTGGTTCCTTCCTTTATGTAAAAGGGCTCCTTGGGTGGATTTTTCAAATTTTTGAATTTTGGTGGGAAATGGATTTCTTATATACCTTAGTGAATTATACTAGTTCTAATAACAGTATAAACTAGTTAAGATTGATTTATAAGTGATGGGAGATAATTTGGAATCACGAAGAGTGAAATTGAGAAAATTACGGAGGATCCACGGCACCAAAATCATACACGGACGGTACCCTAAAAGGGTGTATGCAGTCACTATGCATGCAGCGGTACCAAAATACATATAGGGCGGTACCAAAATTATGGTGCCGTCGATCCGTGGAGTCTTGAGATATATGGACAAAGTCGTTTTTAGGTGTAGGGGACATTTCGAAAACGAAATTTTTCTCAAAACCTGTTATACTAAACATTTCTAGTTAGGAAAAGTAAATAACACATATATAAACATAGTGGAGCATAGATTTTGAGCAAGGCTTATTGATTTTCACAATATAGTGAAAATGGGTAAAATATGATAGCATACTTGTGCTATCCCCTGCATGAATTGTTAGCATACACCATTGTTTCAAGTTATATTATCATCCTACATAATAAAAACAACTAAATTGTATCAAACATTAATGATAATGCATTGTTCCAAACACTCCTTAAAAGTACCCTTATTTGTCCAACTTCTTTTAAATCTTGTTCATCATCCCCAAGCACTTGAACATTCCCTTAGTTTGCTTGAATTCTCTTTGATTCATTCTCTATTTAGGGAAGAGATGCATAATACTCATGATGGTGGAAGAGAGCTTGGAAGACCATCCTCAGAACTATTTGATGATGATGATGATGGAGTTGGAGGTTTTGCTCTCTTGCCTTTTGTCTTAGCAACTCGTGCATCACTCAAAGGTAAAAAGATGTGAGGGATGAGCTCATAGTGAAGGTGCATCCCTTTTTGGTGTTGGAATTGGTGCAAAGTTTCTATAGAGGCGGGTGAGGCATCCGTATGGAAGAGCAACCGATCCTTGAGTTGGAATATCAATCATTCTCCTAGCTATGTAGTAGGCTAAATTGAATGGTTGATGAGTGGACAAGTTGTAGAGCATATGACAAAGGCAAGCGTTAATGTGATCCTATTTCCTATGGTGCTAATGACGTTGGCTCTAAGTAGCTCCTCCCATTTCTTAAATTAGGGCTTAAGTTCATTTAGCTCCATTCCATATGGATCTCGGTTTACTTCTTTTCCCTTCGGGTAACTTTCGGGTTGTGTCACCTTTTTGGGTTAAAAAGGTGTTTACGGATGACATCCTTGTCGGTCAAACGGGTTTGGTAGGGTAGAGAGCGGTCATTGATTGCATCAAAGCGGTGAGTGACCATTTATCCTAGTAGAGACAAGTTCCTCGGTTGGGAATTCCTAGCACTTGAGCAAAGTTGGCTAAGGTGATGGTGTAGTCATTTTGATTAATTCTAAACCTAAGACAAAATTCATCATCGTCTTCATCACTAAATCCGGTCACACTAGCATAGAACTCTAACACAAACCTAGGACAAATTGGTTCATCGATGTCAAGGAGACAATCGAATTGAATGGCGGTTAGTTCTTCCACGAGGTTGGTGTTTTCAAGGAAGGATGAGTGAATGGTTCTACCCTCATGGAAATACCTTGATTCTAGACCCTAAATATTTCTACTTGTTCTTTGGTAAGTCCTTTGGTTTTGTGGTGTTTGGGAATGTAGTTAAGGGTGTCTTTGTGATCATAGAATCTTGCTGCTACCATGGTTATTCCTAAGGACAAGAATTAATATGTTAAAAATGAGAATAAGTTTTAGCGTTTTGGTTCTAGTGTGTGCCTATATGAAAACAATTTGGAGTTGCGGTTATCTCGACTCATTTTATGCACAAAGATGGTTTTAGTGGGGTGTTTGGCAAATACCATGAGATAACCCAAATGCTCCTAATTCAATGTGGCTTCATTTGAATATAACAGGGAATGCATATTAGTTATGCAATACCTTTAGTATTCAAGAGCATGCAAGTGATGAAAATTTAACTTTTCTATTTGTATTAGCAATGAAAAAATTGTTTTCCTACTAGTGAGAAGCTTTTCAAAACTTTTGACATGGGGTGTTTGGTTGTTTGAATAAGGCCTTATATTCATTATCTATCAATTAGTGGGAAGCATGATTTGTTTATGCAATATGATAATGTAGTACCTAATTTCAATGACTAGTTATGCAATTTGCCAATTGAATTCATATTTGGTATAAAAGCATACATAAAACCCCATGTAATGATTTGTGATAGTTTTGTGCATAAATAAGAATCCTAGACTGAGAATTAAGAGATGAAATGTAGTTAGGATACTTACAATGATGTTATCTTTAGTGATTAGTGAGTTGGAAGATGACAATAATGAGCTTGGTTTAAGTTTTACATGTTTTGGTAAAGTGGGTTTTGAAGAAGAGGATGATTTGTATAGCGGTTTTGCTTACGTAGACACCACGGACGAGGCGGTACCAAAATTTGGTTCCGTCTTTGTTGTTATCTTTGGTGTTGTGGCTACATGCAGGAGTACAAGACAAATTTGTTTTGTTTTGACTATTCTAATGTTTTGGGCTATGTTTATCCTACATGTTTGGTTCCATTAACCCTAAACCAAGTCTAAGAAGATTAAAAGGTTCTCGTTTAAAAGGCTTAGTTAAGATATGCGGCAATGTTGTCTTGAGGATACTTTCTCGATTGAAATGTTTCCTTTTTGAACATTGTCGAAAGTGATGGCGGATTTCAATATGTTTTATCGAGCATGTTGAGCGGGATTCTTCTTTGAGATCGATGGCTCCTTTGTTGTCATAAAAGTATCACAATGTCGTTGAGATGAATTCCATAATCTCGAGCTTGCTTCATCAAAGAGCTTGTTGACATGCCTTTCGGTGAGGCGTGCTAAACTCGATAGTTGAAATGGCCAAGGCGTTTGCTTCTTTGCAAACCATGAGGTGAGACAATGTCAACCAAAAGTGCAAATACCACTTGTACTTTTTCTATCGACATAGTCACCCGGCATGATCGAGTCGGCATACACTATGGTTTCTATACCGTTCCTTTGGGATACCATAATCCTAAACACGTTGTTCCCTTAATGTATCTAAAAATCCTTTTAAGGCTTCTAAGTGTGATGCCTTTGGGTTTTCTTGAAAGCGAGCACATAGACAAACACTAAACATAATGTGGGGTCTACTAGCCGTAAGATAGAGTAGGCTACCAATCATTCCTCTATATTTAGTGTTATCTCCGGATTCACCTTCCTCATCCTTGGTTAGTTTTAGTGTCAGGGACATGGGTGTCTTAGTTGGTTTGGAATCTTCAAGACCAAATTTCCTAAGCATGTCTTTTATATATTTAGATTGGTTAAAGAATATGCCATCTTCTAGTTGTTTTATTTGAAGTCCTAGAAAGAAATTTAACTCACCCATCATACTCATTTCAAACTCGTCATGCATGATTTTAGAGAAATCATCACATAATTCTTGACAAGTTGATCCGAATATAATGTCATCATCGTATATTTGAACAATGATAATATGTGATTCCTTTTTCTTGGTAAAAAAAGTATTATCTACTAATCCCATAGTATATTTGTTATCAATAAGAAAAGTCTTAAGTGATTAGTACCAAGCTTTTGGTGCTTGCTTAAGACCATACAATGCTTTCTTGAGTTTGAAGACATGATGTGGTTTCTCAAAGTCGGTGAAGCCGGGAGGTTGAGCAACATACACTTCTTCGTTAATAAACCCATTAAAGAAAGCACTTTTAACATCCATTTGAAATAATTTAAAATCATAGGCACATGCATAAGCAAGTAATATTCTAATAGACTCAAGCCTAGCTACTGGTGCATAAGTTTCATCATAATCAATCCCTTCTTGTTGATTATAACCTTGCTTCTAAAGCCTAGCTTTGTTTCTAGATACTATTCCATTTTCATCCATCTTATTTTGAAAAACCCATTTTGTTCCAATTATAGTTTGATCTTTAGGTTTTGGAACTAATTTCCAAACATCATTTCTAGCGAATTGGTTTAATTCTTCTTGCATGGCAATTACCCATGATTCATCTTTAATTGCTTCATTTATGGTTTTTGGTTCAATGGTGGATACAAAGCCAAAATAATTACTTTGATTTTGGGCTTGTGACCTTAAGGTTCTTTGATTAAGTTGTCCTATGACCTTTTCTAAGGATGACTTTTAGATTCTTTGATGTTGACAATTTCTTTATTTAATGGTTCATCTTTCATGTTATTATTAATTATGACCTTCTATCATTTGACTTTCAACTAAGTCATCATCTACCAAAGGTGATGTCTTAGAGGGAGGTGGACTTTAGTCGAATGTTATGTTCAACGATTCCTCGACTATCATTGTTTCTTTGTTTAGGACAATGTAAGCTTTACTAGTTTGAGAGTAACCAAGAAATACACCTTCATAAGACTTTGGGTCAAACTTGGTGAGATAATCCTTAGTATTAAGAATAAAGCATTTACAACCAAAGACTCTAAAATATCCTAACGTTGGCTTTTACCTTTATAGAGTTCATATGGTGTTTTGTTTAAGAAAGGGCGTATTAAGACTCTATTCAAAATATATGTAGAAGTGTCAATGGCGTTACACCAAAACTTTTGAGGAATGTTTTGTTCATTAAGCATTGTTCTACTCATTTCTTGAATTGTTCTATTTTTACGTTCTACTACTCTATTAGATTGAGGTGTTAGGTGGGCGGAAAAGTTATGTGTTATACCATTTGTATCACAAAAGTTTCCAAATTGAGTTTCGTTGTCAAATTCCCGACCATGATCCGTGCGGATCGACACAATTTTGATACCTAGAAGATTTTGAATTTTCTTGCTAAGTAATTCAAATTTATCAAAGCGCTTCATTTTGGTTTTCAAAAACATCGTCCAAGTAAACCTTGAATAATCATCTACTATGACCAAAGTGTATAAGTTGCCTCCATAGCTTCTTATAGCGGATGGTCCAAACAAGTCCATATGTAATAATTCTAGACACTTAGATGTGGACACCATATTTTTAGATTTGTGACTACTATGTGTTTGTTTACCAATTTTGCAAGCGTCACAAAAGTGTTGGTCATATTTTAGTTTTGGTAAATTTCTAACCAATTCTTTTGAAGATAGGTTTTGTATAAGTCTCATATTAGCGTGACCTAGACGTCTATGCCAAAGAGATGAGCTATCATCTAATGTTGTTAGGCAAATTTTGTCATTGTATGTTTTATCTATTTTCATGACATATATGTTATTTTTCCTAACTCCTTTAGCTATGGTGATACCATCTTTTAGTATTTTACTACCATTTTCATCAAATAGCACTTTATACTTTTTATCACATAGTTGGCTAATACTAAGTAGATTAAATCTTAACCTATCCACATGAGCAACATTTTCAATAGTTAGGGAGTTATGGCGATCGTTACCTTTGCCAATAATTTTGCTTTTGAGATTGCTACCAAAGGTGACATTACCTCCGTCATACTCTTGGTATGATGAGAAGAGACTTTTGTTGCCGTCATGTGTAAGTGAGCAACCACTATCTTTTATCCATTCATCGGGTTCAATCCAACTTTCAAGCATACCTAAGAAGCAAATAACTCAAGCATTTGGTCCCCAATATCTCATGGGTCCATTTGGGTTATACATACCATTTATTTGATTCATGTATGGAAACGATGGGTAAGAGTTCCATGGCATGTAATGTGGAGTTTGATATGGTCTAGGAAAGTTTTGATTCCAACCATTGTGTTGGTAGTTGGGTTGTGCGTTGTGGTTGCTCTTAGGAAAGGGGCGTTTGGCAAAAGGAGTTTTATATCGTTGTTGAGTAGTTTTGATCTAAATTCATTTTTGACAAGTCCTACTCTGGTACTTGGTGGTTTTAGTTTAATACTATTATTGGTTTTCTTTGTTATTTTAACAAATTGATGCGGTCAGTATTGCGAACATACGTTACTATTTGAAGTACCGGCACCATTTTGCTGTAGGGCCGGAACCCTTATTTTGGTTCCGATGCGGTCCGTCTTTATCTTCGCGGCAATTTTGAGAGAATGTTAGTCCTTCGACGTTTTATTTTGACTCTTTGGAATTAATACTTCATTAAAACCTAGCCCATTCATGTCTCCCGGTGTTTTATGAATTTTAACTATTTCATCGGCAAGAGCGATGTTCTTGTTAAACCTTTTAAATTTAGAATTGTTTTCTATTAAAACATCTTGTGTGAGCTTTAGTTTTTCTATTTCAAGTTTAAGCTCTTGACATGATTTACAATCATCGTCATTTGCTTTTCCTTTTCTAGTCGTTTTGCTTTTTCTTTTAACTCATAAACTTCATTTTCCAAAAATTCCTTTTGGGTTTTTTAAAATTTATTTTTAGTTATGATTTTTAGACTTAGCTCACACAATTGATTATATTGTTTTGCAAAGTGTCATCATCAATAGAAGAATAAGAAGAGTCGGAAAGTACCTCATTTGACTCATGTGCCATTAAAGCGATCTCTTCCTTGCTTGATTCTTCATCGTCTTCACTATCACCCTAAGCACCACTTACAAAAGCTCGTTGAGTTTTGCTTTTAGGTGGCTTGGACATTCTCTATGAGGTGACTTGCATCACCACATCTAAAACATTTTCTTTCACCTTTACCCTTCTTGTCATCCCGATCCTTTCGGAATGGCTTCTTTTCTTTTCGAGGTTGTCTTACGAACTTTCCTCTTCTTCTAAAGAACTTCTTAAAATCTCTATCGGCCATGGCATATTCCTCATCTTAAGCTACGGGCAAGATTACGTCATCATCACTTGATTCGCTTTTGCTTTTAGAGCAGTTTGATCTTCTCCTTTTTCCTTTGATGATCTCGAATCTTTCTCCATCACCATTTAATGTACTTTGAGGTTGCCGATCAACTCGTCTAGTGACATTATTGAGAGATCTTTTGATTCCTCAATGGCGGTCACTTTAGCTCTCCATTTTGGATGGAGTGCTCTAAATTTCGACAAAGTTCTTACTACGAAAAGATTCATCAAGTGCTTTAAGTGATGTAATAATAGTGTTAAGCGAGCAAAGCCACAATCAATGGTTTCATCTTGAGGGGAATAACAAATTGTTCATATTGTTGAACAAGAAGATCAATTTTGTTATCCTTGACTTGTGAATTACCTTGATGTGTAACAATTAAAGATTCCCAAATATCTTTGGCGGTTTCACACACAAAAATTCTTTCATATTCTTTTCTAGGTAAAGCATTATAAAGCATCATTTTAGCTTCATTATTTTTAGCAACTAGTTTCTTTTGTTCATCAACGGAAATATCCTTTGTTGTAGAACTAAAATATCCTTTAACAATAATAAACCAAAGATCTATATCTTTTGATTTTACATATGTTTCAAAACGGTTTTCCAATAGATAAATCCATTGGTTTCAAAGAGTGGTGGTCTTTGCATAGATTGCCCTTCTTTAAAGTTTTGAGAATCCATGGATCGTTTCAAGTTTATAAAATACAAGTTATTTTAGAAATTCTTGAGCAACGAGGCTCCGGTACCAATTGTAGAAAACTAGAAGGGGGTTGAATAGTTTACCAATTAAAAACTTTGTTTTGAAACTTATTAAAAGATCAATTGATATTGATCTTAGATATGTTAATGAAATATGCAAGCAATATGTAAGAAGTAAATAAGGAAAGAAATGATCAAACCACAACAAGTTGTTTATAGTGGTTCGGTCTACAAGGACTCTTTTCCTTGCCCTACTCCACTCCTCGAGTCTCACACTTCGAGTTTAACTTCACTAGTCAACAAGCTCCTTTCACGGGAGGGAACCACACTTAAACACACTATTTCGACACTAAGCTAGATGTCGAGTTCTTTCCAAGGTACAACCACTCCCACACACAATGTATTTTGAGGACTAAAATACTAACCACTCACACTCACAAGATTATGATGGTTTGATACAACAATGAAGTATGAATCAACACTAGATCATACAACACTAAACAAACAAGACTTCCAACTTCCCGTTGAAGCTTGAATATGACTTGATCTTCTTTGCTACAAAAGAGATCACTAATATGATATGGAACTGAGTTAGAAAGGTTATAGAGAAGATATGTATGAGAGTATGTTAGAAAGGGATGAAAAACTACTTGGCTTGGCATTGCTATGTATAGCCAAAGTGGACGAGGCGTCCACGGACAGGAACCCTTAAAGGGTTCCGTCATTATACCATTTGGTACCGCCGATCGGCGATCAAGATATCAAATCTTTGCTAAAGTCAACTCTATCTAAGTGAGATTGTGCAAGATATGAAGAGTACAAATCCACAAAATATCTAATGAAATCTTCCTATGATTTCCATGATGCATTACATGATGTCATATGTTGTATTTCTATTTTTAGAAATATGCAAGTACATAAGTAGTGTTTGGTTTTAAGAACCTAACACATTCTAAAACTACTATCATACATAATGATTAGAGTCATATCAAGATGTTACTAATCATAAATGTAAATGCTTGAATGATGAATATATTGTTTGAAAAAGCTTGTTTTAATATCTATTAAACTTGACAAGCTTTAAGCTTTTATACAAATTAAATTTACTTTTGTGGTTAACAAAACTTAGGTAAAGATCAAAAATATAAATAACGTTTAATGACAATATTTGTATTAACACAGCTTATTTTCATTATTTTCCACTTCCCGTTAGAAATTACACTTGACAAGCTTTAGAGGCGCGATGTGGAGAATTATCACAAGATTTATCCTGATGGCTACTTTGAAAGAAGTTCTGGCGTAACTGCGTTTCTCTCATTACGCCCATAGCAATGCGTGACCGAGAAAACCAACTTATCCCGAAGGTTCTGGCGTAACTCTTCCTAAAGGATTCTGGCAGTAACTATATTAGGTCAAATGAGGTTCCACGCCCGATACTTGCTACGCGTAACTATTGCATCTACTATGGCGTAGCGAGTTTGTGAAGACTCTGGCTTTTCGAAGGATTACGCGTGGCAGCTGAATCTAGTGCAAATATGATGAAATAGAAGGTTCTTGGCGTAACTCTCTATATTGATTCTGTAAGTAGCAGGCCTGACACCTATAAATACTTGCAGAATTCAACATTTCTAATCATCCCATTCCACACACAACACTCGAGCGTGGGAAAAGCTCAAAGCCGAGGTCTAGAGGAGCATCTGGTGTCTCCGAGAATCACTCCCCTCACGATAAGCATTAAGCGTTTTATATTTATTTTACTTTCAATTCATGTATTTTGTACCTTTGAATATTGAATTGGTTTGCATGATTAATATGAGTGGCTAAGCACCTCTTGGAGTCTTTGGCTTACAGATTATGATTCCTTAATTGTTTTGTTTTGCGTTTACTTTACTTCGTCTGATTATTTCTAAGTGTATGCATACGCATAATTTATTGGTAGCAGCCACTTGGTTGTTGGTTGAATGGTGGTAGAGGCCATTGCCTAGGAAGGATATGACCAATGACCCTAGGTGGCCCGATTTGGATGGAAGGAGTAATATGATAGCCCGACAACCAGCACTACTTGTCTTGATTTGACCAATGATGCTTCTCGTTTGGATGAACTTAAAATTAGAGTCGTGTACAAGTTCTAACGGCCCGAGGGCATTCACTATTATAAATCTAGCATGTAGCGGTACTTAATGACGTCTTAGGGGACCCGGGAACAACGAGGACTTATGAGGCGACACGACTTCTCATGGTAGCGTCTTTCAGCTGGTAGGTTAGGCGAATTGACCAAATCTTTGTCCTACCGACTTTGACCCCACGAGTAATTAAGTATCATTAGACATAACTAGCTAGGAGGATTAACTAGGTTAGCACCACTCTCCTTTATTGATTTCCCTTTATCATTTATCTTCTTTTATTTGCTTTGTCTGTTTTAGTAGTTTAATGAGTAAATCCTTCGAAACCATAAAATTTGTGACACCTAGACTTAGTAATAATCCATCACCACCTTAGCTCTTGGGGCAGCCTGAAATTTCTGGAATTACTACACACTACCTGCGACCCGAGATTTACGCGCCCGTTAGTGCATTAGGGTGACCATAGGTATCTCGAGGACTTTACTTATAAATATTAAAGAGCACAATTGATAAAAGGCACGCATCAAAGTTTTTGGCTGACTGGCAGGGGAGTTATATTAGGATTGATATTAAGTCTTTTATTTCGTTTTAAACTTTTCTCACGATCATATTTCGTTTTCGGGTACCATGGATGTTGTTAACATCGATGACCTCACTCTTGAGAATACTTAGCGTTGACAAGGCGAGAATAAGGGCGGTCGTGGACCGGTAGTGGAAGCGGATGTTAGTTTGAAATCAAGACCAATTTATGAGGGAGCCGTGCTAACCCTTTTTGAAACATGGGCCGAAGATGCATGAGCACGTTGAAAATGTCCTATACATGCGCCAAGCCTTTCAACATTCAGTGTCTCATGATCTTTGTACCCTGCTAAGGGTGTTCCCCTTTAGCTCTCTTGCGTTTTGCGGAAGATAGATTGAAAGATTGCTCACCGGGCAATTAATACTTGGCGCTAGTTAAAGCACTTTATTGGAGATATTTGTCGCCATGAAGATTTCTAACCCGGTTTTGGAGATCCATAATTTCAAACAAGAAGATGACGAAGCGTTGTATCAAGCACGGGATAGATACAATGAACTCCTTTACAAGTGTCTATACATGATCACGAGAACAACCCGTAGAAGGTCAACATTTTCTACAAAGGAATCAAGCGTAACTACAAGGCAAATGCTGGATTATCAGGACTATCAAACATGACTCCTATATACTTGCAATTAAAGCCATTCAAAAATGGCGGATCAACTCTCAAAAATGGCCTGACGGAGGAAGAAAAGAAACCAAAGAAGTAGTTTTAGCGAGGTGCGACAATGGCTAGTAAAATTGAAAATCTTAATTAGAGATATCTTTGAAGGTCGGAGAAACCATTCATGCCATCCAAGTGGGTTGTGAAGGCTGTGGAGGAGGACATCTCGGAAAGAATTGTCCTTATGTCGGCGATAGAAAATATTGAAGAAGCCAAATATGGAGAAAATGGAATACCGTTTTTACGGAGATAATCAAAATAGTAATGGGTATCGTGGAAATTACAACCGTGGGCCTTATATGGAGAAAGCCCGGTCTTGAGGAAACAATCAACAAGTTCACGGAGACTTATACAAAGACAAAAGGCAAGATAAGTGGTTAAAAAGGAATTCCGGAAAACAACGGCGAAACCTTTCAAGCCGTCAACACATAAAACCTAAGAATCTATGGTGGAAAAGCTCATTGAAAAAAGTAAGAATGAATAACAATAAGCACGAGGATGAAACAAGCTATGGAATGTAAAGTGATTTTTATTTGATGATAATTGAAGGTTGGGGCCAATAATTTGGTTCGAGAGGTTGTTCCATGTCGGCGGTCGAGGATTCGTAGTAACCTTCCTTATGATTATGGGCGTAACTATGTTTTAAATAACGATACTTGTGATTATGATGAATAATGAGGAAAGCGACTATAGCAGTGCAGTTGTAACCAAGTCTGATTCTGGAAGTAGCGGGATGCGATAGGCTTAGAAAAATTCCTCAGTGGATGAATCTAGAACATTCGAGATTAACTTGGCCCGGTCCCGACATTAACTTGTGCCCTCTGCCCGGATCTAAGAAGAAATATCAGCGGTGCAAAATGATACCGGTTCTACAAAAGGAGATTGGTATGATCTTTGGGCCTCGTGTGACCAATGAGGTTTGTGATGGAGGAAGCAATAAGGATAGGATCAACCATAACTAATTTATGTGGCCTTCATATCGATGATAAAGGCTTCGAAAAACTCTCCTAGAAGATGAAGAAAAGAAACATCACTCCTTTGGTGTACTCGGTCATCTAGCGATGAGAGTCCCACGAGCATAGCCTACTAACCCCTTCCTTGATATTATTACCTTGTAGGGATAGTGAAAGAGGAGAAGAGTGGACATGCCCTCATGGCGTGAAAGACATTGTATAAAAGATTACGGTGACTTGGCATTTGATGGCCGATGCGCTATACAATTCGGGGATGCCAAGATTAACTTTGAATCTTCTTTAGAGGCTAAGATTGATTATGAGAACATTTATTCTAGAAAAAGTGGCTAATAAAGACATCATTAATAGATGAGCATTTAAGTAAGCTGACAACAAGAAATCTGAGTCTTTGAAGTGCGAAAGAGTAAAATCATGGGGAAATTTTAAAGCGTCATGTAACCCTTATGATGATTTAATAGCAGAGCGACTCACGGGAGAATAGGAAAGGCAATTCTTTTGGTCTCAACCAATGATGAAAAGAAACGAGTTTGCCTTAGGTTGGACAACCCTAGGATTAGATAGTTGGGTGAAGATTAAGTATGGACAATTGAATGGCGTAACCAAGAGAAGATTTGGAAAGAGTACATGGATAGAAAATTCAAACAATGAAGTGTCAACAACACGAGGTGAAATAACAATTGAGGATGACAAGGAGTTTGTTAGAGATGAAAAATAAGAATGCAGCGGCGTACTAGTGGAAAATACGGTCAATGAAGAATGGTTAAAGGATGCGACGATGATGATGACATTGAAGGGATCTAGATTACCTTGAGATGCAAGGTAATGAGGAATTTCTTTGATCGATGTAGCTTATGAGCAAGGAGGTGCAAACTCCTTGGGATTCCACACAGAGACCACCACATTATTTATTAGAAAATGCGAGAATTCTTTCGCTACGCCGGACGAAGGAAAAATTTTTGTAAAATCAGGAAAATAGAAAACTAATGAATACCTCCCGCGTCCATGAATGTAAGCTAGATGGCCTTAACTTGATGAAAGATATTAAAGAGGTCGAGGAAGTCCAAGGCCCCATAGAAGCCATGACTCACGAGTCTAACTTAAGACTGGTAAAATAAACAAAGTGCTCTTCGGGAGACAACTTTGAATTATCACTTTCTTTTGTTTTATTTCTATTTACTGTAGGGTTTGTGTTTTCTAACCAATTTTCTGCGAGGAAAAAGGAAGTAATTGTAGCTGCTGCCGGTTCTTTGATCGACCGGAGATGCTGGTAACTCATCTTGAAATGAGCGTAGTAACAAACCTTTTAGATAGAATTCTTGGCGCATTACCAATTGCGGTAATACCATCTCGGTGGATGCGCCCGTAACTTCTCGCTTTGCGGCTTATGGGGTTACGCGGTGCGAGCGTAACTCCCTCCAAAAGTTCACGTAACAGCCTCTCTACTTTTAATTCTTTCATTTAAAACACAATAACCTTGTATTAGTATTTTAAATGAACTTCTTGGGTGTGTTCCTGTAAACCCTCAACGAGACTTCACTTTCGTCCACTTGGGACACCAAGTGGTTTTAAAAACTGTTGCATTAAGCTAAATCAATCGTGATTCCTACAGTGAGTTAGGTTTGTTTTCATTTTTTTCATTTTTCCTTTTCTTTAAATTATGCTTTCGGTAGTGTGATTCGGGGATTGAAGTTTGTTCATGATATTCTTATCGGCCGCGTCTCTTTTTAAATTGGGCCTTCCTTCTTTATGGAGCAAATTCGAGGAAGTTCTCATTTCTAATTCACTTGTCTCTTCACCTTTATTTAATGCTTAGTACAAAGGGACTTTGTACAATTCAAGTGGGGATGGGGTAGAGTATCTCTTGAACATTATTTTACCCTCGTTTTCTAGTTTATTTTGAAAAATTATGCCATTTTTAAAATTTTGACATGTTTTTCTTAACCTAACTAGATTAGACCTTAAGAGAAACACATACAACCCTTGATATTATATGGTGAGATTAGCCTTATCTGTTTCCAATATTTTACCCCAAATCCATCAAATTATGAGTGTCTTGGGTAGCTTGTAAACTTTAGAACTTGGAATTTGCATCATTTCGAGACCATAGACGAGGCATGTTGAGTTAATTTCGATGTATTTGGACTTTTCAGTTTTAGAAGGCAATATTATAGGATGATCACCCAAACAGCCTGCCATTGTGTGTCTATCGATTAGTCACCTCGACTTTTTGACCCCCATGTGAAACCATTTGGTTTCACTCACCTTTAGTGCAAGATACCCCTAGATATACCCATCTGAGCCATTCCTTTCATTTTGGTAACCCGATATATTATTTCGATACACCTATACACCTTAGCTTACCCTGTAGTCTTTATTTGTGTTTGGGAAGTCATAATTTGCCTAAGTTCAAGGTTTGAATGGAAAGGTTCGGAAATCACGCTTTCATCGAAAACATTACTGAAGATCATTGAAGACCCCCTGAATTCCCATTGTTCATCTCAAGTGGGGGATATTATGTTATGTTATTATTGTTATGTTGAAAAAAAATGATTCGAAAAAAAAAATAATAAAAAAAAACTTGTTATGTTATGGTAAAGTGCAATGCTATAAGCACTATGTTATGAGCTTTAAAGATTTAGTATCGAGGAGGCACTTTCGGTGCATTTAATTGAGTTGGTAGTTATGCCAATAGTTGGAAAAGGTAGTGTGCCTATCACTGACGTCCTCTAATGACACATCTACCCATATTTCATTATCCGGTTTCTTGACTTCAAAGCTTGAATTTTTGGGCCGGACGGTAAGTGGTGATGACTTGGTTATTAGATTTAGACTACACCTTTGTTTTTTATTTTACACCATTTATATATCCCATGTCTTATCCTACCCTTTAGTCATGAAGCGTGTCTAGGTAATACAACAAGCAATATTTGGTGTCTTGGCCATGGATTTGGTCATTTATCATTGATTTTGTCCACTATGCCGTGACATGTTAGTCATGACGAGTCGCCCATAACCTTTGTCACATCTACCCATATTGCCTTGAGAATTGTTTAGCCCTTAACTCTAGTGGTGAAGATTTAGGTGTAACATAAAGCATGATAGAATACATGTTATGATAAATGCGGTTGAGTGATCACTTGAAATTGACACTTAGAATAGTTGAGAGATTTGAGTGTTTTGTTCAAACTTTAGGTGAGGTGTTAGGCTTTGTTTTATTCTAGCATAAGGGATTTATAAACATACATTTTCCAAGTTATGGGAGATATCTTTTTTAGGAATCTATCTAATAAGGTCTACTCGAGGGCAAGTAGAGTTCAAGTGGAGGGATATTTGATAACATCAAATAGTCACGAATATTAAAGTGTCAATTTTATAATGCTTGTAATTTATATCATTCATATGGATTTACGCTTGTTTTCCATTGTTTTCCACTTTTCGGGTAAATTCACGAGGCATTGGGCTAAAGAGGCCGGAATTGGAGAATTATCTAAAGATTTATCACGGTATGCTACTTTAAAGAAGTTGCGAAGCGTAACTTCAATCTCTCACATACGCTTGTAACTATTCGTGACCCGAAAAACTTAACCTCGAGAAAGGTTCTGGCGTAACTCTTCCCAAAGGTTATATTAACTATATTAGGTCAAATGAGGTTCCACGCCGTTGATACTTACGCCATAACTATTGCATCTACTCTGGCGTAACGAGTTTATTGAAGACTCTGTGGCGTAACCTCTCATAAGGTTACCTTGTAACCAACGAATCTAGTAATCGATGAAATAGAAGGTTCACGGCATAACTCATATATTGGTTTCGGACACGGCCTATAAATACCCACAAATTCCGGCATTTCTAATCATCCCATTCCACACACAACACTTAAGAACATGGGAAAAAGCTCAAAGGCGGGTTTAGAGGAGCATCACAATTTTGTCTCGAGGAGAAATCACTCCTACGATAAGCATTAGTGTTTTATATTTCCTTTACTTTCAATTCATGTATTTCGTACCTTTGAATATTGAATTGGTTTGCATGATTAATATAAGGTAGATGTGTCATTAGAGGACGTCGTGATTCCTTAATTGTTGGTGCTGGCCTAGTTATGATTCCTTAATTGTTTTGTTTGCGTTTACTTTACTTCCGTACAATTATTTCTAAGTGTCTGCATGCATAGTTTATTGGTAGCCACTAGTGGTTCGGTAGTTTTGAATGGCGGTAGAAGCCCATTGCCTAGGAGATATGACCAAATGACCCTAGGTGAGCAGACTGAGACGGGAAGGGTAAGATATGACCAACTGACGACCCTTTATTCTTGTGCGATTTGACCAGCGATCACCTGTCGTTTGGATGAACTTAAAATTAGAGTGCGTGTCTAAGTTCCTAATGGTCGGGCATTCACTATTATAAATCTTGCATGTAGCGGTACTTAATGACTTGGCTTAGGGGACCAGGAACAATAGCTGTTAGGAATTGGAAATTCCATGTTAAAGAGTCGGTCACCCCAATTATGGTCTAGCATATGTTAGCTCGTAGACATGTCATTATTTACGTTGTTTAGTAGTTTATTAGTTAGTTTGTAGCGTAGTTTAGTTTAGAGCAACACCGTGGAGGAAGGGTGAGTTTTTACCTTTGTATACACGATCCATGGGGTTGCGTCGAGGAGTGCGCGATCTGTAACTATAAATACCCCTTCCATCCTTGGAAGGGGTGGTACTTCTTAACCTAGCATTTGATAATTTACAAAGAAAGTCTCTAACTAGAACACCCATCTCTCTACTTTCTCTCTCTAAATGGCTATCATGTATTTCGATCATCCAAGACCACCCGAATCATCATAACACAATAAATATTACGATCCTACAAATGGTATCAGAGCCTAGGTTGTTGTGTTTTGATGATTTTTAATAGTTTGATACTTGTTTTGCCCATTTTATGTAGTTGTGGTGAATATTTTTTGGGTAGCATTTCTTATCTAGTTTTTGTATCCTCTTTTGGTCAACAAAGGTCATATTGTTCATTCAGTGTTAATATCTGTCTTGTGTCAAATACTGGTCCAAACAGCATATATCATCTTTTTTTGACATCTTTTTGTTACCAAGGTACTTGTAATGGTGTGGTAAACGATTGGTCAAATGGTTACTTTTCTTCTTGGTCAAGCTGGGCAAACAAGAGTTTCATATCGCAGTTTTACGGGTAAATATGAATATGGTGAATTTGATGATAAACTCATGAGGAAAATGTTAAATATCATGCTAGCAACTTGTCTTTGAGTTAGCGATTTGCAATGTATGTAGCGACTTGACATTATTTAATGTCAAGCGAGTTGTTAACAGAAAAAGATGTAGCGACTTGACAAATTCGTATAGCGACTTGTTGTTTAACAGGTTAGCGACTTGTGTATGAAAAAGATGTAGCGACTTGTTCTTGAAAATGATAGCGACTTGACTCTTAAAATTGGTAGCGACTTGTAACTCGAAAAAGAATAGCGACTTGTTGACCAAAGAACAAAATACCAAATACAACTCACGACCTCAGTAAAAATACCATCACCAGTCCAAGAATACGAAAAGAAATAAACTCAAATGGAATTGTAACTTAATGTCAGATTCGATCCAATATCAAAAACAAACATCCTATCTTAATCTCATATCCCATCCTCCATCTCTTCCTTATCTACCATCTTACACTAAAAACGTAAAACATAACAAGATCTCAGTTTCTTTTCTTTCATGGTTATCAAAGATAAAATCAAGAACTTTTAAGATCAAGCATTCGAAAGAAATGTTACATCATTGATCTTTAAGATGTTCATTTTTTTGAAATATAAAAGAAAGAAATATGACAGGAGTGTCATTTTATTTCTTTGTTTCGATTCATAGACCAAATCATTCATCACAAGACCAAATTGCTCATTACAAACAACAAACCAAATACCTTACCCGAGACCCGATTTAGGATCTTGAAGCCTCAAGTGACGCGTTCTTGATTCACACTTTATTTAACAACAAGGTAAAGGTGCGGTTTAGTTTGTATTGGTGATAAAGCGACTTGATTCTACTTGGTTCAGTTTTGATTAAGATAATGGGATTAGATGAGAGTTGATATTTTTTGGTGTGAGAAACCGGTAAGGAGAGGCAGTTGAGAAAGATTAGGGTTTGTTTAAGTGAGAAATTTTAGGGTATGAGTGATATGTGAAGTGTTTTATACCCCACCATTTTTGGGGTAAACAGATTTGGACTTGGTAATGTTAAAATGGGCTTTGCTTGGATCGGGTATGTAGCAATCTTTTTGTTGGCCTGTGAATCACTATTGTATGAATGAAGTGTGTAGTATTTTTGAATTGTTTGTGAAATACTCTGACGTAAATGAGATTTTTTGCTGCTTTTTGATTGGAAGAGATTTTTGAGAATCGCTTTTTTATTTATTTTGTTTGACAATTCGTAAATGGGCTTGAACGAGATCATTGTTTGGTGAGAATTGATATTTCTCGTGAATGAATCTCATTTGGCTCGGGCTTGAAATTACATGTGACTACTTGGATTTGAATGATGGACTGATGGGCTTCTCATAATTGGATCATAAATTTTTGAGATTTGATAATATGAGGTCTATGAGATTTGGACTTTATGATTTGTGTTGATTTGAGATTTGAGGATGAGAACCGTTATGTTATGAGGTTTGGTACTTTGGTATATACACCTTCACAAAGGATATTATGTTACGGCTTGAATCAATGATTGATCAATGTTGAATACGGGTTGTTTGGACGATATTTCTTATTTGGATTTGAAGTGAGGTTTTCCGGGCACGTTTACTTATTTCGTCTTCTTTCTTTCTACCCTTCCGCGAAGATGACTTGTTTGGGCATTTATAGAGTGTGATAAAGACTTGGCTATTTAGGTACGGGTGTGATTCTTTCTCGATTTACCCACAACGTAACTATCACTTTTATGTCTCACGCAGTTGAGGATATGCTAAGAGGTTTTGTACATTAGGTACACCGTTTCTTCTTCACATAGATTAGTACAAGTTTAAGTAACAAATCTGGGTAAGTTCACTTCATGACCAAGTTTGACATATCGGGTCTACTTCACCAAATGGTCACAGCAACAGCCGACAGAAGCGTGAATGATGTGTTTACCAAAGTGTTTATTGGATGGTTGATGATGTTGATGATGTTGGATAATGAACCGCAGATGAACATTTGCACATTCCCAAAAGCGAAACTCACTTTGAAACCAAAGTTTCATAACACATTCAAGTGACATTGTTTTACGGTTTTGTCTTGATTTTTAAAATCCAGCGTAAGAATCTATTTCTCGGTTTAAATCATAGACTTGTAAAATCCCGTGACAATGGAAACATCTGAAATACTAAAGTGCATTTCAGAATCTATCTACGGTTTATTCACGGTTTTGTAAAATCGGTGAAAGAATCTATTTCTCGGTTTAAACCATGGAATTGTAAAATCCCGTAATGATGGAACCATCTTGGAGAAGAGAAAGTGTAATTTTGAATCTTTTTTATGCTAGTGCTACGGTTTCTGCTTCGAATAAAGGATAAAAGGGTGTATTTCATAGATTGGATGTGTGTTTGGATATTACGTCATGGCGGTTTGGATTTATTACATGGTTTTCTGCGAGGGTTATGTGATTTCAACCATGGTCGGGATGAAACCATTATCATAGGTCACTTAAAACGTAATAGGAGGCTAGAGTTGAGCTTTTAACGAGAGAAGATGTGACAAGCGGGGTTAATTCACTATTATTTATTTGAGGCTGAAGTGAAATATCACTGGCGAGTGTACTTAGTATCACGAAGGTATGAGGGGATGGTTGGATGAAGATTCTTGAGGATCCTTGTTCGAGCTTTTCAAAAGGAAGACTTGGAAATCTAGTTATTTTTGGGAGTCTTTTCCTCTCCTTTTACCACGTGGGGGAATTGGGCTCTTATCAACACAAAAATAACTATCACTTTAAGGAGTTAAGTTGTAGTGCTCAGTGTCACATTTAATTGTGGATTTTTCAAGAGGTGATGTACGTCTTATACTTGATGGTTGGTTGGATGAAGAGTATAGAGTACTTAGAGATTCAATGGAGGATGAATTCACCGACACGCTACTTTTGTTATGTCTTGAAGTTTAAGTCATGAGTTAGGGTTGTTTTACTTGAGGTCAAATTTATCATATTGGGTTTTCTCCATCGGTTACATCCTGACAAAGAGCCTCGAATGATAATGGGGTGATTACATGTTTTGCCAAGGCGAAAAAGAGATTATGGCGTATGAATACAACAATTCATGCCTCGTACTCTAAAAGAAAAGAAAGTGTGCAGCTTGATCGCTTTATCTTACGAAGAAGAAATCTTCTCATTTATGACCATTCTCATCTTCATGCTTTTCAATGCGCCGGTCATCAAGTGAACCGAACTACACGTGATTGTTTTTCTTATTCCACTTGCTCAACTATAATGACGATGGCGACATCCTGTGCTAATTTTGCGGGGGAGAAGTGTGAATAGAAAACATTTGGATGATTTCACTCATTTAGTCAAGAATGGCAACTTCGTTTGCAATTCTTGAAGGGGAGAATAAGTGTGAATTCTTGCATGGTTGATTGATTTATGAGAATAAATGGTCAAAGCGGCTCCAAACTCATGTAGAACGAGCTTCTTAACTTATCGGGTCATCTTCACATGAAGTTTTCTTAAGTTGTTGGTTGACATCTTCATGCGGTTGATGAGTTTATTGACAAAGTGTTTCCAGTTAATGCTTCACGTACACATCAACATGATGATTCCGAACAATCTCTCTGTTCTTGTTTGATGTGATTGGTAGTTTGGTGTTACCATTTCGTGTGTTCGTTGGGGGCTGATTGTTTGATTGGGAGAGATTTGTGTTAAGGGGATTTGCAAGATGTAAGTTAATTGGGATGCTTTTTTGGTGAAATGAAGATGTTGACTTTCTTTTCCCCAATTGGACAATATTGAAGAAGGTCGAGTCTACAGTCAGTTCTATATTTTCGGCTACATGTTAGAAGACAAAAGACGAGTTGCATTTAACGATCTAAAGACTTCTTCTTATTCAAGGCATTTATCAAAAGATGTGTGGTTTAGGGAGAGCACTAATTGGGGGAGAGTGAAATGTCTGATTTAATCCCCAATTAGACTTGCTCACATTCTTGACAAATTGATTCTCCACAGATACATCGAGCTAATGATGTTCTTCTCAACAAATTTCAAGTATTTGAGTTGTATATTGTTGATTACGAGTGTCAAAACCGGCAAGGGAAGGAACAACGTATCTAGCGGTAAAATTGATGAACTTAATACTTCTAAATGATTGAAGATATCCCGGGAAGACTATTGTCATTACATGAGGAAACTAAGGTTTGACTCATGGCATTTAGTGTTCTTATTCAACTATGTGGGGAAGATATGGAAGAGTTAGTTTCTGAAGATGAAAGAGGTACATAAGTGTGTGATGATTTTGATGTTATCACAATCATCAGAGGAGAGAGATTTTGTACATTGGGGATGCTCTTTGTTTTACTTGAGGGCTTGTCGATGATTGAGAGATATAATCACTTATTAGGGTGGACATCAGTAAAGATTGTCATCCTTGAGATATCCCGATTGATTGACTGTTTCTTTAATGTTATTGGTTATTCTCTCTTTGGGCATTGGTACTTGGTTCTTGAGCTTCATACACTTTCTTTAGGGGAGAGAAAAGTATACATCGGGGTTATTCTTTGGATATTGGACTTAACCTGATACTTCGATGTTATAAGTTTCTACGTCTTTGAAGTTCATCCATATGTGTATTCGGGTTCGTGAGCTCTATTCTAAGAGACTGACTGCATCATTTCATCTACTTGGG
>OU343216.1:143899645-143965904 GCA_910596185.1 Chrysanthemum makinoi | reverse complement strand
GCTTGGCATAATCTTGGTCTCTGTGCTTCTCCCTCTCCAGCATAACATCCATCTCTTGCCTTGCCTTGTAGCGGCTGCCGCGAAGCAACTCCCCTGGTCCGCCATTGTTCAAGTGGTTGTCAACATAGCCTTCCTTGCAATACTTTTATCGTGCAGATTGTAAACCCCTTCGATGGACATATTGTCCAGCAATCCTTTCACGAGGAGGGTGACATGATCCACAATTCGGTGGCCAAGGCATTCGGAAGCTCCTTCGTGTCAGGAAGGCTGCGATCACCAATACGGTACATAAGGGCAAAGTTAGTAATTACGATTAGTACTTTATATAATTTGAAAGGGGCAAATGCTTACCATGCATCTCGGCATCATCAAACGGTAATTCAAAGGCATATTTCAGCTTTCTTGCCTTCGACAGTCTTAAATGTCGCACGGCCCTGGATCCAGATGCTGGAAGAGGAGTCTTTCTCTTGGTCGCAGACTTGATGGTTTACCAGTTGTTCCCTTCCAACTCTTCAATTGTCAGCTATACCGTGGAGCACGTGATTCGACCTTCTCCTCCGCAGATTGTCGAATCTGCCATGTTCTCAACAATTGGGAGGGACCCTCCAGCTGATGCTTGTGGGGGTCCTGAGGCAACGACTTTCTCGGTATGAGAGTGTCCCGCGTCGTTGTTTTGACGAATGGAAGGTTAACCAACACCATAGGACTCTTGACTTTTAGGGCATAAAGCTCAAGTCTTCATCAAAGTCTTGATGCATGAAGTTCCTAAACACCATTTTCGCAAAAGAAAGGAAAAAGAAAATATAAATATCGGTGCTACATTTGGCCCTACTTAAGAAAATAAAATGGAAGCACATACTTTGTCCATGATAAATGATAATGAGGCTTCTTGGGGAGACCCCTCCCGGCTTTGTGCAATCCCGACCATAAACGAGAATCGGCTCGGAAGGCTTGAACGTCCGCGGGGTGCCTAGCCAGCGTTGATACAATGGATTCCTTCGCTTCATAGGGTAGGGGTCATTGAAGCGTTTTGCATCAAACATAAAGACCTTATTCAGCAATCTTTGGATAGTTGGGTGGGACAATAGTGTTTTGTACATAAAGAAAGCTGCCCTTCCGTCTCTTATGTTGGTATAAGGTCTCGTAATGAGATTAGGCACATCTCCTTCAGGCCTCTTTGCCAAACTTAACCAATTCCCACTAGGGTACAGGTTCAAAAATCCCCTCAATACCTTAAGCGTTGGTTCATAGCCATAAGCCTTACACATAACTATGTATGTGGTGAGTTTAGCTAAACCAAACGGGTTAAATCGAGAGATATGCACTTCGTAATACTGCATTAACTCTAAGATTAGAGGGTGGATGGGAATCCTAAGGTTTAAATGGCTAAAGGAATGAGTATATAACCCTACGAAGCCTTCAGGGGCATCAAAAATACCTTGGTTTGATTTGGGTAACATAACCTTAAACTCTTGAGGGATTGGGTAATCAACAAGATGATCATGCAATTCTTTAGTGGTCAAAGTACATTTTTGTTGTTTAATTATAAATTTTGAATCCATGACTATTCTATGCTACGAAAAGATAGGAGGAAGACTTTACCTTTCGATCGAAGCTCTTGATGGGTAGCAAGGGTTCTTGTGTGTGTAAAAGGTAGGCGAAGAGGGTAAAGTGTTTTAGGGTTACCTCGATCTCACTTTAAATACCCCTTGTCTATCCCTTTTTTAAGCACTGCGTGTCCTATGTATTTACCTTATCCGGTTTCAAAAGACTTTTTAAATTTTGAAAATTGTTTTGGTCAGCAGAGTAAATGAGGATAAGGATTTCTTGTGCAGTAGTTAAAAAAGGGATTTAGGTGGCATTAAATCAAGCGGGCTAAAACATGATTATTTTGTTTTGCCATCTTTGCAACAACAGTTGATTTTATTCTTAGGATGAAGTCAAAAGCAATGCCTTCTCGTTCATAGACAACACTTCCGACAAGGGGGCTTGATGATGTACCCTCCGCAGCTAGACGGACACCCCCGAGATGTGTGAAGCCCTGCCGAAACGAAGGCCCAAGTTAGGTCTCCTAAATGTTGGTGGGCGTCATACCATTCATTACACCACGAAGGTTACCTACGGGGAATTAAGCCATTGAAGTCTTAAGCCCTCAGGGTATGGTGAGGAAGGAGTAACGGATAGGAGAACTACGACTTGGTCAACCACGATCTCCCTCTCTTTCGTGGCTTTCCGCCAAGTTTAGAACGTGGGTCACTAAGCCCTAGCGGTTACCTAAACATGGGCGCCATGTTCTCGAGACATTCTTGTGAGAGGTGCCCCTAACCCTATTTCTTCCATTATTATAAATAGTGTGGAAAACTAGAAGGGGGTTGAATAGTTTTGCCGATTTTAAGTTAGTTTCAAAAACTTTAGATTCGTTAATATGTGAGATCTTATGGATGTTGAGAAAGTATAGATCTAATGATAAAGCAAGTAAATAAAGTAAAGCAAAGGGATAGAAATGACACAAACGATTTATAGTGGTTTGGCTACAAGGACACCTTCCTTGCCCTACTCCACTCCCAGAGTCACCTACTCGAGAGTTCAAGCACTATGTCAACAAACTCCTTCAACTTGGCGAGAAGCCTTCTAGCGTTGCTTACACCTTTTTCGGTACAAAGCTAGATCGAGTCCGTAACGGTGGACCAAACCAACACGACTATTACACAACAACTATGTGAAATATGAAGTACAAGATCTTTTCTGAAATCTTGGGGTGACAAATCAATCAAGGAATCCTTGCTTGGATGACTTGTAGAATGCTCGTGATCTCGCCTTATAGAAGGACCTATATGAGAATCACAATAGAAAGAAAGAAGAACAACTCTCTAGATCAAGTGATCTATATGTTAGAAGAGAATGAGAGTGTTTGAGAGATTTAGTAAGAAGAGGGGTGAGTTAGAATGAAGAAATGGCTCTCTATTTATAGGCAATTTCTTCCACTGTTCCCCGGATCCCACGGATCCCTCCACTTGGGATCCGTCTAGTGTAATCCTAGGGATCCGTGGGACGCTCCTCTTTGCCCATGGGTTTTTGGTTATGGGTCATGGGTTATGGGTTGGTCCATGGGTTTTCTTAGATTCAATGTATCTAAGTATACATTGTATCTAGCCATCTTGGGTATGGGTTATGATCCATGGGTTATGGTTTTACCCATCCTAATAAACTATTACAACAAATGATTAATTACAACATTTTGTATTTAAATGGCTATATGTAAATGCTTTACAAAAATAACATGTATCCTTATAATTATACTTAAGATAACATTATATTTGTTATCAACAAAACACAAAGAGATCGCAAAATATTAATAAGCGTTTTTACGGTTTATTTGTATTAACAATCTCCCCTTTTTGTTGATGACAAAACATAATGTTATGATGAGTAAAACTTAAGAATAGATGTAAGTTTTGAAAGCCCCTAAGTTTTACTTCTTCTCCCCCTTTTTGTCAAAACAAAAGTTAACCCTGGAAGAAATAAAAGTATGGAAAAATTAGTCCACGTATACTAACTCCCCTTGGCGGTAGCTCCCCTAGTTTGGGGCGTCAAGTGAAGAGAAAATAAAAAAAATCCTACAAAAAGAAAGGTTAGTAACATGCTTATATAATCTTGTGATTGACGAGAATCAAGATTGGGAGCCAAGGTATGTAAACGAGGCCTTGTAATAAAACAACAAAGTGTAGTGGTATTTATGCCACCTACAAGCATGTAAAAATAAGAACAAGACTTGTTCTTGAAAATGACTTAAAAAGAAAAAAAAAACTAAAAATAGAAAATAGTAGTAATGATTCCTTCCATGCTTGCATAAGGTTATGGATGGAGGTTTGGATGAGTAATGGTATTGATACGATCAAGGATGAGGTTGAGTATGAATCGCATTTCTTCCCTAACTTCTATTGCAATTTCCTTAGTGGATTGGCAATGTTCACAATGTAGGTGATGTGGGTAATGAGTCACGAAATTTTCGGGTTGTTTTGATTTGTGAGTTGCGGAAGTTGTGGTGGAAAAATAGGAAAATATGGATCAAAGTTCGGAATGATTGGAAGTGGTGGTGGAAAAGAACCTAGATGTTCTTGTAGTTTAATGGGAGCTAAAGGTTGTGATGTTTCAAGATCCTTGAATATTGTGTTTGGAGAAGTTGGAGGTGTCAAAAAGGCTAATTCTTTTTGCTTTGGTTGTTGAGATCTTGTTGGAGTCTTAAGGAGTTCCAAAAGAGTGATTTTAGGTGGTGAGTGAGTTGGTGATGAGGTTGGTGTACTTGTTGGTGATGAAGGAGGTGCTATAATGGAAGCATCTTGTGGTGAGTTATTTGATGGTGATGAGCCATTTGATGATGGTTTTCCTAAGCAACAAGATCGGATACTAATCCGTGCGGATATCCTAGAGTTTGAATTTGGTATTTTGGAAGGTGGAAGTACAAAGGTTTGGGTTTCATGAGGATGATTGTTTGTACTAGGTGATTCATCTAAAGGGTTTGTGGATGACATGGTGTAGTTTGTTTGTGAAGATGAGATGGATTATGCAAGCATTTTGGGATTTCTATATATAGAAAAACAAAGCATTGTAATGAATGCTTGACCCAAAATGTGGATTAAAATCTAATGATTAGATATGAATTTAAGGCATGTGATCATGAGAACACAAGCATTAAAGAGCATACTCCAAAAAATAAAACAAATGTGGATTTTTCATCCAAAGTGAGAAGAATAGAAGGTAAAAACGACTTACGTCTCACGGATCCCACGGATCCTTCCCTTGAGGATCCGTCCGGCATGAAGGTTGGGATCCGTGGGTCAGGTGATCGAGGCGACACAAAATTTTCCTTTTGGAAACATTTTTGCCTAGTGTGTGCCTATATGCAAACTATTTGGAGTTGCGGTTATCTCGACCCCTAAAAGGAAAAAGAAAAATAAACTAGAAGTAGAAAAGCATCCTATTGAGATAAACCGAAAACACATATTTAGTACATGAGTACGTAATTTAGTGTTATCAATGCTCCTAATTCATTGTTGCTTAAATGAATGTACCCGAAAACACATATTAGTTATGTGTTCCCTTTAGCATTCAAAGACATGAGATGCAATGAAAACGGGTTTTTACTTTGTATTAATAATGAAAAAACGATTTGTCCTAGACGTGAGAAATTGCTTTTTGTGAAATTGATCTGGAAGGTATCATTTTAGAAAACATTTTGAAATACAAAATGTTTTATCTTTGAAAAATGTGTATGTAAACTTTGAACTTATTTTGAAGAAAATAAAGAAAATTATAAGTGAAAACTTATCTTGGGTTTTGAAAATTCCGTATTGTTTGTGAGTTTGTGTATGAGAAGATAAAAAAGAAAGGCTAGTGTTTACATACCTTGTAGAGTCAAATAAGTTACGACGTTTGTTCCATTAGACCAAGACCAAGGCGAAGTAGGTTGAATTGTTCCCTTGGTTTGGTGAGGGCGTCGGCTATGTTGTCTTGGGATGCTACCTTCTCAATAGAGATGTTCCCCTTTTGAACATTGTCTCTTAAGAAGTGATGACGAATCTCTATATGCTTTGTGCGAGAATGCAATAACGGATTCTTGCTTAAGTCGATGGCACCTTTGTTGTCACATAGGATGGCTATGTCGCTTAGATGAATGTCGTAGTCGACTAGCGCTTGTTTCATCCATAGTGCTTGTTGGCATGCTTTGCGGAGGAGGCGTATTCGGCTTCGGTTGTTGATATTGCTAGTGCCGTTTGTTTCTTAGAAAACCAAGATGTTAAACAACATCCCATGAAAGTACATACCCACTTGTACTTTTTCTATCAACGTAATCACTGCATGGTCGAATCTGCATATACAATTGTTTCTACTCCGTGCCCTTAGGATACCATAATCCTAATTGTGTTGTACCCTTAATATATCTAAATATCCTTTTACGGCTTCTAGGTGTGATGTTTTAGGGTCTTCTTGAAACCTAGCACATAAGCAAACACTAAACATGATATCCGGCCTACTTGCCGTGAGGTATAGAAGACTACCTATCATGCCACGATATTTAGTATTATCTACGGATTCGCCGTCTTCATCTTTTGTGAGTTTGGTGTCGGATGACATTGGTGTCCTAATTGGTTTCGACTCTTCTAGACCGAATTTCTTTAACATCTCCTTTATGTATTTAGATTGATTAAAGAAGATACCATCTTCTACTTGTTTTATTTGTAGACCAAGAAAGAAACTAAGTTCTCCCATCATACTCATCTCGAACTCGTCATGCATGATTTTAGAGAAATCATCACACATGTCTTGACAAGTGGATCCAAATATAATATCATCTACATATATTTGTACTATGATTATATGTGACTCTCTTTTCTTAGTAAAAAGTGTGTTGTCAACTAACCCCATGGTATAGTTGTGTTTAATTAAAAATGACTTGAGTCTATCATACCAAGCTTTTGGAGCTTGTTTAAGACCATAAAGGGCTTTCTTTAATTTATACACATGTTTGGGTTTTTCAAAATCGATGAAGCCCGGAGGTTGAGCTACATATACTTCTTCATTAATGAAACCATTTAGAAAAGAGCTTTTGACATCCATTTGATAAAGCTTTAGATCATTAGCACAAGCATACGCAAGAAGTATTCTTATAGACTCTAATCTAGCCACGGGGGCATAGGTCTCATCAAAGTCTATTCCTTCTTGTTGGTTATACCCTTGAGCAACGAGTCTAGCCTTGTTCCTAGACACTACTCCGTTTGCATCTAATTTGTTTTTATAAACCCATTTGGTTCCTATTATGGTTTGATTACTAGGTGGAGGGACAAGTGTCCAAACATCATTAGAAACAAATTGATTTAGTTCTTCTTGCATAGCCATTACCCAACTCTCATCTTTTATGGCTTCTTGTGTATTCTTAGGTTCTATGGTTGAAACGAAACAAAACAAGCTACTTTGGTTTTGAACTTGAGACCTTAATGTTCTTTCGTTTAGCTTTCCTATGACCTTATCTACGGGGTGATCTTTGGACTTCTTAATGTTTATGATTTCATCATTTAAAGGTTCTTCTTCTTCATTTACCTTTTTCTTTATTACTATAGCTTCACTTTCTATAATATCATCATCGACAAGAGGTGGAAAGGGTTTGGGTGGACTTTCACCAAATTTTATATTTAATGACTCTTCTACCTTCATTGTTTCTTTGTTTAATATGGCGTAAGCTTTGCTATTTGGAGAGTAACCTAGAAAGATACCTTCGGTTGATTTAGGATCAAATTTTGTAAGGTAATCTTTAGTGTTAAGAATAAAACATTTACTACCAAAGACTCTAAAGTGATTTAACGTAGGCTTTTTGCCTCGAAGTAACTCATATGGAGTTTTACCTAAGATTGGTCTAATTAAGACTCGATTGAGTATGTACGTTGAAGTATCAGCGGCATTACACCAAAACTTTTGAGGTATGGATTGTTCATTAAGCATGGTTTGACTCATTTCTTGTAGGGTTCTATTCTTTCTTTCTACTACCCAATTCGATTGTGGAGTCGTGGAGCAGAAGTTGTGAGTAATACCATTAGCGTCACAAAAAGCTCCGAATTGCACTTCATTATCGAATTCCTACCATGATCCGTCCTAATAGACACTATGGGACTTCCTAGTTGTCTTTGGATCTTTTGCTTAATATTTCAAAATAATTAAAGGTTTCCGTTTTGTTCTTTAAAAATTTTGTCCATGTATACCTAGAATAATCATCCACTATGACCAAAGTGTAGTAGTTGCCTCCATAACTTTGGATAGCGGATGGACCAAATAAATCCATATGTAGTAATTCTAGACACTTAGTTGTAGACACCATGTTTTTAGCTTTATGACTAGAATGAGCTTGTTTTCCTACATTACAAGCATCACAAAAGTGATGTTCATATTTTAACTTAGGTAGATCTCTTACTAGATCTTTGGATGATAGCGATTGAAGAAGTCGCATGTTGGCATGACCCAATCTTCGATGCCATAAGGTCCAAGTATCATCCATAGAGGTAAGACATAGTTTGTCTTTAGGTTCATTACCGATTTTAATGACATAGACTCCATGTTTCCTAATTCCTCTTCCTATGGTTATGCCATTTTTAATATCTTACTACCGGTTTAGGTAAAAAGTACATTGCACTTTTTATCACATATTTGTCCTATACTTAAGAGGTGAAAGTTTAGGTTTTCTCATTGACACACATCGTTAATGGTTAGAGATTTGTTAGAAATCGTACCTTTACCGATGATTTTACTCTTGCTATTTCCAAACACCACATTACCTCCATTGAAGGATTCATATGTGGAGAATAGATCTCTATTGCGGTCATGTGCCTCGTGCACCCGCTATCCTTGACCCATTCATCGGGGTCTAGGTGGACCTTTAAGCACACCTAAAACAATAATAACTCAAAAGTTTGGTCCCCATTTGTTCATGGGTCCATTAGTGTTAAACATTCCATTCATGTTAGACATGTATGGATAAGATTAGTATGCATTCCATGGAGCAAAGTTTTGAAAAGGAAAACCATTTTGCATATTTGGGTTCCATCCCATTTGATGGTTACTTCTCAGGTAAACATTATTAGGTCTCCTAGATGGATTAGGTTTTGAAAAAGATGGAGCTTTGTTTCTTGCAAAAGTAGGATTATATTTTGGAGGTGGTTGTCTAGTGGTGACATGAGTTAGTTTCTTCCTATTAAGATAACAAACTTCGGTTCTAGATGAAGAAGCTACGTTATTACTCTTGTTTGCTCTGGCGGATCACGGATCACGACTTATCTTAGCGGTTCCCTTTGATGGGATCCGTGGGATCATACAACGGATGGTTTTTCTAGTGCCTTAACAAATTTTGTTTCTTTATTTTCACTAGTTGATGGATCAAGTTGTTGAATACCTAAACCTTTTGGTTGTTTCCGGTTTTAACACTATCTAATATCATATCTAAAGTGTTAGTACTCATTCTAGCAATTTTAGAATCTAGTTGATCAACTAGTGTTTGAAGTTGAATGCAAAGTTCACATTCACCACTTGCTATTTTACCCTTTTCTAAGCGTTTTAGTTTTGCTTTTAATTCTATGACTTCTTTATCTAAGCGTTGGTTTTGACTCTTTAAAAGCTTGTTTTGTTAATTAGTTTTAAGCTAATATTGCATAGTTTGTCATATTCATTATGCAATGAGTCGTCATCAAGTGATGAGCTACTATAGTATTAGTGACATACCTCGTCATTTGCCATGAGACAAATTTCTTAGTCCCTCGTTAAGCTCATTCCCCGTGCGCTCACGAATGCCTTTTGATCATCCCGTTTGGGACACTTACTAATAAAGTGGTTTGGGTCCCCCCATTTAAAGCAAAAACGATCATCTTTGGCTTCTCGTCCTCTTTGCTTTTCAAAGCCTTTCTTATCGTCATCACGGTTGTTTGGCGTATCTTCCCTTTCCTAAGAACTTTTTAAAGTCCCTTACCGCCATAGCGTACTCCTCATCGTCACTACTTTCGAAGAGAGTTCTCTTCATCGCTTGAAGCCTTTTGGCTTTAAGGGCAAGAGATTTGTGTTTCTCTTTCACCTTTGAGGCTTCTGAGTCTTTAGCAAGGACAAGCTCGTAGACTTTTAGGTTGCCTATGAGTTCATCGAGGGAGAGATTGTCAAATCTTTTGACTCTTCGATCGCCGTCACCTTGGATCTCCACTTGGATGGAAGTGCCCTTAGATATCTCCTAACATGGTTACGGCTAGAAAAAGATTCATCAAGTGCTTGTAAAGATGTAATAATAGTATTAAAATTAGCAAATGAATGATCTATAGTTTCCTCATCCGATATTGAAAATTGTTCATATTGTTGAACAAATAAATCAATTTTATTATTTTTAACTTGTTGATTACCTTGATGAGTTACAACTAAAGAATTCCAAATTTCTTTAGAGGTTTTAAGCATAGAAATTCTTTCGAATTCCTTTTTGGGTAAAGCATTATATAAAACCATTTTAGCTTCACTATTTTTAGAAAGCTTTTTCTTCATTTCATCATTTAGTTTATCATGAGGTATGTTAACTAAATTTCCTTTATCATCATTTGAGGTAGCCTCAAAATCGCCTTCAACAATAATGTACCAAAGATCAATATCTTTAGATTTCACATATGTTTTGAATCTATTTTTCCAATATATAAAACCATTAGTTTCAAGTAGTGGTGGTGGTTGCATAGATTGCCCTTCCTTATAATTTCAAAAACCCATAGTGATCGAAAAGTTTTTAAAATACAATTTTACTTTAAAACTTTTATAAACTTAGCTCTTGATGCCAATTGTGGAAAAATAGAAGAGGGGGTTGAATAGTTTTGGCGTATTTTAAGTTCTTTCAAAAACTTAAGTCGATCTGGTACTTAGCTTACCATTTGTACATAGGGTATGATGTACACTCTAAGGAAGAAACCTATGCCTTGACACACCCAGCACTCATAGTGTCTAACCTGCAGCTCGAGGTTGAACCTAGCCTCCATCAAGGCCTCCGTCACTCTCGGAGCCCCTCCATCAAGGCCTCGTCCTTGTGCGGAGACCCCTCAGCCAAGGCCTCCGTCATTTGTTGAGCCCCCTCCCGAAACTCGATGGAACGCCTTCGAGATGTGTCAAGCCCTTTGTCTGAAGGCCAAGTTAGGCCTCGACTTGGTGAACCACGATCTCCCTCTCTTTCTGGCTTCCCCGCCAAGTTTGAGAACGTGGGTCACTAAGCCCTAGCGGTTACCACAAACATGAGACGCCCCCATGTTCTCCTACATTTGCTTGAGTGCCCTAACCCTATTTCTTCCACTATAAATAGGTTGGAGGCAATTATGGGAAGTTGATTCAACACTCATCTCTTGACTTACACACACTTATACAACCGTAACTCATACTTACTCTCACGCCGGAGGTGGTTCGCAGGTCTACCGCGTAATCCTCCGTAGTGTCTTCTATTTCTTATTTTCGGTTATCTTGCTCGAATTACCACAATCACCCCTCCGTCAATCACCATTGGACGGTATATATTATCTTTGTGTACTTCAGGTGGCGCTATCCATGGGACGCAATAATCCCGTTTGAGGTCAAATAGCGTTTTCCATAAATAACGGTCAAATTCAACCGTAATTCCCTACATCCCTATTACCACATGGTAGCACCATCTCTCCACTTTTATCTCAAATCCCGAGATTTTCCACCAACCACAAACTTTACGTTTACCATTTCAACAACTTACATGGGTTTAAACGTGGCGACCCTTTGTTTGGGTTTGTTTTATGAAGAAGGTTCAAACTCAACAACCGTAGGGCCCTCCATTTTGAACAACGTAAGCGGCCACTGTTTTGGTTCGTTTATGAAGAAGGTTCAAACTCAACAACCTTCGTAGGGCCTCTCCATTTCGAACAACGTAGCACCCATTTGTTTTGGTTAGTTTTATGAAGAAGGTTCAAACTCAACAACCTTGAGGGCCCTCCATTGCAGACTCGTAGCAACCTCTGTTTGGGTTCGTTTTATGAAGAAGTTTCCAACTCAACAACCTTCGTAGGGCCCTCCATTGCAGCCCTCTGTTTGGGTTCGTTTTATGAAGAAGGTTCAAACTCAACAACCTTGAGGGGCCCTCCATTTCGGACTAAATGCACCTCTATTTGGGTTCGTTTTATGAAGAGGTTAAAACTCAACAACCTTTGTAGGGACCCTCCATTCCAGACTCGTAGCAGCCTCTCGTTTGGGTTCGTTTTATGAAGAAGGTTCAAACTCAACAACTTTGTAGAGCCCTCCATTCTTGAGACTCCGTAGCACCTCTGTTTGGGTTTGTTTTATGAAGAAGGTTCAAACTCAACAACCTTCGTAGGAGCCTCCATTGTAGACTCCGTAGCAGCCTTTGTTTGGGTTCCTTTTATGAAGAAGGTTCAAACTCAACAACTTGGTAGGAGACTCCGATGCGTTTCCGTAGCAACCTCTGTTATGGTCTGTTTTGGATAGAAGGTTCAATAACGTATGAGCCTGTTCGGGTTCATTTTGAGAAGAAGTCTCATTGCAGTCTTAGGTCATGGGGTTCTAAGAAGAAGGGCTAGAACCTTCCTTGAAAATGTTTACCACAAGGTGAACGGAGACAGTACACTAATGAGGAGGATACACTTTGTCAATCGGTATGTTTCTATGAAACTAATACGCTATATCCTTCCATGTTTCACTACAAATCATATTATCTCGTGAAACTTTTGATGTTTATTAAGAGCACTATAAACCATCTTTTATTGAGCATCTTCTTATGACACAATTCATTAGAGATCTACAACATTGACGAGGATACCCTATGTTCCTAGAATCTTTGTTAGAGCATCACATATGTTGACATAAGTCTCGTGATATGACTACGGAGCATCACATATGATGACATAAGCCTCTGTCGACACAACTACAGAGCGCAGCCTCGATTCATAGGTGTCTCTTTCGACACGATTACAGAGCTGGCTCTGTTCACATAACTATATAGGTGTCTCTGTGGGAGCGATTACGAGCATAGCCTTTGTTCACATGATTTATGTGTGTCTATGTAGACACAATTATAGAGCATCGACTCTGCAAGTATAATTACATAACCTCATAGATGTAAAACTTACTTTATTTTTAAAATCAATGTACTAAAAGCTTCTCATGGGAAAGCAAGCATTATTGGTAGTTGTCTTAGTGTTCATTTCAAAATGATGTAATCCTCTCTACCAATTCAATGATATAATATATTTCCCACAAATCTCTTGCTTCGTTTCTTAGACACAAAGATTTTTTCCAAGAAATGGTTTATAAGTTTCAATGTCGAAGGGATGAAACAAGACAACTATAAGTCTTGAATACATATACTGTTAGGAATTGGAAATTCCATAAGTAAAGTGTCGGTCACCCCAAATATTATCTAGCATAAGTTAGCTCGTAGACATATCATTAGTTACGCTATTTATCAGTTTATTAGTTAGTTATTAGTTTAGTTTAGCATAGTGTAACACCATGGAGGAAGGACGGGTCTTTACCCTTGTACTGATCCACAGGCCGTGAGAGTCGTTTAGTTTGTAACCTATAAATACCCTCTACCTTCCAAGGTAGAGGGTTGGAAGTTCTAATCTAACCTTTCATATTTTGTACATCAAGTTTCTACCAAGAACACCCATCTCTCTCTCTCTCTCTCAACTATGGCAAACATGTATTTCCATCATCCAAGACCACCCGAATCATCAACACAATAAATATAATGATCCTACAATTGATACCAGAGCCAAGGTTATTGTGTTGTGTTGATTTGTGTGGTTTCGTATCGATTTTTGTGTTGTGTTGAGTTTGTGTGATTTTAAAATCTTGTTAAAACTATTTCTGAATCACTGTTTTGGTCATTTTTCTATTATGGTGGTTAATAAGCTTTAAGTTCTTATGTGTGTCAAACCAGTTTTAATGACTTTTCAATTTGCAATATCATTTTTGTTTGGTACAAATTTCTCACATCTCTCACATATCAAGTTTTTTTTGGTACAAACTCTGTCAACATGGTCATTTTCATGTGGTAAATTGGTTGAATCTTGTGGTCATTTATGAGTTCTAAATGGGTCAAAAATGAAGCATCTTTTATGATGTTTCTGGGTTTCTTTGAATATGGTCGGAAAACTCGCCGGAATATCATGTTAGCTACTTGTCCTCAAAACTGTCCAGATGTAATGAATCTAGGTAGTGACTTGCCATGAGTCTGTACTCATGGTAGCGAGTTGAGACATGTAGCGAGTTGAGACATGTAGCGAGTTGAGACATGTAGCGAGTTGACTCTTTAGCCAACTCAAGTCAATAGCGACTTGTAAAAGTCAATAGCGACTTGACATAACTCGCTAGCGACTTGGCACAAATCTTAGACCTATGACTTGCTTTGAAAAGCTGCTAACTTGGTTTGATGTAAAGAAAAATGATAGCGAGTTGAATAAGTCGCGATACTTATGTCTTGCAGCGAAGATGATGGAGAAAACTTATTGACTTGACCCTGAAACCTTGTACCTTATACCATACAACACGACCTCAGTTTGTATCAACTTCATTAGTCCATGGTTTAATTAAAACACGATATGGTCAAAACATTCAAAGCATCACGACGCATCGAGTCAACATTACAATCTTCAACAAATCCAAAATCTATCCTAACCCATCATTCTCAATATCTATCACAATCCTAACAAACTTCATCAAGACTCAATGACTCAAAATGAAAGCATCAAATAAATCGATCTGAGGCGGTCCAATTGATATTATCTTTCAAAGATTTTTATCGAACCATATCTCATCATAGATCTTGGTAATATTCAAAAGCTAGATATGAAATAACATAACAATGTGTTTCATCATCTCTTCCTTTCGGTTTTTTCAAAAATAAAATTGATACTCAAAGATCAACCCTAACATAATGGAAGCATGTACGCGATCTCCAGTTACTTCTCTCATGGAAAACCACAATGGAAAATCATCATAGATCCTTTTTGAAGATTGCTTATACTTCTTATTCGAACATCAAAGAATATAGATCTTAACAAGTATGTTACATCCATCTTTGGTTCGTTATATACATGAAATGATAAATAAAAGGTACAAAGCTAAACCTACCTGTGAACACATCTTAAATGGATCTAGAAGACGAATCAAAAGTGGCTTGCAAGCATCCATGTGGCGTTGTTATTGAGACCTCTAACCATCCACGTGGCAACGTCACTTTGTATCTAATGATCGAGTAACAGTCATATGAGTGAGGTGTTAGGGAGAGATAGATGACATGATGCACGTTTTATGTTCAAGACTGATGTGAGGTTATGCGATGAGGGAGGGACGGTTTATGTTATTAGGGTTTGTTAGGTGAGTAATATTAGGAAGAAGATGTGGTGATGAAAGGTTTGATATGATTATTTTAGATATCTTGGAAAGAAAAGGATTTGGTGAGATGAGAATAAGGAGAGGTGACTGTTTGAGAGAATGTGTTTAGGGTTACTAAATATTAGGGTTTGAAGTGATTAAGATTGGTTATATAACCCCCAAAATTTTTAGGGTAAGCATTTGATTGGATCTGACATTATGAATGGGCCGAATATTGAATGGGATAGGTTGGGTGTTGGATGTGTTATCTTAGGCCCATGAATTCAATTGGATCAGGTGTTGGATTGTTACCAAATTTGGGCCACGTAACTTTTGTGAATAATGATAAGGTTGTGTGATGTGCATTTGTGTAGGGAGTTTTGAATTCGTTTCCTTGATCTGGACTGAGATATGATATACATGGACCGTGTGTTGTGGGTATTTGGATCGAATTTCACGGGTATTAACTAACATAAATTGAACCGAATATTTGGCTAATATTGTTCAAATATATAGAGGCTTGTTGGACAGGCAGATTTATATCTTTGCGAATGTTGGGTTGCGATTTGGTGCTATACTGTTACTCAAAATGTTATGAATTGTTAATGGAAAATATGATGTGGGATGAGATTTAATGATGAGATATGTTGAAGAGGTTTGACGATCTTGAATTGTGATTACAAGACTTGATGATGAGATTTGGTATGATTGGGGGAATACGCCTTGGTTTATACATTTTCATCGAATTTATTTTGTCACGGCTTGATTTGTTAATCAAAGTTGACTTCGGGGTTGTTTGGACGATATTTCTTATTTGGATTTGGTAGAGTTTTTTTGAGCGTTTACTTAATTCGTCTTCCTTCTTCCTACCCTTCCGCGAAGATGACTTGTTTGGGCATTTTTAGAGGGTGATAAAGACTTGGCTATTTAGTTGCGTTTGTGATTCTTTCTGCAACCCACCCACGTTGCTATCACTTGATGTCTCCTTTCGGTTGAGAATGTCAAGAGGTTTTGTACATTGGGTACACCGTTTCTTCTTCACAAGGATTAGTACAAGTTTAAGTAACAAATATGGGGACGTTCACTTCATGATCAAGTTTGACATATCGGGTTTGCCATCAAGTAGTCACGACAACAGTAGACGAATCGTGAATGATGTGTTTACCAATGTATTTATTGAATGGTGATGATGTTGATGTTGGATAATAATGCGTTGATGAACGCTGCATGTTCCCCTAAAACAGATATTCACTTACACCAAAATTGTCATAACAAATTCAAGATGACATTATTTATGGTTTTGTCTTGATTTTGTAAAATCCCGTGAAAGAATCTATTTCTCGGTTTAAATCATAGACTTGTAAAATCCCGTGACAATGGAAACATCCCGGTAATTGTAAAGTGCATTTCCGGATCTATCTTACGGTTTATTCTTGGTTTTATAAAATCCCGCGAAAACTATTTCGGTTTAAACTATAGAATTGTAAAATCCGTAATGATGGATTCATCGGAGAAAGGAAAAAGTATTTCTAGACCTTATCACGTCTTTGGTGCTATGGTTTCTTCTTGAAGATAAAAGAGTGTACTTCATGAATTGGGTGCTTGCGGATTTTCATCATGGCGGTTTGGTTTATTACATGGTTTCGGTATGTGCTTTTAACCATGATTGGGATGAAACCATTATCATAGTTCACTTAAAATGTAAATGGAGGCTAGATTCGAGCTTTTAACCAGAAGATGTGACAACAGGGTTAATTCACTATTATTTATTTGAGGTTGAAGTGAAATATCACCGGCGAGTGTACTTAGTATCTGAAGGTATCGGGGATGGATGGATGAAGATTCTTCAAGATCCTTGCTCAAGCTTATTATCAAAGACTTGGAATCTAGTTATTGTTGGGTGACTTTTTCCTTTTCTTTTTCCACTTGGGGGAATTGGTATCTTACCACCACAAAATAACTATCACTTTAAAGAGTTACGTTGTAGTGCTCAGTGTCACATTCAATTATGGATTTTCATGAAGTGATGTATGTCTACTTGATGGTTGGTTGGATGAAGAGTATAGAGTACATAGAGATTCAATGGAGGATGAAGTCGACACGATCTTTGTTAAATATGTTCAAGTTTAAGTCACGAGTTGGGTTAGTTTACTTCAGGGTCAAATTTATCATATTGGGTTTTCTCCATCAGCTGTCCTACAGAGAGCTGCTGAATGATAATGGAGTTGATTACATGTTTTGCCAAGAAAGTTGAAAAGAGAGAGAGATTATGACGTATGAACACAACAGTTAATGCCTCGTACTCTAAAGAAAAGAAAAGTGTATGTCTCAGTCGCTTTATCTTCAAAGAAGAAATCTTCTTATGACGTTTGAATACAACAGTTCAAGCCTCGTTCTCTAAAGAAAAGAAAAATGCGTCTCAGTGGCTTTATCTTGAAGAAGAAATATTCTTATTATGACCATTCTCATCAACATGCTTCATGCTTTTTCCGTGCGCTTTAGTCATCAAATGTCCGGACTACTTATAATACTCTTATTCCACTTGCTCAATAATGAAGATGGAGACATCATGTGCTAATTTTCTTGGGGGGAGAAGTGTGAATAGAATACATTTGGATGATAATCACTTGTTTAATCAAGAATGGCATCTCCGAATGCAATTCTTGAGGGAAGAATAATGTATTCATATTTCAAACACAAAAGTATCTCTGATTGAAAAATACTTTTGGAAAAACAGATTCGGTTAATGCGAATCTCTTCTTTATCTAGCACCCGAATGTGTACTCTTTTCAAATATAAAAAGTATTTATGATTGAAAATTGATATTTCTCATAAAACCTTCGTCGTATTGCAAAACTCTTTCTTCAAGCAATACGCGAGTGTTTTCAAATCAATTTTTCATCAATCAGTGAATCTTAATTCGCTGGTTCACTCACTCCGTGTTGTCTTCTTTGAGACATTTCGGTTTGAGAACTTAGAACAACTGCGAAACCTGTCAAGGAGATTCTTGAATTATACCGATCACAGGCAGTACTTGTCTGATCAGCGAGGAAGGTGGGCCGTGTACCTCAATTCAACGAGTGGTCAAAGACACTTTCGTGTGTTTAATAACTAGCATTTGTTTTGCGGTACACTTGGACGGTTGCAGTGATCAGTGAGAGTCAATCCAAAGAGCATGCTCACAACATCCACACTTAATTGAAGAAATCATGACTTGTGCAATATCTACATAACTTGGCTCGGATATTTTTATACTATGCTTCTGACTGCGCAAATATCTTGAACCAGTAAAAGCTTCCGCTACTCTGATGAAAAGATGTCATGATTCAAAAGTGTGAGCATGTCGGTCCAAAAGTCACAACTACACATGATGGCAACACAATAAAGGGTGATCCAGAGATTTACGGTGGTGATGATCTCAATAAGCTCGAAGATCATCAAATATGTGGATCAATTAAAGATCTCCACTTAAAGTACAAAGCATTCGTACTTTGAAGTTGCACTACTTAAGCACAAAGATTGCGTAAGTGAAGAATTAAAGTCTGAGCTCAAGGAAGATTAAATAGAATGCTAGGATTGAAATGTAAAACACGGGGTGACCTCCCTTAGGAGATTGTTGAGTGGAAATTCCATAAGTAAAATGTCGGTCACCCCAAATATTATCTAGCATAAGTTAGCTCGTAGACATATCATTAGTTACGCTATTTATCAGTTTATTAGTTAGTTATTAGTTTAGTTTAGCGTAGTGTAACACCGTGGAGGAAGGACGGTCTTTACCCACTGTATACCTGATCCACAGGCCGTCAGGAGGTCGTTTAGTTTGTAACCTATAAATACCCTCTACCTTCCAAGGTAGAGGGTTGGAAGTTCTAATCTAACCTTTCATATTTTGTACATCAAGTCTCTACCAAGAACACCCATCTCTCTCTCTCTCTCTCTCTAAACTATGGCAAACATGTATTGCCATCATCCAAGACCACCCGAATCATCAACACAATAAATATAACGATCCTACTTATACAACATCCATTACACTTCACATTAACTTTCCTAAGTGGTCTTAGGGTATTCCAAGCCTTATGTTTTGAAAGGATAAAGATGGAGTGGTCGCGACCCTCATCAATGATCAAAATCGGTCATTATATTCTTGGTGGTGAAATTTACACACAATGAGGTTATTACACCTTAGGTTGTAAAATTTAAGCGTCGGAAAAATGGCGTACGAGAAGTGCACAAGAGACATATATTTCCCTACTTGATTCCATTTAAACTAGGGCCTTAACCCTAGTACCTGCATCATACGGCCGAAGCCCATTCAATATTGTCTTTGGCCGAAGCCACATACCATGCAGAATAGTAAATTGTCCAAGGACTACTACTTTGCTTAAATGAAGTCGATAAGATTCGTATACATACAAAATATATGACCTTCTAGGTCTATATTACATAAAGATTAATCCTTGTTCCATTTATCACAAGGAAGTATTTCTTTTAAGTCAAAAACATTACATCCAAAGTATACGCATCACTTTCGACCGAGGGGCTTGATGATATACCCTCCATTCAATTTGAAGGTCTTCCCTTCATACTCACTTCGAACTACATTCCGAAATACTTGGCAAACCTCCAAAAATCTTCTTTAGCGTAAAACCATTCATCTATGATATGGTTACCAGTTAGGAATCCATGTCGAAGGCCTAAGCCCTTCGGGGTATGCTCTTCGAAGATATTAATGCAAAGGTTTCATAAGACCAAGTCAAACCTACGTTCACAACCCTATCAAGGCTTTCCATAGAATGAGGATCGTGGGACATTAACCAAGCGGTTACCTAAAATCGTGGGACACCCCATGATCCTCGCATCAGGTAGGTGAGCATGCGGAACCTAAGATTCGCGATAAAATGCCATTATGTCATGCATTATACAACAAAGCCAAGTTTATGCCTAAACATTGGTATCTTTCGACAACGCCGTGTATGTACAAATCTGTTTGATAAAACTCGCTTATAACTAAAAGCGAAAGTTATATGGCAAAACCTAATACACACGCTCCTTATATAACAAAGGGTTTTGACTACAAGTCTAATCATGCCTCCCTACGAGTCATAACATTGAAGCTGGGGGCTTAATGAGGTATCCACCATGATAGAGTCAAATGTGGACTATTAAAAACAAAAGTAGTAGAAATTATTACCAAGTCTTTTTAACAAAGCAATGATAAGTCTAAAGCCATGCACTCTTCATGCATAACATTAGACTGGGGGGCGAAGACGTACCCTCACTCTGCTAACGAGTGTTACCATCACTCTGGTACTTAGCTTACCATTTGTACATAGGGTATGATGTACCCTCCTAAAGGAAGAAGCCTATGCCTTCGACCTGCACCCAAAGAACTCATAGTGTCTAACCTCTGTCGAGGTTGAACTGGCCTCCATCAAGGCCTCCGTCTATCTAACGGAGCCCCTCATTAAGGCCTCCATCACACATCGGAGCCCTGTCAAGTCCTCGTCACTGTTCGGAGCCCCCTCTGAACAACTCGATGGAACCCCCTTGAGATGTTTGAAAGCCCTTCTGACGAAGGCCCAAGTTAGGCCTCGACTTGGTCAAACCTGATCTCCTCTATTTCCTGGCTTCCCCGCCAAGTTTTAGAACGTGGGTCACTAAGCCCTAGCTTTACCCACAAACATGGGACGCCCCCATATTCTCCTACATTTGCGCAGAGGTGCCCCTAACCCTATTTCTTCCACTATAAATAGGTTGGACGGGCAGAGATATAAGGAAGTTGATTCAACATACATCTCTTGACTTACACACCTTATCCAACCGTGCTCATACTTACTCTCACGCTGGAGGTGGTTCACAGGGTCCTACCCCTGCGTAATCACTTAACGTAGTGTCTTCTATTTCTTATTTTCAGGTTATCTTGCACTCGGATTACCATCACCCCAACTCCGAGTCATCCCATTGACGGCCTGGTATGTGCATCTTTTTGTACAATCAAATAGTTTTGCCGATTTTAAGATAGTTTCAAAAACTTTAGATTCGTTAATATGTGAGATCTTATGGATGTTGAGAAAGTATAGATCTAATGATAAAGCAAGTAAATAAAGTAAAGCAAAGGATAGAAATGACACAACCTATTTATAGTGGTTCGGTTTACAAGGACTTCCTTGCCCTACTCCACTCCCCGAGTCACCTACTCGAGAGTTCAAGCACTATGTCAACAAACTCCTTCACTTGGCGGGGAAGCCTTCACAACGTTGCTTACACTTTTTCGGTACAAATCTAGATCACCGAGTCCGTGCGGTGGACCAAACGAACACAACTATTACACAACAAATATGTGAAATATCAAATACAAGATCTTCGCTGAGAAATCTTGCGGGTGACAAATCAATCAAGGACCCCTTGCTTGGATGACTTGTAGAATGTTCGTGATCTGCCTTAGAGAAGGACCTATATGAGAATCACAATAGAAAGAAAGAAGAACAACTCTCTAGATCAATTGATCTATATGTTAGAAGAGAATGAGAGTGTTTGAGAGATTTAGTAAGAAGAGGGGTGTGTTAGAATGAAGAAATGGCTCTCTATTTATAGGCAATTTCTGCCACTTGTTCCCGGATCCCACGGATCCCTCCCACTTGGGATCCGTCTAGTGTAATCCTAGAGATCCTGGGGCGCTCTTCTTATGGGTTTTTGGTTATGGGTCATGGGTTATGGGTTGGTCCATGGGTTTTCCTTAGATTCAATATATCTAAAGTATACATTGTATCTAGCCATCTTGGGTATGGGTTATGATCCATGGGTTATGGTTTTACCCATCCTAATAAACTATTACAACAAATGATTAATTACAACATTTTTGTATTTGAATGGCTATATCTAAATGCTTTACAAAAATAACATGTATCCTTATAATTGTACTTAAGATAACATTATATTTGTTATCAACAAAACACAAAGAGATCGCAAAATATTAATAAACGTTTTTACGCTTTATTTGTATTAACAAATAGGTTGGATGGGCAGAGGATTATGGTAAGCTCACTCAACACTCATCTCTTTACTTACACACACATATACAACCATAACTCATACTTACTCTCACGAGGAGGTGGTTGAGGGTCCAACCTGCGTAATCACTTAACGTAGTATCTTCGTATTTCTTATTCTCATGTGAAAGATAATCTTGGCTGGAACATACACCCCTCATACCTTCGATCACCATTGAAGTCTGGTAGTGCAATTTATAGTACAATCAAATCTACTATAAAAGAAAAACTACTAACGTCTAGATTTTTCACGAAACCTTATATCAAAAGCGTCATTCTAATAGTTGATCTTCCGTTGAATCTCCGCACCATCATCATCATATGGATCATCATCATAATCATTTTTACGACAATTAAATAAGCTCTTCTTCCCAATTCCACCTCCGCTCTAAGTTGCCACAAAACTTTCGTTTCATTATAAGCCTCTTTCACGTCGCTCTCAATCTCCTTATTAGCCATATCATTTTCCTTTCTTTCCCTTTATATGAACCATCATCTTCCCAATTCGTCCCAAGAGACGTTGAGGCCACATTTGGATCAAAAAATATACACGCATGTCCTAAGCAGGATTTGAACCCACCACAATTTGATTGGGGAGCTTCTCACACAACAAGGAGATTCCCTCATTTAATTTGTGTTTTATATAACGAATAATAATAATAATAATAATAATAATAATAATAATAAATAATAATAATAATAATAATAATAATAATAATAATAATTGTTAAGTCACCATATATGTAACACAAGCATCAAGAGAAGAGATAGAGAAGAGATCGGATGAACAATATCACACACACACACACACACACACGTATGAGTATAGAAGGTTTAGGCGTAGAGAATGAGTGAATGAATTGAACAACCAACCCTCAAGTGAGGGTTATTACAAAGTATTTATAGGAGAGGGAGCTAGGGCAACACTCCTAGTCCCTTCCTTTCCTTATTGGACTTGGGTCAAGGCTTATGGGCCTTCTACATAAGCCTTAGCATAAAAACAAACATAAAGGCCATATTAAGCTAACTATTACATATGAATCACTAACACTTGAATAAGGTTTAGGAGTGATTCCAACAATCTCCCCTTAAGTGTTAGTGATGAATGAATGATTAAGCGTTGTAGGTGCTGATGTAATAGTAGCTGGCGTCTTCGACATTCTTCTTTCTTGTGAGAAGAAGTGTCTTGATTCGAACAATCTCCCTGGTGTAGAGAAATTGTTTCTTTTGAAGTATTCTGATTTGACGTCTTCATTTTCATTGTTCTTTAGTTCTTTGTTCTTTGAAAGTGATAGTATGTTGTTGTTGTCTGCATCAGGTCTGCTTCGTTGCTCCAGTGTCTCCACGTCATTCTTCAACATGCTCACACGCTCTTTAACATTGGATTACAGTACTGATGAAGTTCTTTAAGTCTTTAAACTTTTTAGATTCTTTGTTGACGAAGAATCATTCTGACTTTGTGTTGCCTTTAATTATGAGAGAACTTCCATAAGTGATGATGTTGGTAGGAGCAAGTGGAGAATCCGCGATCGATCAGTGCTCGAGCTTCCGTAAGAAGTAAACATAAGAAAGGTTAGTAATAAAAGGATTCCGGCACTTACAAGTTGAACGAGAGTGTTAAGACATAGTGTGAAAACACAACTCTAATTCTCACAAAGGCCGTTCTTGAACTAGAGTCCCACAAGTGAGATAACGCGATGTACCAAAGTACATCTACAGTTCAGATGAGTCGCTGAGGTACACCGAAGCATCACCTCACGACTGTAGACCGTTTGAGACCACTAAGTGCAATCCACAGGGAGTTACGGCGACCTGCTGTCGGGCTGTTTGATGTTGACCACGGCGGTTTCCATTCAATCGAGAATCACAATTGTGAACCTCTCATAAATGTTCTTGACAGTTGCTAGGATCGTGTTGGGACTCGATAACGTACCACTTTTTGTTCTTATTGTTGAACAACAAGTGATGAAATGTCAAATGTACCTATGAGATCTTTTGATGAATCTCGTGGCTCTAGACTCAATAGTGCGTTTTGGTTTTCACGGAGGAGACTAGGAGAGGGTCTCCTTCTTCAATACAAGTAATCTCTAGAAGCCGATAGTTCGTAGGGTTCCCTGTGAGAATGAAACAAGCTTCTTTTGGGCGAAACTTGAGTGGCTAAGAAGGTTTAGTGCAATGCGTCACTGGGTCCATGACGACTTTATCTTCAATACGGTGTCATCTAGTGACGACGGTAGCATATAAATTGAACCGGTTATGCGCCTAAGTTGAATAATCTGGAGGGCTATTTCTTTTCACCCTTTTCTTTGCATTTCTTTTTAATTCTTCAACTCCTTCTTTCTCCGATTCTCATTTTCTCCTTTTTTATAATCATACCTAAGGACTTCTAAGTACTAACTATTTGTGATGTCCTGGGGTAGATCCCTCCGGCTATGGCGGATCATAGGACGGTTATTCCTAACCTTAGTCACCTTATAACTCCATGACTAACCTATGTTGCCATAAAACCATTTTCATGAAAATCTCTCAAAGTGTTTGTGAATGAAAAAAATTTTGTACCACTGTGAGAGTTTTATCTTTTAAGCAATACTCCCCTCCACACGTGCTTAAGTGTTAAGACAAAATGCACACGTGAGAGAGAAAGCGCGCACTTTTGAATTGATCACTCAAGATAGACAATCCCCTTGAGACACGATTACGTTGCATAGTTAAAGAGTTACATTGTCGGCTTTTAGGTGACAACTAGCTCTAATAACTACCTTGAAGGTGTGGACAAACCTCGAAAGGTTGTCAAACCCGTCAAAGTTCATGTCTATCAAGAGCTTCTCGAATAGGTACAATTTACTTGGATAAGTCTTTGGAAGATAAATCTTTTCAATGTATATTGTTAGGTTCCGTCAATTCATGGGTTGAAGTCTTTTCTCACGAGGATTCAAATAGCAAAACACAACATATTTCTTATCACATAATTTTCTCCACCTCAAAAATGGCATATAAATGTTATTTTTGAAAAATGTTGAGAATAAATATGACCATTTTGAGTTTTGTGGGAAGATTACACAAAGAACAATATGTGAACAAAGTTTTTAAGTCAAATACTCTCCCTCAACAAGTGATTTAAACGGTTGAGGTTTTGAAAATCATAAGGGGAAGTACTTGTTCTTTTGAGTAAAACCTTTGAAAAATGAAAGGTTTGATAAGTTTTACTCAAAAGTAAGAAGCTTTGGCTCCTTTTATAAGGATTGTGGCACTGAAGCGTACCACAGGGTCCGTTCATTACAAGATCGGGTTGTACACTGTTATTTGTGTATAAGCCATTGTCATTAATAATCACACATCCAAAATATGAAATTGAAACAGTTTAAGGGGTACCAGGAATTTCAGGTAGGTCAGCAAGAACTACAGGAATGCGAACTGGGCGTTGATATCCTGTGAGATTAATGCGAGGACGACCACCTACGAAGCTTTCCAATGTTCTGAAGTGGTCCCTTCGAAACAACCTTTCAGCAATCTGTTTGATGATTCTCTTTACATTTCGTCTTTCCTGAGAATTCCATCTCGTTGGTGACCTAATGCCTTGTTGAATCGCCTTTAAGCGGTATGCTAGCCCATCCCTGACATGCTTCAATGTTGAATCTCCAAACTTATGAAGCTCTGTACACGCCATCAAGCAATTGCGGTGTAGTTCACTGCGGTAGACTACTCCAAAGGGTTTGCTGATGAGAGTGAATTGAGGAAGATGGTTGATATCAGGAAGTTCTAGCTTAGGTCTGGTGAAGTTGACACGTGTCTGATACGACTCAACCGCAAGTTGTAAGTCTTCTACCGCGTTCCGGATCACGATGCTTCGATGAAGATAAGCAAGGACTTGATGTATTCCGCGTTGAATTTCTGTCGAATTTGTCTCATGCGTCCTGTACCTTTGCAAGATACAGTCTCTAATGTCGTTGAGGCAGATTAGGAAGTCTGCTTCCGCGAAAGCAGAATAGCATAGTCCTCTTGTCTTTTTTTGACCACGATCTTCTTTAGGAAGGTGTAGTCCCATTCAGACGAAGAGCAACATGTGCTTACAGCGATCCCTTGATCCTTTGCACTTCATATTGAGATTTACGAACACTGCAGCTTCGTAGTAGATTCGTGGCGTTCCGGCCAATGGTGAATCCCATACAGTGCATCGATGTCATAATCTTCCACACTATTGTTGAACATGTGGGTAGCCTTTTCTTCGATGGCTATGCAGTTTGAGTATATGGCTGCCGGGAACGGAAGTGTAAATGATGTAGCGTATTTCTTTGACACATCGCTACCATGTAGAAGAAATTCCAGGTCGTTGTTGAAGAAGTATCGAAATGGAATCTGAGGTTGATCTAGTCGACCAATGGTAGGTTGAGTTTGGTCCAATCGTGTGCGTTATGGGCGTTGTCTTTTCTGTGTAGTCGATGTTTGCTTCAGGGTTGAGCCAATCAATGTTGTTAGACATGGCTCGTGCTATGTTTTCAAGGTGATATTCAACTTCAATAGCACTTTCCAAGCTGTCTTTGAGTATTTGAAAGGCTTCATTCTTGATTCGTTTCAACTCTGATTTCGTCATCTTCTTCACTCGGAACTTTTCTTGCAGTAACTTTGCATGCTCCAAGGTACTACCTTCTACCATATCTTGGTCATTAGTTAAAGGGTGTAGCACAACAAGTGTGGAGAACCAATCATACTCGATGTCGTCATCGTCAAGCCATGAGGCGACATCACGACCTTGGGAGTCTTCTTCTTTTTCTTGGGCTTTGATGAGGATGATGGTTTCTTTGTTGTTGAAGCGGGAGAGGTGGGTTGTTGTTGGGGCTCAGGGATTTCCTCATCGTCACCACCCGTATGCTCAAAGTGATCACCGTTTTAAGTGCTGGGGTGGTAACTCGGAATCCGAGGTTTTTCATGAAGGCGAGGAGGAGATCGTGGTTGAGCTGGAGTCCTTTGGGGTGGAGGTTGCATGGAGGATGATTCACCAGTTTTCTTTGGGCGTTTAGGCTCATCATTCTTATCCTTATCCTTATCTTCATCGTCTCTTGGACGTTTAGTCCTTTGAGCTTCTTCTTGTAAGCGATTTGAGTTGGTATTCGGCATTGCTTCAAACAATTTACCCGGAGGAAGTAAATGTTGCAGTCTTTTAGACATTTGAGCTCCACGAGCCGTTAACCAATTCAGGATCTGAGAATATTATGGGATCAACTGGGTTGATGTTGACATGCGTTGGTGTTGATCTCATAGTTTGCTTGGCCAAATGTAATAGATTTGGATAAAGTTGTTTGGTAAACATCTCCTTTGTAACTCGAGCGATGTCAGAAGGTACTTGTGAGTGTAGCCTTTGATCATCTCGTTCATTTCCCCTTGAAGATCACGTTGCATGAACTTCGGATGTATTCCTTTCACTTGCATCTTGTCATTCTCATCATGAAGATACTGTACGGTTAGCGAGAATTCACTTCTTGTAAAGCCGCGTCTTTTTCGACTGCTTGACGACTTTAACGATTCGTGTCCTAGCTTGAGAGATCCAAGATGCCGTTGTCTTCTTCACTGATTTGGATGTAGATCTGGTTGATCTTTTGGATGGTGGTGGTGAAGAATGAGATGATGAGTCTGATGATGAAGAGACATGAGGAGGCTCGGGGTCCTAGGTGGTTGAAGTTTCCTCCTTAGGCGTGTGGGACTATCTAGAAGAATTGATCATAAGCGGTTTCTTCATCTCGGTTTAGCCGTTTCATCGATCTTTGTTTCATCGGCAGGAGTTTTCTCATCTTATCCTTTTCTGGTTCCTCAATATCAAACTCAATAGAATCCTCCTGTTGCTTTTGTTGTTGCTCAAGAGTGGTGGCACCAGTTCCCTTATCGGGTTGATTAACGCGCCGAGGTGGTGTAGATTGAACTCCACCACTTGACCCCGGGGGCCACCCATTTGATCCTTTGCAAACTCTTTTGCAACGTGCTGGAGTCTAATGATTTTGAACTTCTTCCTGTAAGCAGTATCCAGTGGCTCTTCATCTGAGCTTTCTTTTTCTTCCTCAAGTAGTGGAGCTTCCCTTTGCCTTGGTCAGCTTTTGGACTGGAGGTTTAGCTCTTGTTGGAGTGACATCGGTTGCGGTTTCGAGTAGTTACCTCTTCTCGATTCAGTTTCCTGAGCTTTCATCCTTTAGCTCTTGTTGCGGTTTAGGCTTGGGAATGGGAATGGGAACAGCTTCCCTAGATGGAACTTTCCTTTTGAGTGGAGGTTTCCTCTTAGGACACTTCCTGCACTGCCTCTTCTGGTTTTCCTAGGAGTACCAGAAGACTTGTCATCGAGAAAACCAACTTTGCCTTCATCAACTGCTACCAGATACCTTTTGTATGAATAAAGCTGTTTGATTTCATCAGAGAGAAGGTGATCCGTCAACACAGCACCTTGTTTCTTTGTTGTTGATTCCTTGAATCTGACTGTTAGAGTAGGTTTAGACAACATGTCGTGATTGTTGGGGTCATTGATTCTCTTGGGATATCGGGGTTATACCAAGTGCTCTTTGGATCAATAATTTTGTATATCTGATATAAGGGATCTTTGAGCCAAGCTTCTTGAGGAATATCATCATGTCGTCCCATATCGAGCCGACTTCAATGTGCTTCATGTTGATCAAAGCCCAAAAGATTTGCAGTTCCATGAGCTTGGGGTGCTCATAGCCCTTTGTCACGACGAGAAACATATTTGGTGATGATGATGTAGAGAGTTCTCCAAGGTTGAGTATTATTCTTAAGATCCACATGTGAATGTTTATTGATTACTCACTGAAGCATCGTCATAACCAATATCGATCAGGCTGTGAATAGTCTCTTAGGTTGGTGTGGCATTGAGTTCGTTGGCTCGATGATCGGAATGAGAAGAACAACCAGAAGTGCGGAGGTGTGATAGTGACTTGTTTGTCATTGAGAGTCACCGTCATAGCGTTTTGTCCTTTGATCTTTTGCATTGTAGTCCAGAACTAGTGAATATAGATCTCAGTCTGTAGCAGATTTGGAGAGCATGTTTTGGTAAGGATGATTCTTGAATATCCACAATTAAACAAGAGGACTCTGGCGGTGAGAGTTTCAAAGTCAACACGAAGGTTGTTCTTTCCAATCTTCATCGGATAACCATTTGGGAAGATATCGACAGCGGTGAGAACATTTGGTGCTTCCACATTCTGAATTTGGCGTCCATGTGCGTGATCGAAGATATTTAGCCAAAAGAACCAACATATCGAAAGACATTATGTTAGTCAACAGATGGTTTTATTGTCTAATTATTGAATGTGATATGTTGATGATCGTTACGAGTCCAATGTCACTTGTTTGTCCAATAGTTCAATGATGTCGTGATAAGTTTTGTGAGTTAATTAACTTTAAGTTTTAAAGTTCATGTTTCACTTATTTTCACAACTTATTAAACGTTTAAGCTCATTAGTGACATCATTGGTTTCGTGGCGTTATGATTTATTTATTTACAAGTTTGCACGCGTAACAATTCATAATAAAGGTTAAACAAGGCTTAGGCGTAGAAATGGTAGCTTATCGTGCGAGGAATGATATACATGTAAATGCAAGCTTATGCGTAGGTTCTTAACTTATCGTGAAATATTAAGCGTAGGAAAAAGGGGACCTTATCAGAGCTTACGCGTGGCGTATGGAACCTTCAGCGTAAGGCTTACTCGTAAGAGTCAACCTTATGCGTATAGATCACTGTTTACGCATATCCTTCACAGGATACGCGTAGTCCCTTATGTAGAATTTTACGCGTAAGATTTCTCTTACGCATAACATGCTACACGTAAGGTGATCCTTATGCGTAGATTGCAAGAAACCTTGATTCTGAATTTTCAAGCGTAGGAAACCTGAAATAAATTCATCTTAGCACCAATATTAACATATTCATTCAGTTATTTTCAGATCATAGCATGAATACAAATTAAATAGTTATGCGTAATATACTTATGCGTAGACCTAAAACCCTAAAGTTTAATTTCTATGAGTAAGAGATTTAGCCATACAAATAGCACCAAAATTTTTCTGGGATGACTTAGATGCCTATTGAGATGTTCTATCCAAGTTTTAACATCAAACTCTAAGAGAATCAGAAATACCTAATTCTTACGAACATAAACCCTAATTTCCAATTAATGAATCATTAGTGTTTATGGGTAATATCTGGGCCTAGATATGATCAATTCAACTTGAAAACAACCTCATACAACAATCTTTATCACCAAAAACGTTCACATATGAAAACACCCAAATCGACTTATGAACCCTAATTTTGAGAAACGGACAATTAGGTGTTTCGGGTGGATTAGTAGATGAAAATGGTTTAGTACATAGTTATGAATATTTTAACACCATACATACATTAAAAAACACACACACTGATGATCTTGTGTTGTTGTAACTACGTAGAACACAAAGATCATCAAAACCTGGATTTTAAGCCGGGTTGGATTTGCGTATAATTCAAAACCCTTGTTTGTAAACACGTTTAGATTACAAAATCACTTACAAAATGAAGATCAAGAAGCCGGATTTGAAGTTTGAATGTGGATCGTGGATGAAGTTAGGTGAAATATTAAATGTGATGAAATAAATAAGGTGGGTGAAAGGTTTTTGTTAAAAACACTTTGCCAATTTGACACCTTCAGTCCCTCCACTTTTTCCACTTACATTAAATGCCTTTATCTTCCATCTTGGTTACCAAACGAGTGATATTTGGAAAGAAATTTGACGACACTCCCCCTCGACTTAAGAAATAATGAAATTTTATAAATTTTAGTCCGAGGAGTGTCAGATAACCAGAAATGTGACCACCATTATTAAAGAAACAACCGGGATAGGATAACATGCAAGTACAAGGTTTTATGAAACTGATAAATATTTGCTTTCTCCCCCTCAACACTTGATCGAAAAAATACTGAATTTTGAAAGATTTGAGTGTTGACGGAAGAATTGTACTTGCCATGTTAAAGGAAATATAGATAGAAGATTATTTTTGTTGTTTTATCTGATTTTATAATTTTGTATTTTGTTTTTGAAAAATATTTACAAAAGAGATTTTGGTGTTTGTCTGGTGTTTAAGAATGTTTTAAGAGTTCATCCGTTTCTCTTGAGTCAAACACGCATACCAATCCGGTGGACCAACTCATTAAACCTAGCAGGAGCTAAGGCTTTGGTGAGAAGATGCTGAATTGGTATTACGTACACAAAGTATAATTCAACAGTACCCTATTCCACGTGGTCCTTGATGAAATGATATCGAAGATCAATGTGCTTTGATTTTGAATGTTGAACAGAATTGCCGCGAGATGCGTAGCACTCCGATTGTCGCTTGATACATGAGTTACGTCATCGTAATCATAGTCCTTGAGTTGTGTTCTCATCCAAATGACTTGAGCATAACATGCCGACATGGCTACATATTACTGCTTGGTTGAGGGCAGCGATGTACAATCCTGCTTCGATTGCCATGACACCGGTTTATCACCAAAATTGTAAAGCTCAAGTACTTTTCGTGAATCTAAGCATCTGTTGATGAAACGTCAAAAGCGATTAGTTCAAAGCAGAATCCTTGGATACGAGATTCCCAAATTAATGGTTCCCTTACTTGATGTATCCGGAGGATTCTTTTAACCTCAAAGAGGTGGGTTTTGATTGGTCTCGGCCGATAGCGGGAGAAAAAGGCCAGGCGGCAAAACAATATCCAGGTGTCTTGCTATTTATTTAGATACATGAGAGACCAAATGATACTTCCATTATTTGGTAGGGTCCACCAATTTCCATGTAAATCGTACGTCTTAACTTCTTGGTATGAGCCATTGGTGTAGCATAGGTGTCCTGATTTTGCATTCCAAGATTTGTTTAACAATTCAAAGGCATATTTGATCAAGAAAATACCACGGGGTGATTGATGAACTTGCATTCCAAGGAAGAATGTGAGTTCACCCATCATTGACATTTCAAAATGTTTTGTCATAAGTTTAGCAAAAGCATTTGAATATTTTAAATTTGTTGACCCAAAAATGATGTCATCCACATAGATTTGAACGATTAAGATGTGAACCCCGTGATATTGTATAAAGAGTGTAGGGTCGACCGAACCTTTTGTAAAATTATTGGCAATAAGGAAGGATGATAACTTATCATTACCACGCTTAGGGCTTGTTTGAGACCGTAGAGAGCTTTCTTCAGTTTGTAGACATGATTAAGGAACTTCTGGATCAAATCCTTCGGTGGCTAACATAGACCGTTTCTTTCGTTTTCCATTGAAAAGCGGTCTTGACATCCATCGAGAAAGACCGTGATGTTCATGTGAGCCTTGAAATGCGTAAAAAATCCGAGCGACCTCAAGACGAAACAACCGGAGCAAATGATTCTTCAAAGTCAATACCCTCTTTCGTGATAACCCTTAGCCACCGACGTGACTTGTTTACGATTACATTCCCAAACATCCAATTTGTTTTCCAAATCCACTTGGACCAATAGCGAAGACCCTGTTGGTCTTTGAACTAATTCCCATACTTCAAGGCGTTTGGCCGACCGAGTTGTTCATGGATTCAATCGGTTGTATTTTGTCATTCGCGTCCTTAGTGTTTTTAGGTTGAGATTGGCGGGCCGATGAGTGCATAAATGCACACCATTCTGTCGTGTGAAGCGTTGTCTCAGAACGGTGTTGATTAGGGTTGCCAATAATATTTTCAAGAGGATGATCTTTTGTCTAACGATGTGTAGAGGGTTGATGTTGATATACATTGTGTAGATTTTGAGGATTCAAATGGCTTGTAGATGATTAGGCATAATCATCGAGTGAGTTTCATTAGCAAAGCGGGTTGAAGAATGCATTTGGATCAAAACACCAAGCTGGGGTACTTCATTAAGAACATCATCACCGGTGGTTCGGCGTCATTAAATCAGTTGTTCAACGTTGTTGTACAATCAACGGTGGTGCTTCTTCAACGATCGTTAGAAGGTGTATCGAGTATAAGAGTATGATCGAGTTGAGCAACGAAAACATCAGATACACCGGAGCACGTTCATCAATATCATCATTGAATAAGCGATATTTCCATTTGTTTGCGCGAGTAGGTGGGGGCTTGATTCAACGATGATGGGGTTTGAGGAAGTTTAAACGGTTATGACCGGTTCCAAGTTGTTATGCTTTCGAAGCCATATCGGTAAGCTCATCAAAATTAGCATGAATCGTTTCCATAACACCTCCTTGCAGACGATTCGAATCCGGTAACCTTTAGAATTATGAGTATCAATAAAACTCCAATGTCACTTTGGCTTTGAGCTTTCCAAAGTCATCACGATCATTATTTGGGTAGCAAAGAGATCCAAATAAATGAAAGTGTTTGAGATCGGTTTTTCGTTGTGGATAAGCTCAAACGGTGTTTTGTTGTGGCGTTTTAATCATTGAGCGATTAGAGTGTAGCATGCGCTTGAGACGCCTTACAGCCCATAAGTAATCTGAAGTTTAGCATTGATTAACATCGTTACGGCGCTTTCCACTAACGTCGGTTTCATCTTTCAACAACGCCGCTTTGTTTTGGGGTACGTGCTATGGATGTTTGATGCTCGATTCCTACTTTCTCATAATATTCCCGAAGAGTTTGATTCACAAATTAGTTCCCTTTGTCTGCCGAATTTGTCTAACGGTGTTCGGAGAATTTGAATTTCGTGAAAGGTGATGATCATCTCGGCTGCTTGAGCTTGGTCTTCGCCAATAAACCAAATCCATCTTGAGTAGTCATCAACAATTACCAAGATGTGGCGTTTGCCATTATGCATCTGGCGCGCCGGGCCACACAAATCCATGTGAAGAAGATGAAGCACATGTTGAGAGTTGTGTTCCACCTTTGAGGGAAAATGAGCACGAGTGCTTTTCCTTGTTCAAAACTGAACATAGGTGATCTTTAGAATCCTAGAATCTTGGGAGACATTCTTCAAGTTTGTGTCGAGCAAGGTTGGTGATGGTTTGAAAGTTTAGATGTGAGAGAGCGACGGAGTTACATAGCCAAGATTTTGTAGATAGCAGAAGCCTTGAGTAGACAAATGGGAGATGAACCAACCATGTCTTGTTGAGATTGTGTATAGACTAGAATTGCGAGAGCCAGACATAAGATCGTTTCCTTGTAGATCATGAATGAAACAAGTTTTCTCACTAAAAGCAACTTCCAAATCTCCATCATAGAATTGACCGACGAAAAGAGATTGTGAGCGAGGCCTTCCACATAATAAACCCTGCTAATTTCAATATTGCCATTGATATAATCTCAGTAGCCATGATAGGCTTTGCGAAGTGATCATTCAATCACGACGGTGCCAATGAACTTTGCAATAAAGTTTGATAACGGTTTAAGGTTTCTGTCTGTGTGGGGAACATCCGTGATGCGCCAAAGCATCAAGCTAAATCACACAAACCCGCCACTTGTGAATGGCGGACCGTAACCGCTTAAAACGCTTAAGACGAAATCAATGAAGATCCGAGGAGTATAGGGTTTCCCGTCGTTATGTCCCAGAGCTATGCAATGGATTATCAAACGAATAGTGATCGGGATTTGAACGGAAGAAGTTTGAATAGATTATAACTACAGGGAAAAGCCAACAGTTACAATGGCTTAAATGCAAATTAAAGGAAATTAAAAAGATAAAATCTATTAAATAAACGCTATCACTATATTTAAAATGATGAACGTTTTAAAAAAATTAAAACTAAAAACTTACGTTTAAATAAAAATAACGTGAACGTACAAAATAAAACGTGAAACTTATACAATATAAATCCTAAAAATATGAAAAATACATTTTTACAATCCTAATGATAAAAGAAAATTAATAGAAAAATAAAATTATTTTTATAACTAATTAATTAATTACTATTAATTAAAAACTATTTTTAACTATTAAATAATTACCTAAAATACAAGAAATAAGGAAACAAAGCTAGAAAAATAAAATTATGAAATGGAAAAGTCTAAAATATCAAAAGAGAATTTTAAAAACTATTTTTGTATTTTTCTGATTATTTTTCTATTTTTTATGAATTAAAAACTATTAAAAACTAATTAAAATACTAAAAATTACCAAATAAACTATGAAAAATCTGGAAAATTACTTTTTTTACTTTTTATATTTATCTAAACCTAAGAAAATTGAAAAATTATTTTTTTTGAACCTTTTCTTAATTTTTTATATTAAATGCTATTTAAAATTGCTTAAAAACTAAATAAAATACAGAAAAATAGCAAATAAGCTTAGAAAAATCTGAGAATTTCAGGAAAAGTCTAAAATTATATAAGGAATGAAGGAAAAATATAAAAACAAGGTGCTATGTGGAGGAATTTGAAACTGAAGTGGAAAGTGCTTAAAAATAAGCACTTTGATAAGCTAAATCCACACCAAAAGGTACCAAACTGAAACAGGAACTACTATAAGCTAAAATAACCAAAGTGAAATGAGAATCAACAAGTTAAACCCTCTGATTGCAAGCTCACACAGATTTGAGGATTATGAGCTATAAGCTAAAACAGATTAAAGGGGTGCTACTTGCAGCCACCAAATAAGCAACCAAATAAGCTAGAAAGCAGAAAAAGAACTTGGAACTTGGAGAAGACCTGGGTGAGAGTATTTGTACCAAAAATTAGATCATGAGAAGCCCTTATGAGCTCTGTGCAACTGATGCAAAATCGAGAAAATGCTCATGTGGCGAGATAGTGAGCGGGGAGTTTGGCTTAAAGAGGCTTATTTGAAGCCTTAAACTAAATTGTAAAATTCACCAAAAATGCTTATAAGTAAAAGGACCAGTTGAAGTTTCTAAAGCAACAAATTTCACTGATTTTGACTTAAAAATGAATCCAAGAAAAATCTTCTTAGTCGGGCTCAAATCAGATATTTCACTTTTTAACTTTTGAAAAAATGAGAAGTTGACTTTTTTTGAGTTTTGCCACTGATTTTAAACACTGAGATTGATGTTTAAAGATTAAAGATGATTAAGGAAAGCTATATCTACTTATTTCAAGCCTATAAGCTACTTTGTACCTCTGGATTTTCAAATGAGATGTGTACTCAAGAGCAGTTTTCAATTGATTTTGACTTTTTGAGAGTTTGAGTGCAAGAACAAGATTGATTTGTATTCACTAGACTTAACTAAACTTATATCAATAAGACTTAACTTCTAAATCAATCCCAAGCTCAACAAACTGATCTATCCAAACACTACTTTAGCTACTATCTAATAAAGTAACTAACAAATCTATACTATAATAAGCTAAACAAACATCCAACACCAATCAAACGATTCTAATATCACTTAATAATAGATCAAACAATAGATTAAATGATCAGAGCAGATTTAAGACTTACAAAGTGCATTAGCCACTGTGGCTTACCAATTGATGAAACAAAGATCTCTAACCTAACAACCCCTAATCCTAATCCAATTCCAGCTCAGATCTTAACCCAATTCCATCATCAGTAACACACCAAACCAGATCCAAATCGGAACAACAAACCATAGCGGCAAGCGTAGCATCGATGTTACTTGATATTTTTATGAATTGAGTGAGAAAACAAGCACAAGCTCACAATAAGCTACCAAAGCTTAAATGAACTTATTGAAACTTAAGAATAAGTTGTTAAAAGCCTGGAAATAAGATATTGAACATGGCTTTTGCAATAAGCTTGAAATTGTGAAAGAAGTGAAACCTTAAATTAGTTCTTGAAATGAGTTTATAAAGATTAAGTGGCATATGTTTATTACATTGAAGCTTAAGTTTTACATCTTAAAACATTAATTAAGCTAACTACACAAAAACGACATACAAAGGAATTTAAAAAACTACTACTACTCTATTCTGCTACTTTCTTCTCTCTTTTACTTCAACCGTCTCCACGTCCTCCTCTAGATCAAATCCCACCATTAATTTTAGCCATAGGATTACTTTAGGTGCATTTTGTGGTTGGATGGTTTTGGCGGAAATTCCTTTTGGCAGTGGAGTGAGATAGAGTGTTTGGTGAGGGAAGAGTTATTGATTCTTGGATTGTAGGAGATGTGGGGGGACAAAGAAGATGGATAGGTGAGGGGGTGGAGTGTTGGTTGGGTGTTGCGAGGGATCAAGTGGGGAGAAGGCATTAAAAGGCGGGTTTTGGGGTGTTTGTTTGACTTATTTGACCGACCGGTAATATTAAAATGGGGGTTCAAAAGTGGTAATATGGCAGGGGGTCAAAGGGTTCAAGGGTCCAAATTGGTTTGAAAGGGCTTATAACTTAGGGACTTAATGTGTGAATCCTGAAAATCAAGGGACCATTGCTGCCAATTCAGAAAAGTTATTCCAAGGGACCACAAGTGACAACCTTCAAAAGTACAGGGACCAAATCTGTCATTTTGCAATTTTCCAGGGGCCATTTCTGCCAAATTTGAAACTTGAAGGGCTAATTTGTAATTTTCTCAAAACTTTTTATATTTTTCACCAAAGGACTAAATTTGACAACTTATGATTTAAAAAGGACCTTTGGTGACTTTTCTTTTGAAATTTTGACTCAGGGACTATTTTTGACAATTTTTGAAAGTTGGGGGACTAAAACTGCAATTTTTGCAAATTTGATATGTTTTTCATCTGATTTTGATATTTTTGCATTTTAAACACATAAAAACGATTTGTGATATTTTGATCATTTTGATGTGTTTCGAGTGTTTTCGAATGATTTTAGGTTTATATTATAACAAAAATGATGGTATTTAGACACTCATCAATCTATACGAGATATTGCTAGTCCCTAGCAATGATTTGAGAAACATAATGGATTTTAATCTCTTTACCAAAAGCCATTACTTCTGGAGTAGCCAAATGTTTCAGTTCAAGTAAGAACCATGGTACACTGATAACCATGTGATTTTGAGCAAACCACCACTTCCAACGGATTTGATTTGTCTTTACGAAAGCCGAGTACCCATCGGACTAGCCAACTCTTAGATAAATTATCAGATATTATCTTTGGTGAGTGATTACCAATTATGGTTTTTCCACTTTGCCTTTACCCACAAGCCATAACCTTGCGGGCTAGCCAACTCTTCACTTTTAGGATATGGTGAGTTGAGAACCATACAATTTTGGGCAAATTGCAAGCCATATAAACGGTTTTGAGAAATCTTTACCAAGAGCCGTTTGCTCCTGGATTAGCCAATCCTTTTGTCTTCAGACATGGCGGATGATAACCAAATGAGTAAGTGTAGAACACTTACTCCAAAAAAATTTTTTGGCCAAAAACGGGGGAATTGGGTAGATAATATATGAAATTCGTGAGAATTCCCCCACACTTAGAAATGAATATTGCCCTCAATATTCAAAGTACCGGCGGTTATGCCGAAACAAAGAAAGTGAAAGGGAAATACTACGGCCATTATTTAGAAAGAAGATTTTTTTAAACACATGGGCAACCCCACACTAGGGTGGTAGAAAATAGAAAGAAGTCAGAAATATGGGTGAGAACCCATATTGTGTGTTATTGTTTTTGATTACAGTGCGCTAGCTTGACTCGACCCTAATTAATTTGTTCATGGGGAAGTAAGGTGGAAGAAACAATCTCCATCGGACTTTCATTCAAGATGTTTGGATAAACATTGAAGGACGTGAAAGTTCCACCGATGGATATACATAGAACGGCTCAAGATAATGGTACATGAAAATGCCGGATCAAAGATAATGTCTTCATTCGAAGGAGTGAAGAACAGAAGCGACGGAATATATGAAGAAGAAAGAAAAAATCATGATAGAAATCATGACTAACTCTTCATCCTCAATAGGAGAATTCATAGTAGCATGAATCTCATCATTTAAGGTCAATTGGTCTAGACATATCTGGTGTCTAGATCAAAGTAAGTTATCATACTCGTCGGAGATATGATATGAGTGAGTTCATCCGAGAACTCCATGAAGGTGAATGAATCATATTCAGAATTGATATGAGTGGGTTCACTGGCGAACTCCTCAAAAGTACATGATTCATGATCGAGGAGAGAATTATGAGAATGAGGAGTGGTACTGCCACTAATCTTCTCTCCCATATTATCAAAACAGGAGGCTTTCATTTCCGGAATAGAATCATCGGAAAGAATGTCACTACCCTTAATGGGGGTAGGAGATGAAATAGGTTTCTCTTTGAAAGCCTCGATTTTAGAAATGAGAAGACTGACATTCAATAATGTTGCTCGAAGAGTTTCATCTTTGATTTCGATTAAGCATTAACTTCATCATTCTCTTCTTCTAAGCTAACAAGCTCAGAAGGCGAATCTTCCACATAAATGATGTCTCCACAAGATAACGAATCATCATCATCGAGAATGGGAGAGCATCTCAACATGATCTGTTTGGAAGACAAGAGGAGGAGGGATATCACACACATGATCAAGAATTTCCTGTGACTCTCTTGGGATTGGGACAAGGTCCTCAACACTAGACTTTATCAATTCGTCCGATTCCTTTTCAGGAACCGTGTCAAGATGCTCGCGTCCCCATGTAAGAGAGTGAGTGTGAATCTCGGGTGTGATAGCAGTTGTTTGAGATGCAATCTCAAGCTGCTGGATATCAGCTGAGGAGGTTGAGAAATATTATTTCTAAAAGGATAAAAACCCTCCTCGTCATCGTCATAAAGTGCTGCCTTGAGAAATTGGGAGCGCCTTATTTTTGCTCTAGGATAAATAATTCTTCCCTAGATTTGCGAGCTTCTCGTTCTTTGGCTAGCAATTCTCCTATGGTCTTTTCACCACTCACTTGATTCTTAAAGTTACTCATCATATCCTCAAGTGTTCTCATTGCGGTTTCAAGATCCCGGAGATTTCATGAGACAACGGCTGAGATGGAGTTTGAACCGTATAGTCTTTGTGGAGGTTGGAAATTATCAAACATGTGAGAGTCATGATTTGTTACAAGGAAATGGATTCCCCTTTTGACAATCGAATGAAATGGGGACCTCCACATTACTCACAACGATAAGCTGATACGTGAACTATATGGATATTGGTCATAACCAAAACTCGAGCATCGCGGAAAATTGTTCATAGACAAACGTGTTTCCGGATTGACACTCAACTCCTTGGTGAGGACCTCCACAAAATTCACAACAGAAAGCTGTTGGTTATATGAAGATAAGTCGGTTGTGGTGGGTAATTGGAAAAATTAGAGATTAGTTAAATGAGTTCGATTAGGATCATAATCAAATGAATTCCTTGAACCACAAAACAAACAACTTCCGTTATGAATATCATTACCACATTGTACACAAGTACACCAACGACAGGGTGAACCATAAAGAGGCTCACCACAACCGACACAAGGAATAAACGATTGCATTTGAGAGTTATGAAGAGGAATCGGTTTATTCAAAGAATCATCAAAACCAACATGGTGATCCGAATGACTATCAAGTCTCGAAGAACATTCAGAAAAATCAAGAGGTGGGACAAGTGGGTGTGAGAGCTAGCAATTTCCACCACTTCCGTTATGGTCTCCGGTTCGGGTTCTTGAGAAACGTGAAGATTAGGCAAGTCATTCTTGCTAGTCACGGTGTTTGAACGGGTTCATCGTAATCAATTCTAATTCTCGACCTTTTTTCATCGGCATAAATTTGTTCGATTAGATTACGGGCTCTAGATTCAAAGAGACAGTCCTCGTAATCCTGGTGGGTTTGGGGTAGCTCAGAGCGTTTGAACTGGTTTGTCAAGATTAGAATGTATTTCAGGTTGTGGCGGTGAAAAAATAACTTTGAAAAGCATTTTGATGGATAATTAGCGAATTGCAAAATAAACGAACTAGGCCCTCCACACGCGCTCCACACATTTCGACGATGAAGTTGACGAATGGACACATAAGAATTAAACATATAGATGATTAAGAAGAGAATCAAATGGTTGAGAGGATACGAAAAACGTAATTAAACGGCAAAAGAGGGTAAAAGAAATAGAATCAACGAATAAGAGGAATGAGAAGAATATTTTTTGGGGTTTTTGGATAAGAAAATATAAACATATACAGATGGATGGTATGAACAAAGAGTGAATATCCGAATTACTAATCTGCTACATAAGACAATCAAGACGAAGCTCCGTGGTAAAAATTGATGACGGCATAAAACGTCAAGCTAAATCACACAAACCCGCCACTTGTGAATAGCGGACCGTAACCAGCTTAAAACTGCTTAAGCACGAAATCAATGAAGATATGAGGAGTATAGGGTTTCCCGGTCGTTATGTCGTCGGAGCTATGCAATGGATTATCAAACGAATAGTGATCGGGAGATTTGAACGGAAAAGAAGTTTGAATAGATTATAACTACAGGAAAAGCCAACAGATTACAATGGCTTAAATGCAAATTAAAGGAAATTAAAAAGATAAAATCTATTAAATAAACGCTATCACTATATTTAAAATGATGAACGTTTTAAAAAAATTAAAACTAAAAACTTACGTTTAAATAAAAATAACGTGACACGTTACAAAATAAACACGAAACACTATACAATATAAATCCTAAAAATATGAAAAATACATTTTTACAATCCTAATGATAAAAGAAAATTAATAGAAAAATAAAATTATTTTTATAACTAATTAATTAATTACTATTAATTAAAAACTATTTTTAACTATTAAATAATTACCTAAAATACAAGAAATAAGGAAACAAAGCTAGAAAAATAAAATTATGAAATGGAAAAGTCTAAAATATCAAAAGAGAATTTTAAAAACTATTTTTGTATTTTTCTGATTATTTTTCTATTTTTTATGAATTAAAAACTATTAAAAACTAATTAAAATACTAAAAATTACCAAATAAACTATGAAAAATCTGGAAAATTACTTTTTTTACTTTTTATATTTATCTAAACCTAAGAAAATTGAAAAATTATTTTTTTTGAACCTTTTCTTAATTTTTTATATTAAATGCTATTTAAAATTGCTTAAAAACTAAATAAAATACAGAAAAATAGCAAATAAGCTTAGAAAAATTTGAGAATTTCAGGAAAAGTCTAAAATTATATAAGGAATGAAGGAAAAATATAAAAACAAGGTGCTATGTGGAGGAATTTGAAACTGAAGTGGAAAGTGCTTAAAAATAAGCACTTTGATAAGCTAAATCCACACCAAAAGGTACCAAACTGAAAAAGGAACTACTATAAGCTAAAATAACCAAAGTGAAATGAGAATCAACAAGTTAAACCCTCTGATTGCAAGCTTACACAGATTTGAGGATTATGAGCTATAAGCTAAAACAGATTAAAGGGGTGCTACTTGCAGCCACCAAATAAGCAACCAAATAAGCTAGAAACAGGAAAACAGAACTTGGAACTTGGAGAAGACCTGGGTGAGAGTATTTGTACCAAAAATTAGATCATGAGAAGCCCTTATGAGCTCACATGCAGCAATGTGAGAAAATGCTCAGTGTAACTGAGATAGTGAGCAGGGGAGTTTTGGCTTAAAAGAGGAGCTTATTTGAAGCCTTAAACTAAATTGTAAAATTCACCAAAAATGCTTATAAGTAAAAGGACCAGTTGAAGTTTCTAAAGCAACAAATTTCACTGATTTTGAAAAAAGAATCCAAAAAATCTTCTTAGTCGGGCTCAAATCGGATATTTCACTTTTAACTTTTGAAAAAATGAGAAGTTGACTTTTTTTGAGTTTTGCCACTGATTTTAAACACTGAGATTGATGTTTAAAGATTAAAGATGATTAAGGAAAGCTATATCTACTTATTTCAAGCCTATAAGCTACTTTGTACCTACTGATTTTCAACAGATGTGTACTCAAGAGCAGTTTTCAATTGATTTTGACTTTTTGAGAGTTTGAGTGCAAGAACAAGATTGATTTGTATTCACTAGACTTAACTAAACTTATATCAATAAGACTTAACTTCTAAATCAATCCCAAGCTCAACAAACTGATCTATCCAAACACTACTTTAGCTACTATCTAATAAAGTAACTAACAAATCTATACTATAATAAGCTAAACAAACATCCAACACCAATCAAACAGTACTAAATATCACTTAATAATAGATCAAACAATAGATTAAATGATCAGAGCAGATTTAAGACTTACAAAGTGCATTAGCCACTGTGGCTTACCAATTGATGAAACAAAGATCTCTAACCTAACAACCCCTAATCCTAATCCAATTCCAGCTCAGATCTTAACCCAATTCCATCATCAGTAACACACCAAACCAGATCCAAATCCGAACAACAAACCATAGCGACAAGCTGTAGCATCTGATGTTACTTGATATTTTTATGAATTGAGTGAGAAAACAAGCACAAGCTCACAATAAGCTACCAAAGCTTAAATGAACTTATTGAAACTTAAGAATAAGTTGTTAAAAGCCTGGAAATAAGATATTGAACATGGCTTTTGCAACAGTAAACTGAAATTGTGAAACTGAAGTGAAACCTTAAATTAGTTCTTGAAATGAGTTTATAAAGATTAAGTGGCATATGTTTATTACATTGAAGCTTAAGTTTTACATCTTAAAACATTAATTAAGCTAACTACACAAAAACGACATACAAAGGAATTTAAAAAAAACTAACTACTCTCTATTCTGCTACTTTCTTCTCTCTTTTATACTTCAAGAAGTCTCCACGTGTCCTCTAGATCAAATCCCACCATTAATTTTAGCCATAGGATTACTTTAGGTGCATTTTGGTCGTTGGATGGTTTTGGCGGGAAATTCTGCTTTTGACAGTGGAGTGAGATAGAGTGTTTGGTGAGGGAAGAGTTATTGATTCTTGGATTGTAGGAGATGTGGGGGGACAAAGAAGATGGATAGGTGAGGGGGTGGAGTGTTGGTTGGGTGTTGAGGATCAAGTGGGGGAGAAGGCAGTAAAAGGGCGGGTTTTGGGGTGTTTGTTTGACTTATTTGACCGACCAGGGTAATATTAAAATGGGGGGTTCAAAAGTGGTAATATGGCAGGGGGTCAAAGGGTTCAAGGGTCCAAATTGGTTTGAAAGGGCTTATAACTTAGGGACTTAATGTGTGAATCCTGAAAATCAAGGGACCATTGCTGCCAATTCAGAAAAGTTATTCCAAGGGACCACAAGTGACAACCTTCAAAAGTACAGGGACCAAATCTGTCATTTTGCAATTTTCCAGGGGCCATTTCTGCCAAATTTGAAACTTGAAGGGCTAATTTGTAATTTTCTCAAAACTTTTTATATTTTTCACCAAAGGACTAAATTTGACAACTTATGATTTAAAAAGGACCTTTGGTGACTTTTCTTTTGAAATTTTGACTCAGGGACTATTTTTGACAATTTTTGAAAGTTGGGGGACTAAAACTGCAATTTTTGCAAATTTGATACGTTTTTCATCTGATTTTGATATTTTTGCATTTAAAACACATAAAACACTGATTTGTGATATTTTGATCATTTTGATGTGTTTCTGAGTGTTTTCAGATGATTTTGCAGTTTATATTATACAAAAAATGATGAGTATTTAGACACTCATCAATCCGCTATCAACAATCCAAAGGATGATCTATATCACCTGCATTACACACAGACGACACAGATGGAATAGAAGTAGATGTGGAACTTGATGAGTTAGAGGGTTCCTCAGCAATTATAGTAGAAATACACACATCAATGATTTTAGGCATCCATTTAAATCCTAGTGTATTATGTATCCATTTCTGCCATCTCCAACTAGTCTTAGCTTTAGTCTTAGTGAATGCACTAGGTGGTACTATAGTCCTTGGAGGTGATACTGGAACTACTGAGGAACATCAATCGTTTTCTTAGAATCTAAGGAGGGCTACAAGCACATGACTTGAAGCATTAGTGGGAGGTATTCCGATTCTTAGTATTCCATAAATGAGACAAGATAGCTCTAGCAACACATTTGTCATGACAATCAGAAAGCATACTTTTACGACAATCAACACAAGAAGCATCGGGATCAATATCAAAAGTACTTAAAGGTTTAGCATTCGTTACAACACTTTTCCATTACATTTGTCAGACGCAATATCTAAAGTGGGTGCAACTGGAGTCTTATTCAAAGTCCTAGGGTGTTCTTCTACTTTAGCATTTTTTCGTTCTTTTCTTAGGTCGCAACTTCCTATTCTTCCTTGTATTGCTTCTAGGTGTGTGAAGTCTGTTGGGAAAGAGGCAACTATTCCTGTTTCAGTAGAGGGAAGCACATTAGTAACTTGTGTTTTGTCAGAGGGAAACTGGGTTCACGTTTACTAAGTGTTACAAGTGCAATTCTCTTAATGATGCTAGGCTGAACTTGTTCATACTTTCCTAACATTTCCTTAACTTAATGATAGTGTGCACCAAATCTTGATTTTGAATGAAGATTTCGGCAAAATTCATGACTTTTAGTGTGTGCAAGATAATGATCAAGTTCGTTTGATGCTTCATCACGAGTCTGTTTGAGTAAATCAAATATGACACCATATTCCTGTTGTCACACCCCCAATTTACCTGTTTTGCAGCGGAATGAAATTCCTGGGGGCATTGACTGTCATAGCACCACATCACAGTTATATTGAACGACCTAAAGTGTCGTTTTAAAAACACATCGTTGGATATTTCATAAAAACATAATCAGAGTACAACATCGTCCCAAAAGGTTTAACAAGTTTAAGGAAATACAAATATGTTACATATCCCAACGATGTTTTGAAATAAACCATAATGTACATAATGTAAGTCGACGCCGCGACTCAAAATATAGGTCCCCAAACCATGTCATGATGAAGCGTGCCTCCGTTACACGAAAATACATTGCTAAAAACGTCAACAATAATGTTGGTGAGAAATCATAGGTTTATGTAAACATTTTATACGACTACACAAGTATTGACCATGCATGACAATCAAGTCACGTAAAAATAATGTTACAATTGCCTTAAGCCCATGACCCCGAAACTAGACCGATCAATAATGTATGCCCCTCCACAGAGTGTTTGCGGACAACTCAAATGAAATCAAATGAAATGCATCCGTTCACCGGTTGGGATTCACCAACCGGATGGAGGCGTCACCCTCGATAGATCTATCCACTCATCCTCGCTTCAATGATTAACGGTTCATGGTTCAGGAAATGGGGACTTTCAAATTGGCATATGTGGTAACGTAAGCAATGTAATGAATTTAACATACTTGGTATCGCACAAAAAAAATGTAGTGCAATGTATTCTCCCCCGTGGGTTTGAAATAATCGAAAACATGTAAAAACGGGGCTATGAAAACTCACTTGGATAAACTGGAATAACGGCAAAAGTGAGTACACTGAGGTTTAAAATGATCGTCCAACCGGGACCTATTATCAATGATATGATATGTCATGAATTGCAATGTAATGTTATGCATGCACTTGATATGTTATTTATACCATTTACAAGTTTTGAAAATATTACTCGTCGTCGAAAAATACTCTTTTGACGCCTTGACCAAACAAAAATCACTTTACATGTTTTTACGTCAAAATGTCATCCTACAATGGTTTTATAATGAATTTTAGAGAAATTACCACTTTTCGTCGCAAAACAATGTCGTCGGAAAAATCATGAACTTGCCAAAAATGGCTCGAAAAAGTGGTCGTAAACGAGTGCACGTTGATCGTTAGAGAACGAAATCGACGGTTTTGGAAAGTTTGTATCCATATCTAAAAGTTTTAGTTCAGGAGTTTTCGTCCAAAAGGTCTCGATCATAAAGATATTAAGGGTTAAAGTTGGTGGGTTTTGGCTAATAGTGTGCAGAAAATTAGTTACGGCAAGTTTAAGAAAAAGTGTATATCTTTGTCGTTTCAAATCCGTTTTCTACGTTTTATATGTCCTTAGCTTCGTATCAAAGTAAACTAATATATTTTTGACAAGTCGAAATAATTTGTGAAGCTTAAGGCTCGTTTTTGACCCGAACAAACTAAAAACATGTTGCTGAAATTTTCAGAAATAATATTTTCCGTCGTCAAACTTGTAAAATCCATAACTTCTTCGTTATAAGTCCGTTTTTATCCGTTCAAGCGGCCACGGATTCGTTTTTAAGTATATTTTCCAAAAATCAAGGCCAAACTTTCGTACCACCAACTGATTTTTCCAGAAATTCGTTTTAAGGACAGATCACAAAATATAGTTTACTGAAAATAGTTTTTCTCGGACAAAACCTATTCTAATCCCTTCAAATCAACACCAAAACTAATCTAATCCTACCATACACCTTCTTAGGGTGTCATGGGTTCCTAATCACCATCAAGACCAAAGAATAACTTGGGAATAATTATAGGATGACTATTAAGTATATAAAACCTTAAAATCAAGAAATAAATGGTATAAACTACATAGCATGCATAAAAGCTCCAAAAGTGATAAGAAACTTATGAAAATGAAGAGGAAACTTAAAATGATAAAACATGCTTACAAATGATATGAAGAGGTGTAGGTAACAAAGGTTTACACTTAGATATCCTTGGTTTTTATTTCAAAACCATGAAAAAGGATATGTTCTATGTTGTTAAAACACTTGTCTTGCCAAAAATTTTCTTGATCCCTTTGGTTTTCTAGCTTGGCCGGTTCTTGATGTGCAAAAGAGGAGAGAAAGATTTTTTACACCTTTGATAAAATGAGTTGTGTGAAGTAAACTTTGAGTTAGTAGGACTTTTGTATCAAAATTATTAGCTAGACAATTTAGTAAGAGAGCCATACCAATCAATTAAGACTCCTCCCCTATGGCGGTTTTGGGGAGGGTTGTCTACCCTTTTATTTTTTTTTTTTAAAAACTTAGTTACTTGTATATTTTGTGTATTAATTTGTAAGACTTTGAATAAATGTGTAAGTTATTGTAAAGTTAAGTTAAAGTAAATGAAAGTTTTTATTAGATCAAAATACAATGTAATGAGTTGATAAAAATTGTAAAAATACTTTCCTCGTGAAAATCGGGTGATAAAATAATTATCGTAAGATTTTAAGAAAAACGACGTAACAATTTAATTTTTAACGATTAAGGTACCAAATAAATTTGAAACACTAGGAAGACTAAAAATAAAGTTTTTACAAACTAAATGAGAGTTTAAAAATACCTCGGGATCATTTTTGAAAGTAACGAGTTAAATGTTAAAATAAAAACTCACGCGATAAAGATTTTTAAACATAAAAATTACGCGTTGAAGGGTGAAATAAAATGTCGTGCATGAACTAATGAAATGCACATGATGTCCATGAAATGTAGACTACTCATAGTCCATATGAAATGTACGTGATGTCATGATCATGAATTCGCCGCTAAACCTCCAAGGCTACGCGAATTTGAAACAAGTAAACCAAGTTTACTAAAATGTTGAAATGATGAGACATGAATCGTGTGTCAGAAATGACCTGAAGATACGGATTGTCACATTCGCCCATCCAAAAAGGAATTCAGTCCCTGAATTCAAACGTTGTTAGGTGAAACGGTGTCGGCGAAAAGATGTGGATACTTGCGCATGCGGTCTTCCCGTTCCCAAGTAAACTCAGGACCTCGACGAGAATTCCAGCGAACCTTAACGATAGGAATTCGACTGCTTTCAACCGCTTGACCTCGCGGTCCATGATTTCTACAGGTTCTTCTACAAAATGGAGTTTGTCGTCAAGCTGAACTTCGGCCAATGGAATAACGAGCGATTCGTCGAAGACACTTCTTCAAGTTTGAAACATGAAACGTGTTGTGCACATGATGGAGTTCGGTGGAAGATCAAGTCGATAAGCTACCGGACCAACTCGGCTCAAAATCTTGAACGGTCCTATGTATCTCGGGTTTAACTTTCCACGCTTTCCAAAAGCGTACCACGCCCTTCCAAGGCGATACTTTCAACATAACTTTGTCTCCCACTTGAAATTCCAAATCCTTGCGTCTAACATCCGCATAACTTTTCTGTCGACTTCTTGCAGTTCTAAGTCGATCACGAATCTGAACAATCTTCTCGGTGGTTTCCGTACCATTTTCGGACCGTAAGCTGTGCGCCTCCTACGTCGGCCCAACAAACAAGTGAACGGCACTTACGACCATACAAGGCCTCGAATGGTGCCATCTTTATACTTTGGTGTGATAACTATTGTTGTATGAGAATTCTATCAATGGCAAATGGTTAGCCCAACCATTTCCAAAATCAATGACACATGCTCTAAGCATGTCTTCTAATGTTTGAATGGTCCTTTCACTTTGACCGTCGGTTTGTGGGTGATATGCTGTGTTCATCTCTAATTGGTTCGAATGAATCTTGCAATGAATTCCAAAAGTTTGAAGTGAATCGACTATCCCGAATGATAGAAATTGGTGCTCCGTGCCTCGAGACTATTTCCTTGACATAAAGTCTAGTGAGTTGTTCCATGGAATAAGTCTCTCTAATCGGTATGAAATGAGCTGACTTGGTAAGGCGATCAACAATTACCCAAATAGCATCGTAACCTCCCTATGTCTTAGGAAGTTTAAAACAAAGTCCATTGTAATGTTCCCATTTCCATTGAGGAATTTCCGTTGTTGGAGTAAACCGAGGGCCGTATTCGACTTTCACCTTAGCACAGGTAAGACATTTGCTAACGTGCGTGGCAATCTCCGCTTTCATGTTCGGCCACCAATAAAGCTTCTTAAGATCTTGATACATCTTATCCGATCCCGGATGAATAGAATACTTTGACTTATGCGACTCATGCATAATCAATTCTCGTATTCCGCCATGCAATGGAACCCACATTCTATCCTTGAAACATAGTACTCCATCTGCTCTCTTTACAAAACCATTTGCGCTTTCAGGCATACCATAAAGCTTTTCACTTGGTCGATTCTCCTCCTTAAGTGCCTCGACTTGTGCTTCATGAATTTTCGACGGTAAGGAGAAATAATCGTCATTCCCAATGATCGAACTCTTAAAGGTTTAGGCCTCTCTTTCCGACTAAGAGCATCAGCCACAACATTGGCTTTTCCCGGGTGATACTTGATTTCACAATCATAGTCGCTGAGTAACTCCAACCAACGACGTTGTCTCATATTAAGCTCCTTTTGATCAAGAATATATTGCAAACTCTTGTGGTCGGTAAACACAGTGCACTTGGTACCATAAAGGTAGTGTCTCCAAATCTTGAGCGCAAAAACTACGGCTCCTAACTCGAGATCATGAGTTGTGTAGTTCCTTTCATGAGTCTTAAGTTGTCGAGAAGCATACGCAATCACCTTCTCGTTTTGCATTAAAACAGCCCCAAGTCCTTTATGCGAAGCGTCGCAATATACAACAAAGTTCTCAATGCCTTCGAGTAGTGCCAAAATCGGCGACCTTTGCAAAGCTTTTGCTTCAACAAGCGAAAAGCGATTTCTTGTTTCTTTCCCCACTCGTACTTCTTGTTTTTCTGCGTCAACTTGGTCAAAGGTCTCGCTATCTTCGAAAAACCTTCGATGAACCTTCGGTAATACCCGGCTAATCCTAGAAATTGTCGAATTTCCGTAGGATTCGTTGGAGTAGCCCAATCTTTCACAGCTTCAATCTTTGCTGGATCAACTTGTAGTCCTTGACTATCAATGATATGACCAAGAAATTGCACTTTGTGGTTCCAAAATCACACTTCGAAAACTTGGCATACAACTTCTCATTCTTGAGTAGCCTTAAAATCATCCTTAAATGCTCTTCGTGCTCTTCTTTGCTCTTGGAATAGATCAAAATGTCGTCGATGAACACTATAACAAACTTGTCCAAATACGGCTTACAAACTCTATTCATGAGATCCATGAATACCGCCGGTGCATTAGTCAATCCAAAAGGCATCACTTGAAACTCGTAATGACCGTAACGTGTTCTAAACGCTGTTTTCGAATATCCTCTTCCGAACTCGAAGCGATGATAACCCGATCGAAGATCAATCTTGGAATAAATACTAGAACCTTGCAAACGATCGAACAAGTCATCAATTCTGGGGAGTGGGTAACGATTCTTCACCGTTAACTTGTTCAATTCTCGGTAATCTATGCACATACGGAAGGATCCATCCTTCTTCTTCACAAACAAAACCGGTGCTCCCCAAGGAGAGGAACTCGGCCTAATGAATCCTTTGTCTAGAAGCTCTTGCAATTGACTAGACAATTCTTGCATTTCGGATGGTGCTAGACGATACGGTGCTCGTGCAATCGGTGCAGCTCCGGGCACTAAGTCAATTTGAAATTCTACTTGTCGAGCGATTGGAAGTCCCGTAAATCCTCGGAAATACTTCAGAAAATTCACGAACAATAGGAACATCTTCAAGTCGCTTCTCCTCCGACTTTTTCTCGGTTACATGAGCTAAGAAAGCAAGACAACCTTTCTTAATGTACTTCTCCGCTTTGATGCACGATATGATACTAAGTCGGTTCCACCGCTCCCCTCGAATAATCAAAGTTTCGCCGTTGTAGGGAAGATGAACTACTTTCTCATCACAAATGATCTTATTGCGATGCTTAGATAACCAGTCCATGCCGATGACGACGTCAAAACTACCAAGATCTACGGGCATGAGGTCTATGTTGAAGGGATGATTAAGAAAATTGAATGTGCAACCGCGAACAATGGTGTTGGTGCAAACTACGCTACCATTAGCTAATTCAACGTTGTATGATATGTCTAATGTAGTTGGTTTAATGTTGAGCAAAGGTACAAATGCATTGGACACAAAACTTTTATCGGCACCCGAATCAAATAAAGCTGAAGCGTAACGATTATTGAGAAGAAACGCACGTTATGACATTCGGGTCCTCCTATCTTCTCCTCCGATGACGTAAACCCTTCCTCGTGCCAAACCTTCTTGATTCGGATTTGCTTGATTCTTTCCTTTCTTGCAATCCCTCTTGTAGTGTCCAATTTCCCTTGGCAACCAAAACATGTAACTTGTGGTGCATTGCAATCCCTAGTACGGTGACCAACTTTCTTGCACTTCTCACACGGATCAGGACATCGACCCGGATTGTGGTGACTCAAACACTTATTACATTTCGGCAAAAACCCGAATATCCTTTCTTCTTGACTGGGCGCATAAACCTTAGCAACTTCTTGCCTCTTGGGCGGTTGTTGAGTAGCATTCCTACCCCTGTTGTCCCACTTGCGCTTGTTATTGTTGTTATTATTGTTGTTGTTGTAGTTGCCTCGGTTGTTGTTGAAACGGTTGCTGGAGTTCTGTTGTTGTGCTTCGTTGGTAGTGGTGTACTTGCCTCGCTTCACCACTTGTGCCATCAATTTTCAGTAATCGAATAGCTTCTTCGATAGTTTGTGGATCAAAAGATGTCACGTCTCCTTGAATCACTTCGGGCAGTCCTCCAATAAAAGCCTCTAGCAACTTTTCATTATCAGATACCATTGATGGGCATAACGCGGCTAGTTCCTGAAATCTCGAATAATGTATCAATGTCATAACCAATAGTGACCAATTCGTAGAACTCCGTCTCTAACTTCTTGATTTCCGTTCGAGGACAAAACTTCTTAGTCACCAAGTTCTTAAATTCCTCCCACGAAAGCTTAAAAGCATTCTCCATTCCAATTGGTTGAGCGTATGAATTCCACCATGACAACGCTCCATCGACAAAGTGCTAGAAGTAGCAAACTTAACTTTACTGTCATCCGGACGGTTACAAAGCAAAATACCGACTCCAACTTTTCAAACCATCTAACCATTGCTGTTGCTCCTCGCACTCTAAACTTAGTGGGTTCACACTTTTGAAATCTTTGTACGAGCATTTCTTAACCCCGATCCTCCGACATTACCGTAGTAGCATTAGCTAAACTAGCGGCCGGCGGCGGCGCGCCGCCAAAAGCCGCTTCAACAGCCAGCCCATCGCTGTTTCGCTTCGACTCTTAGCATTAGCAATGCTATCGTTACCAACTTGAATAGCGGCTTGAGTCATCTCAACTGTAGCTTTCTTCGGTGCCATAACTCTTCAAAATCACAATATGAAACAATCATGAGAACTCGTAAGAAGAAACAACCATCATACAAATATATCCACAACCACATCATGCATAAAGATAAATGGAATCACAACGGAACAATAACGAAATATCACAATATAATCACAACACACGTGAATAATATACATGAAAATTTCGGCCTACATGGACCGATATCATAGATAATAATAACCATTCCTACATAGTAGAGTCAATACTTGATAATTTGTTTGTACAACAACCAAAATACAACAAGTTCTTTAAACTACGTCACACACCTTGTGACTAGGATACTAATGGTCAAAACTATACAATGACAAAAGTCTACATAAGGCACCTCATGGTGCTCACGCCCATACTGTCTCGAAGATCGAACTGAATAACCAAACTATCAACCAAACTCCTCATCTCATCCAACCGACCTGCAATGTAACAATACGCTCACGGGGCTAAAGCTAACTCCGGATGGCCGACTCGTAACTCACCTCTGAGTCATCTCGCTCATTCAACAAAGCTGGCATCTCACACCTCCAACTCGTGATATGCTCCCTATCCCGAATCATGCGGTCAAAGACCCCGAAACTCTAAGTCAATACAAACCCTTAATATCAAACCCTCGACCTCCTGGCGATGGGCTCAATCCTGCCGACAACTCCTCCGCACTGCCGAGTCAAACTATCAATCGTAGAAGCGTCAGGCATCGATACGCACCTAATGCCTCTCTGTAGAAGGTAGGCTGTCGTCAGCGCGCCCTAGAACTCTCGCCTAACTCAAATCTAACGGGTGGCTCGGGCTCATGTCGGCGGTGGTGTCGGATATCGAAACGTGCACGCTTTTGGGCAGTCCGATCTTGCGGTCGCGGGATCTCTAAGAAAGTATGATGATGATGGTGATGATGGTGCTGGCAGAGGTGCTGGTGGTGATGGTGCAAGCAACGGGTTATGAACTGGGCTAACGTGAGGTGTGGGTGCAACCTCGCCCTCCTCGAAGGGTTCGGTCTCAGTGTCGGTCATGATCGATGGGAAGGCAGTGGATCCGATAGAAGATACAATCTCGTTGGAATGTGATGGATCATCATCCATGATATGGTAATAGGGTGAGAATCAAGAACATGTCTGTGACAACCGATATGAACTAAATGTAAATAATCTCGAACAAAGTGTAAGTGAATCCGCATGATAACAATGAACATGTACAATGATGAAATGATGAGATGCTATGATAATGTAGCTATAGTCTAGGGTCAATGATGCTACCTAGTTCTCTATAATCTAGCTCGGTACCAATCTGTCACACCCCAATTTACTGTTTTGCAAGCGGAATGAAATTCCGGGGCATGATGTCATAGCACCACATCACGGTTATATTGAACGACCTAAAGTGTCGCTTTAAAACACATCGTTGGATATTTCATAAAACATAATCGAGTACAACATCGGTCCCAAAAGGTTTAACAAGTTTAAGGAAATACAAATATGTTACATATCCCAACGATGTTTTGAAATAAACCATAATGTACATAATGTAAGTCGACGCCGCGACTCAAAATATAGGTCCCTAACCATGTCATGATGAACGTGCCTCAGTTACCTGAAAATACATTGCTAAAAACGTCAACAATAATGTTGGTGAGAAATCATAGGTTTATGTAAACATTTTATACGACTACACAAGTATTGACCATGCATGACAATCAAGTCACGTAAAAATAATGTTACAATTGCCTTAAGCCCATGACCCCAAAACTAGACTGATCAATAATGTATGCCCCTCCACGAAAGTGTTTGCCGGACAACTCGAAATGAAATCAAATGAAATGCATCCGTTCACCGGTTGGGATTCACCAACCCGGATGGAGGCGTCACCCTCGATAGATCTATCCACTCATCCTCGCTTCAATGATTAACGGTTCATGGTTCAGGAAATGGGGACTTTCAAATTGGCATATGTGGTAACTTAAGCAATGTAATGAATTTAACATACTTGGTATCGTACAAAAAAATGTAGTGCAATGTATTCTCCCCCGTGGGTTTGAAATAATCAAAACATGTAAAAAGCGGGGCTATGAAAACTCACTTGGATAAACTGGAATAACGGCAAAAGTGAGTACACCGAGGTTTAAAATGATGCGTCAACCGGGACCTATTATCAATGATATGATATGTCATGAATTGCAATGTAATGTTATGCATGCACTTGATATGTTATTTATACCATTTACGACCCTTTTGAAAATATTACTCGTCGTCGAAAAAAATACTCTTTTGACGCCTTGACCAAACAAAAATCACTTTACATGGTTTTACGTCAAAATGTCATCCTACAATGGTTTTATAATGATTTTTAGAGAAATTACCACTTTTCGTCGCAAAACAATGTCGGCGGAAAAATCATGAAATTGCCAAAAATGGCTCCGGAAAAGTGGTCGTAAAAAGCACGTTGATCGTTAGAGAACGAAATCGACGGTTTTGGAAAGTTTGTATCCATATCTAAAAGTTTTAGTTCAGGAGTTTTCGTCCAAAAGGTCTCGATCATAAAGATATTAAGGGTTAAAGTTGGTGGGTTTTGGCTAATAGTGTGCAGAAAATTAGTTACGGCAAGTTTAAGAAAAAGTGTATATCTTTGTCGTTTCAAATCCGTTTTCTACGTTTTATATGTCCTTAGCTTCGTATCAAAGTAAACTAATATATTTTTGATAAGTCGAAATAATTTGTGAAGCTTCAGGCTCGTTTTTGACCCGAACAAACTAAAACATGTTGCTGAAATTTTCAGAAATAATATTTTCCGTCGTCAAACTTGTACAATCCATAACTTCTTCAAGTATAAGTCCGTTTTATCCGTTCAAGCGGCCACGGATTCGTTTTTAAGTATATTTTCCAAAAATCAAGGCCAAACTTTCGTACCACCAACTGATTTTTCCAGAAATTCGTTTTAAGGACAGATTACAAAATATAGTTTACGAAAATAGTTTTTCACGGACAAAACCTATTCTAATCCCTTCAAATCAACACCGAAACTAATCTAATCCTACCATACACCTTCTTAGGGTGTCATGGGTTCCTAATCACCATCAAGACCAAAGAATAACTTGGGAATAATTATAGGATGACTATTAAGTATATAAAACCTTAAAATCAAGAAATAAATGGTATAAACTACATAGCATGCATAAAAGCTCCAAAAGTGATAAGAAACTTATGAAAATGAAGAGGAAACTTAAAAATGGATAAAACATGCTTACAAATGATATGAAGAGGTGTAGGTAACAAAGGTTTACACTTAGATATCCTTGGTTTTTATTTCAAAACCATGAAAAAGGATATGTTCTATGTTGTTAAAACACTTGTCTTGCCAAAAATTTTCTTGATCCCTTTGGTTTTCTAGCTTGGCGGTTCTTGATGTAAAAGAGGAGAGAAAGATTTTTTTTACACCTTTGATAAAATGAGTTGTGTGAAGTAAACTTTGAGTTAGTAGGACTTTTGTATCAAAATTATTAGCTAGACAATTTAGTAAGAGAGCCATACCAATCAATTAAGACTCCCCTCCCTATGGCGGTTTTGGGGAGGGTTGTTTCCCTATATATTTTTTTTTTTAAAAACTTAGTTACTTGTATATTTTGTGTATTAATTTGTAAGACTTTGAATAAATGTGTAAGTTATTGTAAAGTTAAGTTAAAGTAAATGAAAGTTTTTATTAGATCAAAATACAATGTAATGAGTTGATAAAAATTGTAAAAATACTTTCCTCGCGAAAATCGGGTGATAAAATAATTATCGTAAGATTTTAAGAAAACGGCGTAACAATTTAATTTTTAACGATTAAGGTACCAAATAAATTTGAAACACTAGGAAGACTAAAAATAAAGTTTTTACAAACTAAATGAGAGTTTAAAAATACCTCGGGATCATTTTTGAAAGTAACGAGTTAAATGTTAAAAATAAAAACTCACGCGATAAAGATTTTTTTAAACATAAAAATTAACGTTGAAGGGTGAAATAAAATGTCGTGCATGAACTAATGAAATGCACATGATGTCCATGAAATGTAGACTACTCATAGTCCATATGAAATGTACGTGATGTCATGATCATGAATTCGCCGCTAAACCTCCAAGGCTACGCTGAATTTGAAACAAGTAAACCAAGTTTACTAAAATGTTGAAATAATGAGACATGAATCGTGTCGAGAAATGACCTGAAGATACGGATTGTCACACCTGTTTAACTTTTGCAAGTTCATGTTCATATTTTGAGATTTGACACTTAAAAGACACGTTTTGATCATCCAGTTGCTCAATTTTTGGATTAAGATTTTTTTCATGCAACTTGGCGATTTTGTTTTGAAAAGCAAGTTGTTGATCGTGAATATCTTTTTGACACCAATTAAGATGACGTTTTGCATATGAAAGTTCGTTTAATAATCGTTCATTTTCAACTTTTAAAGACTCAATTTGAAGCACATTATCGATATTCACAACAATTTCAATAGAATCAACAATATCGGCAGAGATATAATCGGATGCATATGCAAACGATTGTAATAACACAACATTATGGATATCAAATACAGGATAACATCTTCCAAGAGTCGATCAACATCTTTTCTCAATAGTTTCTTATTACGTTTAGTATTTGAAATCGATGTTTCGCTTTTCTCAATTGTTTTCATGAGACCAAGTTCCTTGTGAAAATCCCTTTCCAATATAGTGCACAAGTTTTCAAATTTTTGACATGGGGTAAAATTCTTTGTCAAGAATATCTCTATGATCTCGCTCCATTGGCGATTGAAAATGTTGAACTTTTATTTAAGAATGAAATTCAATCTCGCGTTCCAAAATTTTGAGGTCAGATAAGAAAGTGTCAAAATATTTGATAACGTGACAACTTTACTTTGTTGCATTCACTAAGTGAAGGTAAAGGACCATTAATTTGTGCACCATTGTGTTGGGGACTAACGAACCGGTGTGATAACCAAAGGTTTGTTAGAAGTATCTTGTTGTGTGACAAAAGTTACGGCTTTTTAATAGTTAAATGGTTTGTTATAAACGACATTTTCCATTTTGACCGACTCGCCATCTCGCATCTAATTCCTCCATGCGATTATATTCCACAACTGTCATAATTGAATCATCAATTCTATGTTCTGCCACTCAGACCGTAAACTTCGTGGATTTGGTTTGAATGCTCAGGTGAAAACTTAGGTTTGTAATCAGCAAGATTCGGTCCATATCCATTTGGATTTGGTTTGAAAGAAAACTTTTGAATCGTTGTGATTGATTCACCATGTTTATAAACAACAGTTTTAAACTCTTTGATTTTGTTTTGTAAGTCGACAATTTCCTCAAGATAGTCATCTATTCGTTTCGTTGGATGCTTTTGTTTTTGACAAGTTAACAACTGACACCTTGGCTTTTGAGTTTCCAAAGTAAGAGCGTTAATTTGTTGTTTATGTTCATGTTTCATTTGTTCTATTTGATACAACAAAGCATTCTTGAAGCTGGCTAGATCAATCTGTCGTTCCAAAGATTTTTTGTTTTGATGTGATTTGGCAAAAGCGACTTCAAAACCTTTTTCGGTTTTTTCTTGAGTTTTGAAAAAGTTGATTTGTCGAATTAAGCATTCATTATCCCTAATTAACTGTGCATTTTTCTCTTTTAATTTCGTGCAAATTTCCAAACGAGATTCTTGGTCTTTAATTAAGGTCAAGAGCTAAATTTCTCTATTAGACAGAAGCTCATCTTGTTCAACGTGAGTCTCAACATGATCATTATTTAGATCCTCAAATATAACCACGAGTCAACTTGATTATCAATATTAACCATAAGGTTATCTTGATCATCAAATATAACTTCGGGATCTATTTGATAATCATCGGAATGAGATGTGGATGGCTCATGTTGAACACTCTGATCCTTGTCGGATGCAGATATTGGCGGAGATATCGATCAAGATAATGAGTATGTTTTGTTCGGTACACAGACAAGCCATCGATTGTCATACATTGGGCCTGTGTCACTCATGTGTAGAGCTTGCATATGTGTCATCAACATCACTCACGCATTAGCCGCAAGTCCTCCATATCATCATCGGAATCTGCATGCCATAAAGCTCGTTCCTTGTTGGTAAGAGTGCCACCAGCTTCATCCTTGAGAGCCAAGAGCAAAGCCTCTTGTGATAAGCCTCTTGTCCGCTTAGGACATGCATTAGCCGATGACCCTTCTCATTACAGGTTATAAAACGAGACCATTAACCCCATTCTGAGCATTCTCCTGTTCAACCACTTGAGCCCTTTGTTGTTGTGGAGCACTGGTTATTCTCGCCCAGCATTAAACCCTTGACCACCTCCCATCGGACGACCATAACCACGATTCTGAACTTCAACGCGTCCATTGTTTACAAACACCGATTCCTTGTGTTTGATGAGGAACGCTTTGCGATTGTTGGATCTGTTTGTATACCGGTCGAAGGCTTTAGCAATCATAGCAAATCCTTGTTGCAATTCATCAAAAGCATCGGAGCCCTCATGCGACTTCAATCAAAGTGCTTGAGCATTGTTGTTGTTGTATGGAACCAATTGAGTTTGTTGAGGTTGTTGCTGTGGCGGATCATATGGTGTGATGGTTGCGATTGGTTGAGGCGAGGTTGAGGAGGAACACTAGTTTGAGCCCACAAAGCAAGTTTTTGATTATCCGGAAGTGACCTGTGGAGCCAGAGTCCACGGATAGCCCTTTCTTTGTCAACTTCTTTTTGGTGAGGTTTCAAATAGTCGTACAACAATCTGTATGTAGCATGATGAAGATTTTTAGCTTGACGGAGAAAAATGATATACTTCTCCCATTCCGAACCAAGACTACTAAGGAATTAGCGTTGACAGCAATTCGTGGCATGATGATATTGTGTTTGTCCAAATCATTGATGATGTCTGAAAAGCGATGATGATATGACTCTAATGTCTCTCCTGGTTCAATCATGAAGTGTTCATAAGCCAAGTAGATTTTGGATTCCATGTCTTCCTGATTGAGTGTTATGCCTTCCATTAGAAGATGAATATGTTTCCACATTGCTTTAGCAATCTTTTGAGCATCAACACTTCGAAGGATCGGATTGGGTAATCCCAAAAGGATGTATTGCATTGCTAGTTCATCGGCTTCAAAATGAAGAAGTTCATCACCTGAGGTAGACAGTTGCAATATTGGTGACAAGATCTCTTGGTGGATTGGCATTTGGATCTGCGGGTGTGACAATAGTAGGCATCCAAATGGACCTTCCATAATGACCTTCATTAAGAACTTTCCATGTGGCTTCTTTAGATCACATAACCTAAAGAACCTTATCACCCATTGATCATAATTCCCGGGAGTGAGCATTGGAGGTCTATCAAGTGAGCTAGCTTCATGAATTGATTGTTGGCTACTTAAGGCTTCACACATCTTGCCAAACCATGTTGGTTCCTTCATAGTACTCCTGGATGGATGTTGATTGTAGAAGTTTGTGTAGGGTTGTACTTGAAGACTAGGTGGTGGTTGAACCATTTGTGGTTTGCGGAATTGCTCAAGTTGTGAGGTATGTTGTTGATAAATTTGTTGTTGATGATTAAATTGTTGATGTTGAGGACTTAGTTGTTGTTGATTATAAGTGTAACGAAAATAGCTAGAGTATGGTGGTTGTGACATGTTGAAAACTTGTGTCGTTAAATGGATCTTTGTAGTCGAATGAACCTTTGTTGATGAAGTATCATTAGGCGTAGAAATCACAGAAAAGCCAAGTACCACTTATGCGTAAAAACGCCAAAGATACGCGTAATGACAATAGTTACTGCGTAGGATTAGCTTACGCCTGTGTAAGTACTGAGAAAGCACTAAAGTTATGCGTAAATAAGAAGTTAGCGTGCAGAAAGCTTGGCGTAGGATTAACTTATGCGTAAGACAAAGCTTAGGCGTAAGATAAATCTTATGCGTAATGATTTCTACGCGTAGGCTTATGCTTATGCGTAAATTTAGGTTTTGCCCATATGATCTTTACACTATCACGGTGCAAAAGATATCCAAATTCGACGTATTTTCAGGCTTATCCAAGCAAGAAAAACAGCGAGTAATCCACAAACGAAGATCAAACCAAGGAACAGTTATGCGTAAGATGAGGGTTTCACTTACGCGTAAGAAATAGCCAAAATTATTTGCCAACAGATGTTTCCAAACCGAGGTTTTGTGATGAAATAGCTTCAATATCACCAAAATAACACAAAAGTGTGAAACTTGATGATCCAAAGCCTATAAACACGTGACGCGTAGAACACCTCCCCGTGCAAAACCAAGCTTAAAAACAAAGATCTACGCCAAAGTTTAAAACTTTTTGCCAAAAACAGTTATTTTAACACCTTATAACATTGAAAGTACAAGAATCTTGGATTGAAAAGTTTAAAAAATAAGTTTTTAAGCGAACCAAAGTTTGTGACCGTATGTTTACGCGTAAGACCAAAAACTCACTTCAAAAAAATACGTTCACCCAACTATTTGGCGAATGATAACACTGTTAGGTCACCATATATGTAACACAAGCATCAAGAGAAGAGATAGAGAAGAGATCGAATGAAAAATATCACACACACACACACACGTATGAGTATAGAAGGTTTAGGCGTAGAGAATGAGTGAATGAATTGAACAACCAGAGGGTTATTACAAAGTATTTATAGGAGAGGGAGCTAGGGCAACACTCCTAGTCCCTTCCTTTCCTTATTGGACTTGGGCCAAGGCTTATGGGCCTTCTACATAAGCCTTAGCATAAAAACAAACATAAAGGCCATATTAAGTTAACTATTACATATGAATCACTAACACTTGAATAAGGTTTATGAGTGATTCCAACAACAATAATAATAATAATAATAATAATAATAATAATAATAATAATAATAATAATAATATTGGGTGGACCTGTTAGTGTGGATTTTGAGTTTGGTAGTAAGTTGGTCCTGAAAAGGGTTGCTAAAACTATTGAACTTATGGAGGCAGTTGCCAAACTTAATGACCCTCAATGCGAGTTGTTGCTACTCCGTACATGTGCTGGTATTTCTAAGCTCTATTTTTCTATGCGCACATGTTCTCCTCGGGTCTTTGAGTGTGCTCAGGTTTCTTTTGATGCGCACCGTTCTTCTTTGGAGCGTATTGCATCACCGCTTCCTCGGACTGGTTTTGGTATGGCAGGTGGAGACTGCCACCTTACCTTTTGCTTTTGGGGGACTTGGTTTATATTCCGCAAGTGATGTCTTGAACTATGCCTTCCTTGCTTCTAGACTTCAATCACCGCCTCTGAGACTAAGCTTCTTCATGGTTCGGGTATTGTAGCTGCTGGTCCCTCTTTTGATGATGCTCTATGTACTTTCAATGTGAATATGGATATTGACCTTTTGAGTAACCCTAGCGAGGTCGCTGCCCCCAAACTTATGAAGAAATTGGCAGATATATATTTCGGTCGGGTTTCCTAAACTGTTGAATCTATTTTCCATCTTTCCCCTCGACAGATGGAGTTATGGAGTTCTTTAAAGGAGGATCACACCTCGGATTGGCTTCGGGTGGCTCCGATATCTGGATTGGGACAAACTATGAATGCCGGGCTTATCGTGTACTGTGTTATTGTTTGGGTGTTCCTCTTTCTTGTTCGTGCACCGTATTCCGCCGCTCTAAGGTTTTTCATGGAGATATTTACGGGATCACTTGTTTGTGTGCGGGTATTGTTGGCATTAAACATCGTCACAATCTTGTGCGTGACGTTCTTGTTGATATATGCTCGGTGGGGATTTCCGCTCGCAAAGAGGTGGATATTGGGCTTTTGGAGATGGGGGACAGATCCTTGCGACCGGCTGACATATTACTCTACTCTTGGGATAGTGGATGCGACGTATGTGTTGATCTTACGGGTTCGTCGCCTTTGGACGCAATCGGGTTGATTGATTTTATACCGGGGTGAGCGTCGGTGATGCCGCGTAAACGGGTCAACTTACGATGCTAAATGTGCGGATATTGGATATGGGTTTCTCCCCTTCTCATTTTCTTCTTTTGGAGAACTTGAGAAAGATGCGTCACCTTACTTAAGCGTATTCGACGATCTCTAGCTTGACCGGGACATTGGAGCGCGTGCAGTTCATATCTTTAATATGATTGGTTTTACCATTCCTAGAGGTGTGGGGGCTCAGTTGGTTTCGATGCTCCCTACTAATCTTTTGTAATCCTATGAGTTTTTTATAAAAAAAAAAAATAATAATAATAAAAAAATAAAAAAAAATAAAAAATAAAAATAATAATAATAATAATAATAATAATAATAATAATAATAATAATAATAATTTCCTATGCTATTGTTAGAGGAGTGGGGGCCCAGTTAGTCTCTCGGCTCGCCACTAATTTCTTGTAATTTTCTATGATTTTCTAATGAAGTGATGTTTTATAAAAATAAAAAATAGGGTGAATTGCATATATATCCCTCCAAAGCTTCATAATTGCATATATATCCAACCAAAACTCATAATTGCGTATATATCATTTCAAAGCCTTAAAATTGTCATATATATCCAACCAAAACTCATAATTGCATATATATCCTTCCTAAGCCTTAAAATTGTCATACATATCCAAATGATTATTTTAAATATATATTTAATAGAAAAAAATGTCTAATAATGATAATTGATATATAAAATGACGATCATAACCCTTTTTTTTATTTTTTATTTTTTTAACAATTACAAAATATCTTTTTATTGGTTTGAATTTTATTATGTCATTTGATCTATATATATATATAGGAGTTTACGTTTAGATGAAACGATGGATGGTGTAGTTGATATTCCTACAATTACAAAATATCCTTTAACCATTTTTTAAGAAAAGAAATGGCAACGATGTTCGGCTACTCAACCGTGTTCGTTATCGACGAATTTTGAATAAGAATATCAACTGCATCATCCATCGTTCCATCTAAATGTAAACTCCTATATATATAGATCAAATGACATAATAAAATTCAAACCAATAAAAATATATTTTGTAATTGTAAAAATGAAAAAAAGAATTATAATTGTTATTTTATATATCAATTATAATTTTTAGACCGTTTTTTCTATTAAATGTACTTAAAATAATCATTTGGATATATATGACAATTTTAAGGCTTTGGAAGGATATATATATAATTATGAGTTTTGGTTGGATATATATGACAATTTTAAGTCTTTGGAAGGATATATATGCAATTATGAGTTTTGGTTGGATATATATGCAATTATGAGGCTTTGCAGGGATATATATGCAATTCCCCCTAAAAAATAAATAAAATAAAAATAATACTAATAATAATAATAATAATAATAATAATAATAATAATAATAAATAAACACATCCTTTTCAGTATCATCCCATTTTTTGTTTAAATGGAAATAATAGACACAACCATAACAGCTATAACTTGTCACAATATGCAGTTTAACGACATGTAATAAGACGTATTTTCTCATTTGTTTAAAAATCAGATACGAACGCAAAAGAATACCACAATACCATTCAACTCTTTGCACCGTTAGTCCGTTAGGCATTTAATAGCAATGTACTTTCCCATTTGTTTCATTATCATACGTTTTAGTTGCACCGTTAGTCCTTTTGACTAACGACCATTTGTAATTAACTCAAAAAATATGTTTTCTTAAATTTTCATACGTTTTTATCCGTTTTTATACATTTTCACCTGTTTTTTCTTACACTTGCATACGTTTTTGTTCGCTTTTAAATGTTTTCGTCCGTTTTTATGCGTTTTCAAGTGTTTTTATACATTTTCGTCCGTTTTATACCTTTTCATACATTTTTATCTGTTTTTATACGTGTTCTTACGTTTTTATACGCTTTCATACGTTTTTATACGTTTGCGTGGTTTATATTCGTTTTACGCTTGTTTTACGTTTTATCCGTTTTTATATGTTTTCTTACGTTTTTGTATTTGTTTTAACGTTTTAGTCCCGTCTTCATACGATTTCAAGCATTTTTATCGCGTTTTTTCGCAATTTTTATATGTTTTATATCGTTTATATCCGCTTTTATACGTAGTCTTACAAACAAAAACATATGAAAACATATAAAAACGGGCAAAACGTATGAAAACGTAAAAACCGTATAAAGATGGATGAAAACGTTTAAAAACAAACAAAAACGTATGAAAACGGGCAAAACGTATGAAAACGTAAAATCCGTATAAAAATCAATGAAACGATATAAAACGAAACAACGTAAGAAAATGTATAAAACGGACAAAACATATAAGAACGTAAAAGCTGTATAAAACGGCGAAAACATATAAAATAACAAAACGTTAGAAAACGTATAAAAACAGGCAAAAACATATGAAAACGTAAAAACCGTATAAAATTAACGAAAACGTATAAACACAAACAAAAACGTATGAAAAAGTAAAAAAAAAAACGTATAGAAACGGGCAAAAACATATGAAAATGTATAAAAACGGATAAAAGCGTAAAAACATATAAAACCGGATGAAAACGTATTAAAACGGACGCATAAAGCGTATAAAAATGAATAAAAACGTAAGAATACATATAAAAACATATAAAAGCGTATAAAAGCCTAAGAAAGCCGTATAAAATTCTTGAAAACGTATAAAAATGGACGAAGACGTTTAAAAACGAACAAAAACCTAAGAAAACGGGCGAAAACGTATAAAATGGATAAAAACGTAAGAAAACGTATAAAAAGGACTAACGGTGCAAAGAGATAACTAACGGTCGTTAGTCAAAAGGACTAACGATGCAAAGAGATGACGCAAAAACGAATGATAATGAAACAAAATTTGAAAGTTGGATGGGTATTGTGGTATTTTTTGAGTTCGTATATGATATTTGAACAAATGAGAAAGTATGTTGCTATTGCATGTCATTAACCTTAATATGCATTTATAGTTTATTATACTTGAAAAATTAACCACGCTTCTCTTTAATAATTACTTACAACCAAATAGATATTTGCATTTTTTTCTTTAGAAAATTATACTTTACCTTTGACATCAAAAGAAAAGTTCCATATAGATTCATATTTCTTTAAAGACTCAATGAACTCATCCTTACTATCCATTTTTTTTAATCTATTTATGCATTTAATTAAAATTAAATGAAAAAATGGAGTGGCATTATTATCTTTTCACCTAACTACCTAACTCCCTTACCACCTCTCATAAACACAATCACTTCCACACCTTTTTTCACACACACTTTCCCCAAACTATATTATCCTAATGAAACCCTAACTTTTTCCCCAATAT
>OU343216.1:143875444-143899545 GCA_910596185.1 Chrysanthemum makinoi | reverse complement strand
GAAGGCTACTACAACAAAAGGGTCAGGCCTTCCACCTTCAAGCCTGGGGAATATGTGCTATGCCTCAATAGTGCAAGAAAAGCAGAGTACCAGGGGAAGCTAGGACCTACTTGGGAAGGACCCTACGTGATAGCTGAGGCCTACGGCAATGGAGCCTACAAGCTGACTACTCTTCTCGGAGAACCCATCGATAGAACATGGAATGGTACGAACCTCCAAAAGTTCTATGTTTAAGAAGGATTTTTACTTTTCATTCTTGTAATTAAAAGCTTCTCATGGGAAAGCAAGCATTATTGGTAGTTGTCTTAGTATTCATTTCAAGAATGATGTAATCCTCTCTACCAATTCAATGATGAATAATACATTTCCCACAAATCTCTTGCTTCGTTTCTTAAACACAAAGGTTTGTTCAGCCAAGTCGTTTATGAGTTTCAATGTCGAATTAGAAGGCATAAGGTGTAACAAACACCTCATACCATTACTTAAGCCTACCAACACATTCAGATTAACTCTCCTCATAGTTTATGGCAATTATGAAAATAAAAACTAGCCATATTACTGGAAGGATTTGAGATAGAGTTGGTCACGACCCTCTGTCAATGATCAAAGTTGGTCATTATATTCTTGGTGTTGTAATTTACACATAATGAGGTTGTTCAACCTTAGGTTGTAAAATGTAAGCGTTGGAAAAATGGCGTAAGAGAGGTTCACAAGACAAAAATAATTAAGTGTGTAGGAATATTTTCCCACACCATAGCATTCAAAAGAAGGGCCTATGCCCTTATCCTTGCACACGAGGCCGAAGCCTTGTTCAAATTGTCTTTGGTCGAAGCCATGCATCACAAACATTCAAATGTTTAAAGTAACAGACCAACAACATAAAGAAACATTAAATTGTTTTAGAAAGGGTACATGCTACCCTTAGAACCAAATTACTGCCAACAGGGCATCCTTCATTCTTGCTTCTGAGGAGATTGAGTTAGGGATGGAAGAGCTGAGGCAGGCTTGGTGGAGGATGTCTTCTTTTTGGGGTCGCAGGCTTGATCTTGCGCGGCTTCTTCGAGAGGAGGTCTTCAAGAGGTTCCATGGGGTCCTTGGTAGCTTCAGCCAAGAAGGGGTACTCTGCGGTTGCAAACGCATTTCCCGCATCTTCATATTCCGCCTTCGATGAGGGACGGTAGCAATCAACTGTGGAGAGGTCTACGGGCTTACCTGTTTTAGCTACCTCCTCTAGAGCCAAGCACCGTCCATGGAAGATAGCTTCCTTGATCACTTTCCATATCCCAGCTCCCATCTCATCACTATGATATAGTTCCATGGCTATGTACGACACCACCTTTGACACGACCTCAGCACGGTCCTTTTGGAGCATTTTATACCTCATCTGCAGGCCATCAATCTCCTCTCTCAATTTCACCTCTAACTCTCCAAGCCTAACCTTCTCACCTTCCAAGCTGGCACACTTTGCCTCTAACACAGCATTTTGGCCAGTGAGGCTCACCACCTTAGCCTCCTCCAACCTGAGTTTGCCACACTCTGCTATCTTATCTCGGAGGTCTTGGATGAGTGGATTCTTCTCGATATCCTTCTTAATTTCATCACACTTTGCCTACAGCTTGGCATACTCTTGGTCTTTGTGCTTCTCCCTCTCCAGCATAACATCCATCTCTTGCCTTGCCTTTGTAACTACACGAAGCAACTCCCTGGTCCGGCCATTCAAGTGGTTGTCCAACATAGCCTTCCTTGCAATACTTTTATCGTGCAGATTGTAAACCCCTTCGATGGACATATTGTCCAGCAATCCTTTCCACTGAGGAGGGGTGACATGATCCACAATTCGGTGGCAGGCCAAGGCATTCGGAAGCTCCTTCGTATCAGGAAGGCCTGCGACCAATACAGTACATAAGGGCAAAGTTAGTAATTACGATTAGTACTTTATATAATTTGAAAGGGGCAAATGCTTACCATGCATCTCCTCAGCATCATCCGGCAATTCAAAGGCATATTTCACAGCTTTCTTGCCTTCGACAGTCTTCTGTCGCACGGCCCTGGATCCAGATGCTGGGAGAGGAGTCTTTCTCTTGGTCGCAGACTTGATGGTTTACCAGTTGTTCCCTTCCAACTCTTCAATCTGTCAGCTATACCAGTAGAGCCTGTGATTCGACCTTCCTCCTCCGCAGGATTGTCCGAATCTGCCATGTTCTCAACCAATTGGGAGGGACCGTCCAGCAATGCTTGTGGGGGTCCTGAGCAAACAGGCTCTGGTATGAGAGTGTCCACGTCGTTGTTTTTGACAGAAGTGGAAGGTTAACCAACACCATAGGACTCTTCAGCTTCTTCATCAAAGTCTTGATGCATGAAGTTCCTAAACACCATTTCTGCAAAAAAGGAAAAAGAAAATATAAATATCAGTGCTACATTGGCCCTACTTAAATAAAAATGGAAGCACATACTTTGTCCATGATAAATGATAACAGGCTTCTTGGGAGACCCCTCCCAGCTTTGTGCAATCCCAGCCATAAACAGAATCGGCTCGGGAAAGGCTTGAACGTCCGCAGGGTGCCTAGCCAAGCGTTGATACAATGGATTCCTTCGCACTTCATAGGGTAGGGGTCATTGAAACGTTTTGAATCAAACATAAAGACCTTATTCAGCAATGCTGGATAGTTAGGTGGGACAATAGTGTTTTGTACATAGAAGAAACTGCTCTTCCTATCTCTTATGTTGGTATAAGGTCTCGTAATGAGATTAGGCACATCTCCTTCAGGCCTCTTTGCCAAACTTAACCAATTCCCACCAGGGTACAGATTCAAAAATCCCCTAAATTCCTTAAGCGTTGGTTCATAGCCATAAGCCTTACACATAACTATGTATATGGTGAGTTTAGCTAAAACAAACGGGTTAAATCGAGAGATATGCACTTCGTAATACTACATTAACTCTAAGATTAGAGGGTGGATGGGAATCCTAAGGTTTGAATGGCTAAATGAATGAGTATATAACCCTACGAAGCCTTCGGGGGCATCAAAAATACCTTGGTTTGATTTGGGTAGCATAACCTTAAACTCTTGAGGGATTGGGTAATCAACAAGATGATCATGCAATTCTTTAGTGGTCAAAGTACATTTTTGTTGTTTAATTATAAATTTTGAATCCATGACTATTCTATGCTACGAAAAGATAGGAGGAAGACTTTACCTTTCGATCGAAGCTCTTGATGGGTAGCAAGTTACTGTGTGTAAAAGGTAGGCGAAGAGGGTAAAGTGTTTTAGGGTTACCTCAATCTCACTTTAAATACCCCTTGTCTATCCCTTTTTTAACTGCACACGTGTCCTATGTATTTACCTTATCCGGTTTCAAAAGACTTTTTAAATTTTGAAAATTGTTTTGGTCAACCGAGTAAATGAGGATAAGGATTTACTGTAGCGAGTAGTTAAGGGATTTAGGTGGCATTAAATGCGCGGGCTAAAACATGATTATTTTGTTTATGGAAATCTTTGCAACAAACAGTTGATTTTATTCTTAGGATGAAGTCGAAATCAATGCCTCCTCGATCATATGCATCACTTTCGACTAGGGGGCTTGATGATGTACCCTCCGAACAGCTCGACGGACACCCCTTCGAGATGTGTCGAAGCCCTTCAGAACGAAGGCCCAAGTTAGGTCTCCTAAATGTTCGTGGACGTCATACCATTCATACACACGAAGGTTACCTACGGGGAATTCGCCATTCGAAGTCTTAAGCCCTCCGGGGTATGGCTGAGGAAGGAGTAACGGATAGGAGAACTACCTGACTTGGTCAAACCCACGATCTCCCTCTCTTTCGTGGCTTTTCCATAGAAGTTTAAGAACGTGTTCTCCGACATTTGCGCAGAGGTGCCCCTAACCCTATTTCTTCCATTATAAATAGTGTGGAAAACTAGAAGGGGGGTGAATAGTTTTGCCGATTTTAAGTTAGTTTCAAAAACTTTAGATTCGTTAATATGTGAGATCTTATGGATGTTGAGAAAGTATAGATCTAATGATAAAGCAAGTAAATAAAGTAAAGCAAAGGGATAGAAATGACACAACCGATTTATAGTGGTTTGGCTACAAGGACACCTTCCTTGCCCTACTCCACTCCCCGAGTCACCTACTCGAGAGTTCAAGCACTATGTCAACAAACTCCTTCACTTGGCGGAGAAGCCTTCACAACGTTCCTTACACCTTTTTCCGGTACAAAGCTAGATACTGAGTCCGTAACACGGTGGACCAAACCAACACGACTATTACATAACAAATATGTGAAATATCAAATACAAGATCTTTCGCTGAGAAATATTGCGGAGTGATAAATCAATCAAGGACCCCTTGCTTGGATGACTTGTAGAATGTTCGTGATCTCGCCGTAGAGAAGGACTTATATGAGAATCACAATAGAAAGAACGAAGAACAAGTCTCTAGATCAAGTGATCTATATGTTAGAAGAGAATGAGAGTGTTTGAGAGATTTAGTAAGAAAAGGGGTGGGTTAGAATGAAGAAATGGCTCTCTATTTATAGGCAATTTCTTCCACTGTTCCCCGGATCCCACGGATCCCTCCCACTTGGGATCCGTCTAGTGTAATCCTAGGGATCCATGGGACGCTCCTCTTTGCCCATGGGTTTTTGGTTATGGGTCATGGGTTATGGGTTGGTCCATGGGTTTTCCTTAGATTCAATGTATCTAAAGTATACATTGTATCTAGCCATCTTAGGTATGGGTTATGATCCATGGGTTATGGTTTTACCCATCCTAATAAACTATTACAACAAATGATTAATTACAACATTTTGTATTTAAATGGCTATATGTAAATCTTTTACAAAAATAACATGTATCCTTATAATTGTACTTAAGATAACATTATATTTGTTATCAACAAAACACAAAGAGATCGCAAAATATTAATAAACGTTTTTACGGTTTATTTGTGTCAACAATCTCCCCCTTTTTGTTGATGACAAAACATAATGTTATGATGAGTAAAACTTAAGAATAGATGTAAGTTTTGAAAGCCCCTAAGTTTTACTTCTTCTCCCCCTTTTTGTCAAAACAAAAAGTTAACCCTTGGAAGAAATAAAAGTATGGAAAAATTAGTCCACGTATCTCTAACTCCCTTGACGGTAGCTCCCCCTAGTTTGGGGCGTCAAGTGAAGAAAAAAAAATCCTACAAATAGAAAGGTTAGTAACATGCTTATGTAATCTTGTGATTGACGAGAATCAAGATTGAGAGCCAAGGTATGTAAACAAGGCCTTGTAATAAAACAACAAAGTGTAGTGGTATTTATGCCACCTACAAGCATGTAAAAATAAGAACAAGACTTGTTCTTCAAAATGACTTAAAAATAAAAAAAAATACTAAAAATAGAAAATAGTAGTAATGATTCCTTCCATGCTTGCATAAGGTTATGGATGAGTAATGGTATTGATGCGATCAAGGATGAGGTTGAGTATGAATCGCATTTCTTCCCTAACTTCTATTGCAATTTCCCTAGTGGATTGGCAATGTTCACAATGTAAGTGATGTGGGTAATGAGTACGGAAATCTTTTGGGTTGTTTTGATTTGTGAGTTGCGGAAGTTGTGGTGGAAAAATAGGAAAATATGGATCAAAGTCCGAAATGATTGGAAGTGGTGGTGGAAAAGAACCTAGATGTTCTTGTAGTTTAATGGGAGCTAAAGGTGGTGATGTTTCAAGATCATTGAATATTGTGTTTGGAGAAGTTGGAGGTGTCAAAAAGGCTAATTCTTTTTGCTTTGGTTGTCGAGATCTTGTTGGAGTCGTAAGGAGTTCCAAAAGAGTGATTTTAGGTGGTGAGTGAGTTGGTGATGAGGTTGGTTTACTCGTTGGTGATGAAGGAGGTGCTTTAATGGAAGCATCTTGTGGTGAGTTAGTTGATGTTGATGAGCCATATGATGATGGTTTTCCTAAGCAACAAGATCGGATGTTAACCCGTGCGGATATCCTAGAGTTTGACTTTGGTATTTTGGAAGGTGGAAGTACAAAGGTTTGGGTTTCATGAGGATGATTGTTTGTACTAAGTGATTCATCTAAAGAGTTAGTGAATGACATGGTGTAGTGTGTTTGTGAAGATGAGATGGATTATGCAAGCATTTTGGGAGTTCTATATATAGAAAAACAAAGCATTGTAATGAATGCTTGACCCAAAATGTGGATTAAAATCTAATGATTAGATATGAATTTAAGGCATGTGATCATGAGAACACAAGCATTAAAGAGCATACTCCAAAAAATAAAACAAATGTGGATTTTTCATCCAAAGTGAGAAAAATAGAAGGTAAAAACAACTTCTGTCTCACGGATCCCACGGATCCTTCCCTTGAGGTATCCGTCCACATGAAGGTTGGGATCCGTAGAGGTCCGGTGATTCAGACACAAAATTTTCCTTTTGGAAACATTTTTTCCTAGTGTGTGCCTATATGCAAACTATTTGGAGTTGCGGTTATCTCGACCCCTAAGAAGAAAAAGAAAAATAAACTAGAAGTAGAAAAACATCCTATTGAGATAACCCAAAAACACGTATTTAGTACTTGAGTACGTAATTTAGTGTTATCAATGCTCCTAATTCATTGTTGCTTAAATGAATGTACCCGAAAACACATATTAGTTATGTGTCCCCATTAGCATTCAAAAGACATAAGATGCAATGAAAACGGGTTTTTACGTTGTATTAATAATGAAAAAACAATTTGTCCTAGACATGAGAAATTGCTTTTGTGAAATTGATACTGGAAGGAGTAGCATTTTAGAAGACATTTTGAAATACAAAATGTTTTATCCTTTTTAAAGAAGGATGTGTATGTAACTCGAACTTATTTTGAAAGAAAATAAGAAAATTATAAGTGAAAAACTTATCTTGGGTTTTGAAAATTCCCGTATTGTTTGTAATTTGTGTCTGAAATAAAAAAGAAGGCCAGTGTTTACATACCTTGTAGAGTCAAATAAGTTACGATGTTTGTTCCATTAGACCAAGACCAAGACGAAGTAGATTTAATTGTTCCCGCTTCAACGGTTTGGTGAGGACGTCGGCTATGTTGTCTTCGGATGCTACCTTCTCAATAGAGATGTTCCCCTTTTGAACATTGTCTCTTAAGAAGTGATGACGAATCTCTATATGCTTTGTGCGAGAATGCAATACCGTATTCTTGCTTAAGTCGATGGCACCTTTGTTGTCACATAGGATGGCTATGTCGCTTAGATGAATGTCGTAGTCGACTAACGCTTGTTTCATCCATAGTGCTTTTTGGCATGCTTTGCCGCGGAGGACGTATTCGGCTTCGGTTGTTGATATTGCTAGTGCCGTTTGTTTCTTAGAAAACCAAGATGTTAAACAACATCCCATGAAAGTACATACCCCACTTGTACTTTTCTATCAACGTAATCACCTGCATGGTCAGAATCTGCATATACAATTGTTTCTACTTCCGTGCCCTTAGGATACCATAATCCTAATTGTGTTGTACCCTTAATGTATCTAAATATTCTTTTACGGCTTCTAGGTGTGATGTTTTAGGGTCTTCTTGAAACCTAGCACATAAGCAAACACTAAACATGATATCCTGCCTACTTGCCGTGAGGTAGAGAAGACTACCTATCAAGCCACGATATTTAGTATTATCGACGGATTCGCCGTCTTCATCTTTTGTGAGTTTGGTGTCGGATGACATTGGTGTCCTAATTGGTTTCGACTCTTCTAGACCGAATTTCTTTAACATCTCCTTTATGTATTTAGATTGATTAAAGAAGATACCATCTTCTACTTGTTTAATTTGTAGACCAAGAAAGAAACTAAGTTCTCCCATCATACTCATTTCGAACTCGTCATGCATGATTTTAGAGAAATCATCACACATGTCTTGACAAGTGGATCCGAATATAATATCATCTACATATATTTGCACTATGATTATATGTGACTCTCTTTTCTTAGTAAAAAGTGTGTTGTCAACTAACCCCATGGTATAGTTGTGTTTAATTAAAAATGACTTGAGTCTATCATACCAGGCTTTTGGAGCTTGTTTAAGACCATAAAGGGCTTTCTTTAATTTATACACATGTTTGGGTTTTTCAAAATCGATGAAGCCTGGAGGTTGAGCTACATATACTTCTTCATTAATGAAACCATTTAGAAAAGCGCTTTTGACATCCATTTGATGAAGCTTTAGATCATTAGCACAAGAATAGCAAAGTATTCTTATAGACTCTAATCTAGCCACGGGGCATAGGTCTCATCAAAGTCTATTCCTTCTTGTTGGTTATACCCTTGGGCAACGAGTCTAGCCTTGTTCCTAGACACTACTCCGTTTGCATCTAATTTGTTTTATAAACCCATTTGGTTCCTATTATGGTTTGATTACTAGGTGGAGGGACAAGTTTCCAAACATCATTAGAAACAAATTGATTTAATTCTTCTTGCATAGCCATTACCCAACTCTCATTTTTTATGGCTTCTTGTGTATTCTTAGGTTCTATGGTTGAAACGAAACAAAACAAGCTACTTTGGTTTTGAACTTGAGACCTTAATGTTCTTTCGTTTAGCTTTCCTATGACCTTATCTACGGGGTGATCTTTGGACTCTTTAATGTTTATGACTTCATCATTTAAAGGTTCTTCTTCTTCATTTATCTTTTTCTTTATTACTATAGCTTCACTTTCTACAATCTCATCATCGACAAGAGGTGGAGAGGGTTTGGGTGGACTTTCATCAAATTTTATATTTAATGACTCTTCTACCTTCATTGTTTCTTTGTTTAATAGGACGTAAGCTTTGCTATTTGGAGAGTAACCTAGAAAGATACCTTCGGTTGATTTAGGATCAAATTTTGTAAGGTAATCTTTAGTATTAAGAATAAAACATTTTCTTCCAAAGACTCTAAAGTGATTTAACGTAGGCTTTTTATCTCGGAGTAACTCATATGGAGTTTTACCTAAGATTGGCCTAATTAAGACTCGATTGAGTATGTACGTTGAAGTATCAACGGCATTACACCAAAACTTTTAAGGTATGGATTGTTCATTAAGCATGGTTCGACTCATTTCTTGTAGGGTTCTATTCTTTCTTTCTACTACCCCATTCGATTGTGGAGTGCGTGGAGCCGAGAAGTTGTGAGTAATACCATTAGCGTCACAAAAGCTCCAAATTGCACTTCATTATCGAATTCCCTACCATGATCCGTCCTAATAGACACTATAGGACTTCCTAGTTGTCTTTGGATCTTTTTGCTTAATATTTCAAAATAATTAAAGGTTTTCGTTTTGTTCTTTAAGAATTTTGTCCATGTATACCTAGAATAATCATCCACTATGACCAAAGTGTAGTAGTTGCCTCCATAACTTTGGATAGCGGATGGACCAAATAAATCCATATGTAGTAATTCTAGACACTTAGTTGTAGACACCATGTTTTTAGCTTTATGACTAGAATGAGCTTGTTTTCCTACATTACAAGCATCACAAAAGTGATGTTCATATTTTAACTTAGGTAGATCTCTTACTAGATCTTTGGATGATAGCGATTGAAGAAGTCGCATATTGGCATGACCCAATCTTCGATGCCATAAGGTCGAAGTATCATCCATAGAGGTAAGACATAGTTTGTCTTTAGGTTCATTACCGATTTTAATGACATAGACTCCATGTTTCCTAATACCTCTTCCTATGGTTATGCCATTTTTTAATATCTTACTACCGGTTTCAGTAAAAAGTACATTGCACTTTTTATCACATATTTGTCCTATACTTAAGAGGTTAAAGTTTAGGTTTTCTACGTGACACACATCGTTAATGGTTAGAGATTTGTTAGAAATCGTACCTTTATCAATGATTTTACTTTTGCTATTTCCAAACACCACATTACCTCCATTGAAGGATTCATATGTGGAGAATAGATCTTTATTGCCGGTCATGTGCCTCGTGCACCCGCTATCCTTGACCCATTCATCCGGGTCTAGGTCGACCTTTAAGCACACCTAAGACAATAATAAAGTCAAAAGTTTGGTCCCCATTTGTTCATGGGTCCATTAGTGTTAAACATTCCATTCATGTTAGACATGTATGGATAAGATGAGTATGCATTCCATGGAGCAAAGTTTTGAAAGGGAAAACCATTTTGCATATTTGGGTTCCATCCCATTTGATGATTACTTCTCGGGTAAACATTATTAGGTCTCCTAGGTGGATTAGGTTTTGAGAAAGATGGAGCTTTATTTCTTGCAAAAGTAGGATTATATTTTGGAGGTGGTTGTCTTGTGGTGACAGGAATTGGTTTCTTCCTATTAACGATAACAAACTTAGTTCTAGATGAAGAAGCTACGTTATTACTACTATTTGCTACAGCAGATCCACGGATCCCTGACTTCTCACTAGCCGGTTCCCTTTTGATGGGATCCGTGGGATCCGCCACAACAGTGGCTGGTTTTTCTAGTGCCTTAACAAAATTTGTTTCTTTATTTTCACTAGTTGATGGATCAAGTTGTTGGATCCCTAAACCTTCTCGGTTGTCTTTAGTTTTAATACTATCTAGCATTATATTTAACGTATTCGTGCTCATTCTAGCAATCTTAGAATCTAGTTGATCAACTAGTGTTTGAAGTTGAAAGCAAAGTTCACATTCACCACTTGCTATTTTACCCTTTTCTAAACGTTTTAGTTTTGCTTTTAATTCTATGACTTCTTTATCTAAACGTTGGTTTTGGCTCTTTAAAAGCTTTTTTTTGTTAATTAGTTTTAAGCTAATATTGCATAGTTTGTCATATTCATTATGCAATGAGTCGTCATCAAGTGATGAGCTACTATAGTATTCGTGACATACCTCGTCATTTGCCATGAGACAAATTTCTTCGTCCTCCTCGTCGCTCATTCCCCACGTGCCGCTCACGAACGCCTTTTGATCATCCCGTTTGGGACACTTACTAATAAAGTGGTTTGGGTCCCCACATTTAAAGCAAGTACGATCATCTTTTGGCTTCTCGTCCTCTTTGCTTTTCCGAAAGCCTTTCTTATCGTCATACGGTTGTTTGACGTATCTTCCCTTCCTTCTAAAGAACTTTTTAAAGTCCCTTACCGCCATAGCGTACTCCTCATCGTCACTACTCGAAGAGGAGTTCTCTTCATCGCTTGAAGCCTTTTTGGCTTTAAGAGCAAGAGATTTGTGTTTCTCTTTCACCTTTGAGGCTTCAGAGTCTTTAGCAAGGACAAGCTCGTAGACTTTCAAATTGCCTATGAGTTCATCAAGGGTGAGGATTGTCAAATCTTTTGACTCTTCGATCGCCGTCACCTTGGATCTCCACTTCGATGGAAGTGCCCTTAGATATCTCCTAACATGGTTACGGCTAGAAAAAGATTCATCAAGTGCTTGTAAAGATGTAATAATAGTATTAAAATTAGCAAATGAATGATCTATAGTTTCCTCATCCGATATTGAAAATTGTTCATATTGTTGAACAAATAAATAAATTTTATTATTTTTAACTTGTTGATTACCTTGATGAGTTACAACTAAAGAATTCCAAATTTCTTTAGAGCTTTTAAGCATAGAAATTCTTTCGAATTCGTTTTTGGGTAAAGCATTATACAAAACCATTTTAGCTTTACTATTTTTAGTAAGCTTTTTCTTCATTTCATCATTTAGTTTATCATGAGGTATGTTAACTAAATTTCCTTTATCATCATTTGAGGTAGCCTCAAAACCGCCTTCAACAATAATGTACCAAAGATCAATATCTTTAGATTTCACATATGTTTCGAATCTATTTTTCCAATATATAAATCCATTAGTTTCAAGTAGTGGTGGTCGTTGCATAGATTGCCCTTCCTTATAATTTTCAGAACCCATAGTGATCGAAAAGTTTTTAAAATACAATTTTACTTTAAAACTTTTATAAACTTAGCTCTTGACGCCAATTGGGGGGTTGAATAGTGATGACGTACCCTCCGCTCTGCTAACGAGCGTTACCGTCACTCTGGTACTTAGCTTACCATTTGTACATAGGGTATGATGTACCCACCTAAAGGAAGAAACCTATTCCTTCGACCTGCACCCAAAGCACTCATAGTGTCTAACCTCTGTCGAGGTTCGGAGCCTGGCCTCCATCAAGGCCTCCGTCACTCTACGGAGCCCCCTCCATCAAGGCCTCCTCACATGCGGAGACCCTCTCGTCAAAGCCTCCGTCACTGTTCGGAGCCCCCTCCGAACAGCTCGATGGAACCCCCTTCGAGATGTGTCGAAGCCCTTTGGTACGAAGGCCCAAGTTAGGCCTCCTGACTTGGTCAAACCCACGATCTCCCTCTCTTTCCTGGCTTCCCCGCCAAGTTTGAGAACGTGGGTCACTAAGCCCTAGCGGTTACCCACAAACATGAGACGCCCCCATGTTCTCCTACATTTGCGCAGAGGTGCCCCTAACCCTATTTCTTCCACTATAAATAGGTTGGACGGGCAGAGAATTATGGGAAGTTGATTTAACACTCATCTCTTGACTTACACACACTTATACAACCGTAACTCATACTTACTCTCACGCCGGAGGTGGTTCGCAGGGTCCCTAAATCCGTAGTGTCTTCTATTTCTTATTTTCAGGTTATCTTGCACTCGGAATTACCACCATCACCCCTAAATCCGTCAATCACCATTGACGGCCTGGTATGTGCATCTTTTGGTACAATCAGTGGCGCCATCCGTGGGACACGCAACAATAAGTCCCGTTTTCCGAGTCAAATAGCCGTTTTCCATAAATAACGGTCAAATTCAACCGTAATTCCCTACATCCTTGTTACCACATGGTAGCACCACTGAAATCTCCACTTTTATCTAAAATCACGAGATTTTCCACCAACCACAAACTTTACGTTTACCATTTCAACAGCTTCTGTCGGGTTTAAACGTAGCAGCCACTGTTTGGGTTTGTTTTATGAAGAAGGTTCAAACTCAACAACCTTCATAGGGCCCTCCATTTCAGACTACGTAGCAGCCACTGTTTTGGTTCGTTTTATGAAGAAGGTTCAAACTCAACAACCTTCGTAGGGCCCTCTATTTCAGACAACGTAGCAGCCACTGTTTGGGTTTGTTTTATGAAGAAGGTTCAAACTCAACAACCTTCGTAGGGCCCTCCATTTCAGACTACGTAGCAGCCACTGTTTGGGTTCGTTTTATGAAGAAGGTTCAAACTCAACAACCTTCGTAGGGCCCTCCATTTCAGACTACGTAGCAGCCACTGTTTTGGTTCGTTTTATGAAGAAGGTTCAAACTCAACAACCTTCGTAGGGGCCCTCCATTTCAGACTACGTAGCAGCCTCTATTTGGGTTCGTTTTATGAAGAAGGTTCAAACTCAACAACCTTCGTAGGGCCCTCCATTGCAGACTCCGTAGCAGCCTCTGTTTGGGTTCGTTTTATGAAGAAGGTTCAAACTCAACAACTTTCGTAGGGCCCTCCATTGCAGACTCCGTAGCAGCCTCTGTTTGGGTTCGTTTTATGTTGAAGGTTCAAACTCAACAACCTTCGTAGGAGCCTCCATTGTAGACTCCGTAGCAGCCTTTGTTTGGGTTCCTTTTATGAAGAAGGTTCAAACTCAACAACTTTCGTAGGAGCCTCCGTTGCAGTTTCCGTAGCAACCTCTGTTATGGTCTGTTTTGGATAGAAGGTTCAATAACCTTCGTATGAGCCTCTGTTCGGGTTCATTTTGAGAAGAAGTCTCTGTTGCAGTCTTCGTCATGGGGTTTCCTAAGAAGAAGGGCTAGAACCTTCCTTCGCAAAATGTTTACCACAAGGTGAACGGAGACTGTACACTAATGACGGAGGATACACTTTGTCAATCTGGTATGTTTTCTATGAAACTAATACGCTATATTTCCTATGTTTCACTACAAATCATATTATCTACGTATGAAACTTTTGATGTTTATTAAGAGCACTATAAACCATCTTTTATTGAGCCTTTTCTTATGACACAATGATCATTAGAGATCCTACAACATTGACAGAGGATACCCTATGTTCCTAGAATCTCTGTTAGAGCATCACATATGTTGACATAAGTCTCTGTCGATATGACTACGGAGCATCACATATGATGACATAAGCCTCTGTCGACACAACTACAGAGCATAGCCTCTAATTCATAGGTGTCTCCTTCGACACGATTACAGAGCTTCAGCTCTGTTCACATAATATATAGGTGTCTCTGTCGAGACGATTACAGAGCATAGCCTTTGTTCACATGATTTATGTGTGTCTATGTAGACACAATTATAGAGCATCGACTCTGCAAGTATAATTACATAACCTCATAGATGTAAAACTTACTTTATTTTTAAAATCAATGTACTAAAAGCTTCTCATGGGAAAGCAAGCATTATTGGTAGTTGTCTTAGTGTTCATTTCAAAATGATGTAATCCTCTCTACCAATTCAATGATATAATATATTTCCCACAAATCTCTTGCTTCGTTTCTTAAACACAAAGATTTTTTCAGCCAAGTCGTTTATAAGTTTCAATGTCGAAGGGATGAAACAAGACAACTATAAGTCTTGAATACATATACTGTTAGGAATTGGAAATTCCATAAGTAAAGTGTCGGTCACCCCAAATATTATCTAGCATAAGTTAGCTCGTAGACATATCATTAGTTACGCTATTTATCAGTTTATTAGTTAGTTATTAGTTTAGTTTAGCATAGTGTAACACCATGGAGGAAGGACGGGTCTTTACCCACTGTATACCTGATCCACAGGCCGTCAGGAGGTCGTTTAGTTTGTAACCTATAAATACCCTCTACCTTCCAAGGTAGAGGGTTGGAAGTTCTAATCTAACCTTTCATATTTTGTACATCAAGTCTCTACCAAGAACACCCGTCTCTCTCTCTCTCTAAACTATGGCAAACATGTATTTCCATCATCCAAGACCACCCGAATCATCAACACAATAAATATAACGATCCTATAATTGGTACCAGAGCCAAGGTTATTGTGTTGTGTTGATTTGTGTGGTTTCGTATCACGATTTTTTGTGTTGTGTTGAGTTTGTGTGATTTTAAAATCTTGTTAAAACTGTTTCTGAATCACTGTTTTGGTCGTTTTTCTATTATGGTGGTTAATCAGCTTTTAACAGTTCTTATGTGTGTCAAACCAGTTTTAACAGCTTTTTCAATTTGCAATATCATTTTTGTTTGGTACAAATTTCTCACATCTCTCACATATCAAGTTTTTTTTGGTACAAACTCTGTCAACATGGTCATTTTCATGTGGTAAATTGGTCAGAATCTTGTGGTCATTTATGAGTTCTAAATGGGTCAAAAATGAAGCATCTTTTATGATGTTTCTAGGTTTCTTTGAATATGGTCGGAAAATGGTCGGAAAACTTGCCGGAATATCATGTTAGCTACTTGTCCTCAAAACTGTCCAGATGTAATGAATCTAGGTAGCGACTTGCCATGAGTCTTTACTCATGGTAGCGAGTTGAGACATGTAGCGAGTTGAGACAGATAGCGACTTGAGACATGTAGCGAGTTGAGACATGTAGGGAGTTGAGATATGTAGCGAGTTGACTCTTTAGTCAACTCAAGTCAATAGCGACTTGTAAAAGTCAATAGCGACTTGACATAACTCGCTAGCGACTTGGTACAAATCTTAGACCTAGCGACTTGCTTTGAAAAACTGCTAGCAACTTGACTCGTTGTACCGACTTGTGATGTAAAGAAAAATGATAGCGAGTTGTTTAATAAGTTAAAAACAACGTAGCGACTTGTCACTTATGTCTTGCGACTTGACAGAAGATGTAGATGAAGAAGCTTATTTACTTGACCACAAACCTTGTACCTTATACCATACAACACGACCTCAGTTTGTATCAACTTCATTAGTCCATGGTTTAATTAAAACAATAACGATATGGTCAAGAACATTCAAACAGATCCACGACATCAGGTCAACATTACAATCTTCAACAAATCCAAAATCTATCCTAACCCATCATTCTCAATATCTATCACAATCCTAACAAACTTCATCAAGACTCAATGACTCAAAATGAAAGCATCAAACAAATCGATCTCAGAAGCGGTCCAATTGATATTATCTTTCAAAGATTTTTATTGAACCATATCTCATCATAGATCTTGGTAATATTCAAAAGCTAGATATGAAATAACATAACAATGTGTTTCATCATCTCTTCCTTTCGGTTTTTTCAAAAATAAAATTGATACTCAAAGATCAACCCTAACTGTAATGGAAAGCATGTACACGATCTCAGATTACTTCTCTCATGGAAAACCACAATGGAAAATCATCATAGATCCTTTTTGAAGATTGCTTATACTTCTTATTCGAACATCAAAAGAATAGATCTTAACAAGTATGTTACATCCATCTTTGGTTCGTTATATACATGAAATGATAAATAAAAGGTACAAAGCTAAACCTACCTGTGAACACATCTTAAACGGATCTAGAAGACGAATCAAAAGTGGCTTGAGCCATCCCTATGGCGTTGTTATTGAGACCTCTAACCATCCCTGTGGCGACGTCACTTTGTATCTAATGATCGAGTAACAGTCATATGAGTGAGGTGTTAGGAGATGTATGATGCGTTTTTATGTTTGTGACTGATGTGAGGTTATGCACCTGATGGGGGCGGACGGTTTATGTTATTAGGGTTTGTTAAGTGTGAGTAATATTAGAAGAAGATGTGGTGATGAAGGTTTGATATGATTCGTTTTTTTAGATCTATCTTGGAAGAAAAGTTTGGTGAGATGAGATAAGGGAGGCGACTGTTTGAGAGAATGTGTTTAGGGTTACTAAATATTAGGGTTTGAAGTGATTAAGATTGGTTATATAACCCCCAAAATTTTTAGGGTAAGCATTTGATTGGATCTGACATTATGGATGGGCCGAATATTGAATGGGATGGGTTGGACTGTTGGATGTGTGATTATCTTAGGCCCATGAATTCAATTGGATCAGGTGTTGGATTGTTACCAAATTTGGGCCACGTAACTTTTGTGAATAATGATAAGGTTGTGTGATGTGCATTTGTGTGAGGGAGTTTTTGAATTACGTTTCCTTGATCTGGACTGAGATATGATATACATGGACCGTGTGTTGTCGTGGATTTGGATCGAATTTCACGGGTATTAACTAACATAAATTGAACCGAATATTTGGCTAATATTGTTCAAATATAAGAGGCTTGTTGGAACGGGCTTAGATTTATATGCTGAATGTTGGGTTGCGATTTGGTGCTATACTGTTACTCAAAATGTTATGAATTGTTAATGGAAAATATGATGTGGGATGAGATTTAATGATGAGATATGTTGAAGAGGTTTGACGATGCGAATTGTGATTACAAGACTTGATGATGAGATTTGGTATGATTGGGGGAATACGCCTTGGTTTATACATTTTCATCGAATTTATTTTGTCACGGCTTGATTTGTTAATCAAAGTTGACTTCGGGGTTGTTTGGACGATATTTCTTATTTGGATTTGAAGTGAGTTTTTCGGGCGCGTTTACTTAATTCGTCTTCCTTCTTCCTACCCTTCCGCGAAGATGACTTGTTTGGGCATTTTTAGAGGGTGATAAAGACTTGGCTATTTAGTTACGGTTGTGATTCTTTCTCGCTTGACCCACAACGCTATATCACTTCGGTGTCTCACTCAGTTGAGAATGTCAAGAGGTTTTGTACATTGGGTACACCGTTTCTTCTTCACAAGGATTAGTACAAGTTTAAGTAACAAATATGGGGACGTTCACTTCATGATCAAGTTTGACATATCGGGTTTGCTTCATCAAGTAGTCACAGCAACAGCCGACAGAATGCGTGAATGATGTGTTTACCAATGTATTTATTGAATGGCTGATGATATTGTTGATGTTGGATAATAATCCGCTGATGAACCGCTGCATGTTCCCCTAAAACAGATATTCACTGACACCAAAATTGTCATAAAAAATTCAAGCTGACATTGTTTATGGTTTTGTCTTGATTTTGTAAAATCCCGTGAAAGAATCTATTTCTCGGTTTAAATCATAGACTTGTAAAATCCCGTGACAATGGAAACATCCTGGTAATTGTAAAGTGCATTTCCGGATCTATCTTACGGTTTATTCTTGGTTTTGTAAAATCCCGCGAAAGAAACTATTTCTCGGTTTAAACTATAGAATTGTAAAATCCCGTAATGATGGATTCATCCTGGAGAAAGGAAAAAGTATTTCTGGACCTTATCTGATGCTGGTGCTACGGTTTCTACTTCGAAGAAGGGATAAAAGAGTGTACTTCATGAATTGGGTGCTTGCTTGGATTTTCATCATGGCAGTTTGGTTATTACATGGTTTTACGGGGTATGTGCTTTTAACCATGGTTGGGATGAAACCATTATCATAGTTCACTTAAAATGTAAATGGAGGCTAGATTCGAGCTTTTAACCAGAAGATGTGACAACAGGGTTAATTCACTATTATTTATTTGAGGTTGAAGTGAAATATCACGGGCGAGTGTACTTAGTATCTGAAGGTATCGGGGATGGATGGATGAAGATTCTTCAAGATCCTTGTTCAAGCTTATTATCAAAAACGAAGACTTGGGAATCTAGTTATTGTTGGGTGACTTTTTCCTTTTCTTTTTCCCACTTGGGGGAATTGGTATCTTACCACCACAAAATAACTATCACTTTAAAGAGTTACGTTGTAGTGCTCAGTGTCACATTCAATTATGGATTTTCATGAAGTGATGTACGTCTATTACTTGATGGTTGGTTGGATGAAGAGTATAGAGTACATAGAGATTCAATGGAGGATGAAGTCTCGACACCGATCTTTGTTAAATATGTTCAAGTTTAAGTCACGAGTTCGGGTTAGTTTACTTCAGGGTCAAATTCATCATATTGGGTTTTCTCCATCAGCTGTCACTACAGAGAGCCTGCTGAATGATAATGGAGTTGATTACATGTTTTGCCAAGAAAGTTGAAAAGAGAGAGAGAGATTATGACGTATGAACACAACAGTTAATGCCTCGTACTCTAAAGAAAAGAAAAGTGTATGTCTCAGTGCGCTTTATCTTCAAAAGAAGAGAAATCTTCTTATGACGTTTGAACACAACAGTTCAAGCCTCGTTCTCTAAAGAAAAGAAAAATGTACGTCTCAGTGTGCTTTATCTTCGAAAGAAGAGAAATATTCTTATTATGACCATTCTCATCGACATGCTTCATGCGTTTTCCATGCGCTTTAGTCATCAAGTAATCCGGACTACTTATAATTACTCTTATTCCACTTGCTCAATATAATGAAGATGGAGACATCATGTGCTAATTTTGCGGGGGAGAAGTGTGAATAGAATACATTTGGATGATAATCACTTGTTTAATCAAGAATGGCATCTCCGTATGCAATTCTTGAGGGGAGAATGTGTATTCATATTTCAAACACAAAAAGTATCTCTGATTGAAAAAATACTTTTGGAAAAACCGTTCGGTGTGCGAATCTCTTCTTTTATCTAGCACATCGAATGTGTACTCTTTTCAAATATAAAAAGTATTTATGATTGAAAATTGATATTTCTCATAAAACCTTCGTCGTATTGCAAAACTCTTTCTTCAAGCAATACGCGAGTGTTTTCAAATCAATTTTTCATCAATCAGTGAATCTTAATTCGCTGGTTCACTCACTCCGTGTTGTCTTCTTTGAGACGTTCCGGTTTGAGAACGGCTAGAACAACTGCGAAACCCTGTCAAGGAGATTCTTCGGAATTATACCTGATCACAGGCAGTACTTGTACTGATCAACGGGGAACCGTGGGCCGTGTACCTCAATTCAACGAAAGTGGTCAAAGACACTTTCGTGTGTTTTATTGCTAACTGTTGTTTGCAGGTATACTTGGACGGTTGCAGCTGATCAGAATTGAGGAGTCAATCCAAAGGCGCATGCTCACAACATCCACACTTAATTGAAGAAATCATGACTTGTGCATATCTACATAACCTGGCTCAGATATTTTTATACTATGCTTCTGCTACGCTGCTGCAAATATCTTGAACCAGTAAAAGCTTCCGCTACTCTGATGAAAAGATGTCATGATTCAAAAGTGTGAGCATGTCGGTCCAAAAGTCACAACTACACATGATGGCAACACAATAAAGGGTGATCCAGAGATTTACTGTGGCTGATGATCTCAATGAAAGCTCGAAGATCATCAAATATGTGGATCAATTAAAGATCTCCACTTAAAGTACAAAGCATTCGTACTTTGAAGTTGCACTACTTAAGCACAAAGATTGCGTAAGTGAAGAATTAAAGTCTACGAGCTCAAGACTGAAAATTAAATAGAATGCTAGGATTCGAAATGTAAAACATGGGGTGACCTCCCTTAGGGGGATATTGTTAGGAATTGGAAATTCCATAAGTAAAATGTCGGTCACCCCAAATATTATCTAGCACAAGTTAGCTCGTACACATATCATTAGTTACGCTATTTATCAGTTTATTAGTTAGTTATTAGTTTAGTTTAGCGTAGTGTAACACCGTGGAGGAAGGACGGGTCTTTACCCACTGTATACCTGATCCACAGGCCGTCAGGAGGTCGTTTATTTTGTAACCTATAAATACCCTCTACCTTCCAAGGTAGAGGGTTGGAAGTTATAATCTAACCTTTCATATTTTGAACATCAAGTCTCTACCAAGAACACCCATCTCTCTCTCTCTAAACTATGGCAAACATGTATTGCCATCATCCAAGACCACCCGAATCATCAACACAATAAATATAACGATTCTACATATACAACATCCATTACACTTCACATTAACTTTCCTAAGTGGTCTTAAGGTATTCCAAGCCTTATGTTACCCAAAGGATAAAGATGGAGTGGGTCGCGCCCCTCTATCAATGATCAAAATCGGTCATTATATTCTTGGTGGTGAAATTTACACACAATGAGGTTATTACACCTTAGGTTGTAAAATTTAAGCGTCGGAAAAATGGCGTACGAGAAGTGCACAAGAGACATATATTTCCCTACTTGATTCCATTTAAACTAGGGCCTTAACCCTAGTACCTGCATCATACGGCCGAAGCCCATTCAATATTGTCTTTGGCCGAAGCCACATACCATGCAGAATAGTAAATTGTCCAAGGACTACTACTTTGCTTAAATGAAGTCCATAAGATTCGTATACATACAAAATATATGACCTTCTAGGTCTATATTACTTAAAGATTAATCCTTGTTCGATTTATCACAAGGAAGTATTTCTTTTAAGTCAAAAACATTACATCCAAAGTATACATGATCACTTTCGACCGAGGGGCTTGATGATATACCCTCCATTCAATTTGAAGGTCTCCCCTTCATACTCACTTCGGAGCTACATTCCGAAATACTTGGCAAACCTCCAAAAATCTTCTTTAGCGTAAAACCATTCATCTATGATATGGTTACCAGTTAGGAATCCGCCAATCGAAGGCCTAAGCCCTTCGGGGTATGCTCTTCGAAGATATTAATGCAAAGGTTTCATAAGACCAAGTCAAACCCACGTTCACAACCCTATCAAGGCTTTCCCAGTAAGATAGGGATCGTGGGACATTAACCAAGCGGTTACCTAAAATCGTGGGACACCCCATGATCCTCGCATCAGGTAGGTGAGCATGCCAGAACCTAAGATTCGCGATAAAATGCCATTATGTCATGCATTATACAACAAAGCCAAGTTTGTACGCAAACATTGGTATCTTTCGACAACGCCGTGTATGTACAAATCTGTTTCGATAAAACTCGCTTATAACTAAAAGCGAAAGTTATATGGCAAAACCTAATACACACGCTCCTTGTATAACAAAGGGTTTCTGAACTACTTAAGTCTAATCTCATGCCTCCTACGAAGTCATAACATTAGACTGGGGGGCTTAATGAGGTATCCACCATGATAGAGTCAAATGTGGACTATTAAAAACAAAAGTAGTAGAAATTATTACCAAGTCTTTTTAACAAAGCAATGATAAGTCTAAAGCCATGCACTCTTCGCATGCATAACATTAGACTGGGGGGCTTGAAGACGTACCCTCCACTCTGCTAACGAGTGTTACCATCACTCTGGTACTTAGCTTACCATTTGTACATAGGGTATGATGTACCCTCCTAAAGGAAGAAGCCTATGCCTTCGACCTGCACCCAAAGAACTCATAGTGTCTAACCTCTGTCGAGGTTCGGAGCCTGGCCTCCATCAAGGCCTCCGTCACTATACGGAGCCCCCTCCATTAAGGCCTCCATCACTGTACGGAGCCCCCTCTGTCAAGTCCTCCGTCACTGTTCGGAGCCCCCTCTGAACAACTCGATGGAACCCCCTTCGAGATGTTTCGAAGCCCTTCTGTACGAAGGCCCAAGTTAGGCCTCCTGACTTGGTCAAACCCACGATCTCCCTCTATTTCCTGGCTTCCCCGCCAAGTTTTAGAACGTGGGTCACTAAGCCCTAGCGGTTACCCACAAACATGGGACGCCCCCATATTCTCCTACATTTGCGCAGAGGTGCCCCTAACCCTATTTCTTCCACTATAAATAGGTTGGACGGGCAGAGAATTATGGGAAGTTGATTCAACATACATCTCTTGACTTACACACACTTATCCAACCGTAACTCATACTTACTCTCACGCTGGAGGTGGTTCACAGGGTCCTACCCCTGCGTAATCACTTAACGTAGTGTCTTCTATTTCTTATTTTCAGGTTATCTTGCACTCGGAATTACCACCATCACCCCTAACTCCGTCAATCACCATTGACGGCCTGGTATGTGCATCTTTTTGTACAATCAAATAGTTTTGCCGATTTTAAGATAGTTTCAAAAACTTTAGATTCGTTAATATGTGAGATCTTATGGATGTTGAGAAAGTATAGATCTAATGATAAAGCAAGTAAATAAAGTAAAGCAAAGGGATAGAAATGACACAACCTATTTATAGTGGTTCGGTTACAAGGACACCTTCCTTGCCCTACTCCACTCCCCGAGTCACCTACTCGAGAGTTCAAGCACTATGTCAACAAACTCCTTCACTTGGCGGAGAAGCCTTCACAACGTTGCTTACACCTTTTTCCGGTACAAATCTAGATACCGAGTCCGTAACACGGTGGACCAAACGAACACGACTATTACACAACAAATATGTAAAATATCAAATACAAGATCTTCGCTACAGAAATCTTGCAGAGTGACAAATCAATCAAGGACCCCTTGCTTGGATGACTTGTAGAATGTTCGTGATCTCGCCTTAGAGAAGGACCTATATGAGAATCACAATAGAAAGAAAGAAGAACAACTCTCTAGATCAATTGATCTATATGTTAGAAGAGAATGAGAGTGTATATGAGATTTAGTAAGAAGAGGGGTGGGTTAGAATGAAGAAATGGCTCTCTATTTATAGGCAATTTCTGCCACTGTTCCCCGGATCCCACGGATCCCTCCCACTTGGGATCCGTCTAGTGTAATCCTAGAGATCCGTGGGACGCTCCTCTTTGCCCATGGGTTTTTTGGTTATGGGTCATGGGTTATGGGTTGGTCCATGGGTTTTCCTTAGATTCAATGTATCTAAAGTATACATTGTATCTAGCCATCTTGGGTATGAGTTATGATCCATGGGTTATGGTTTTTACCCATCCTAATAAACTATTACAACAAATGATTAATTACAACATTTTTGTATTTGAATGGCTATATCTAAATGCTTTACAAAAATAACATGTATCCTTATAATTGTACTTAAGATAACATTATATTTGTTATCAACAAAACACAAAGAGATCGCAAAATATTAATAAACGTTTTTACGCTTTATTTGTATTAACAAATAGGTTGGATGGGCAGAGGATTATGGTAAGCTCACTCAACACTCATCTCTTTACTTCTTTACACATCACATATACAACCATAATCCTATACTTACTCTCCGGGAGGTGGTTCGCATTCCAACCCTGCGTCTCATTACCGTATCTTCGTATTTCTTATTCTCATGTGAAAGATAATCTTGGCTGGAACATACACCCCTCATACCTTCGATCACCATTGAAGTGCTGTAGTGCAA
>OU343216.1:143851844-143875344 GCA_910596185.1 Chrysanthemum makinoi | reverse complement strand
TTAATTTAGTTTTCAAAATTTAGTTTTATGTTTTTAAAGTCTTTTGTACTGAGTTTATTTAATGAATGAGAAAGTTTTTTAGTTTAAGTTCCTGTTTTTATATCTTTCAGTTTATCAACAAATAAGCACTTGAGTGCTTATTTGTTCACTTTCTAGTTTTAAATTATCCAATAGCATCATATCAGTTTTAATTTAGTTTCCAGAGAGTAAAAGTAGAATCTGTTTCAAGAATTTGGTACCCATTCAGGGGTGTTTGGGTCAGGCTATTTATTGGTCAAAATCATGTCTTAACCCATTTGACTTATCAAGTCAAAGTACTTTTATGAAGCATAGGTTAGTAGGAAATGATTTCACAAGTTTTGTACAAGATTGGATAAAAGAAAGTTTGGTTTTAGTCCTTTTGCAAAAATCGCAAGCCTATGCTGAATCTTGGCACTTTTTCTCGGTCTAAATGATTTCCAAATTGTGCTAATCTTGTTTCTGTTAAACTTTTGCATACCCAACTTACCTTAGTTTCAGATTTGAGCATTCAAGTTATCATTATCATAGTTAAATCATTGTTTAAATCTGTCTTTGGACCATTTTCTTTTTACTCGCATCAGTAGCAAAATGGCCCCAATCCGGTGATCTCACTCATTTTTGAGTTTACGCTTTTTCAACACCGTAACTAAGTTCTTTTGTATATCTGTTATACTAACCTTGGTTTCTGTAGTTTTTTTTTTTTTTTCTGATTTGGAAGGATTTTGCACTTTTAAAAAAATTTGAAACAAGTAGCCCCTTAGGTCTCTCGCACCAAGCACATCATTAAACAAATGTGTCCTAAATTTGTTTTATCTCATTTAGCTTAATGATAGTGTAGCTTAGCTTATTTAGACACCTTAAGTGCTTATTAATTTAGCTAGGTTAGATCAGTTCATCCCCAGCTTGTAAGTGCTTATTGGTAAATTCTTAGTGCTTATTTGTCCAATTTAGCTTAAGGTTCCATAGTGTAGCTTAGTTAGAAAACTGCTTATTTTTCCCTAGTTCTGTTACAGTAGCTTATTGTAGTTCTAATTCATGTGATAGCCTAGTTCTCATCCTATGTCCTAAACTGCTTAATTGCTTATTTGTGTATAGGCTGTGGTGATTTGGTGTTTGGTTTTGTTTAATTGGCCAACTGTTTGGAATAAGCAGAATATAACTGCTTATTCTAAACTTTTCACACAAAAAGTTTTTACAAAATCTCCTTCTTTTGATCTCACAAAGTAGTTGCAAAAGAAAAATCTAAAAAAAGTTTTGCAAAAAAAAAAAAAAAAAATGGCATAGCTGGGACTCGAACCCACGCCATCCAGCTCACACACAACACCTTCACCAACGCGCCCTTGGGACTTTATCAGTTATCTTTTGCATTATTTAATATATAAGGTCACTTAGGCAGTTTTAACAATAAGCTCTTAGAGCTTATTTACAGCTTAATTTACAAAGCAACCCCACTGTTTCTTATTTTCCTTAGGTTTAGTTTAGATTGAAGTACTTTTAGTGAATTTTTCAGATTTTTCAAAATTAGTTTAATATTTTTAATAATTTAATTAGTGTTTAATAGTTTTTAATCCGTAGTAATTATTTTAAAAGTCAAAAAAATACCCGGTCTTTTTCTAAAATTATTTTTAGTCAATTAGGACGTAGAAAAATTGATTTCACACCCGTAGCCCTTAAAATGCAAAATTTTTACGTTTATGGCTCGGGTGGTTGCCGGTTTTTACGTTTTTTTAGTTTTAGCACCCTAGGACTTAGTTTAGCCTCGTTTTATCATTTCTTAGGCTTAGTAGTAGTTAGTTTGTAGTTTATTAGGGTTCCCTTGCCTTAATTACTTTCCCGATAATTAATTTGTAGAATACGTAACTCAAATCAACAAATCATTAAAACCAATTCAAGTTCAAATCACGAAACTCGACGATTCTTTCAATTTCACACCTCGTTGGGACACGACCCGGGGAAATCACTTTTCCGGTATCACTTTTATCACACCCGTAAGGTTTGGTACGTTAACCTTTTTCCTAAAGGGTTAATTTGTCGAATTTTACGGTTATTTTGATATAAGTTGATATTGTGTTTTTCACCACTCACTTTCAAACGAATCAAATTTTGGCGCCGCTGCGGGGAGGTGTGTTATGCACAATATCGTGATTTTACGATTTGTGACTTGAAGATCCTTCCTCGTGAAGTTATTGTTTTTATAAAAATACAAAAATACAAAAATATTTTTCTTTTCTTTGTATATATATGTAAAAGATTAAAAATACAAAAAAAGATTTTGCTTGTTGTTTTAAATAAAATAGAACACACAATCAATATAACATTCTCAACTGAGGTGTTATCATTATAAGTTCCCGAACAAAAGATTTAAAACTTGCCTTTGTGTCGCTCGTGATTTGGTTTATTTCTATCGGATAAACAAACTGTGTGAGGGGTATAAGGACGGCCTGACATTAAATTGCGGCTGAAAAGAGGCGGGTTTTTAATAAGCTTCGCGCTGACCTAATAAGCTTCTCCGCTCCTTTGTGCGTTTATCTTATAGAAGTGATCATTTTACGCGGGATTATTGGTTTAAGTTCACTGTGTTTTGCCTCGGTCTTGTTTTAATTGAAAGTGTTGTTTTTGGAAGTGCATGCGCACTCGTTCTTCTAGATCATTGAGCCCTTTTCGTGATCTAGCGCGTAAAATTCCTAGAAGTCGTTCTCATAGACGTGCTGCCCGAATAGTCGAACCCGAGATTCGTACTATTCTAAACAACAATATGGCAGACGAACGAACTATGGCGGAAATGCTCCAGGCACCCACAGAAGGTTATGGAGATGCCATCGTTTTACCACCAATCAATTCTGATCACTTTGAATTGAAGACGAATTTGATCCAACTTGTGTCTACGAATCAATTCCACGGGTTTGATCGAGAAGACCGTATGCACATATCCGTTGGTTTAACAAGTTGACCTCAACTATCAATTACAAGGATGTACCACAAAAAGTGATCAAACTGATGCTATTTCCGCTCACTTGAGGGGGCACCGGATTTGGCCGGAAAAAGAACCCCCTCGATCCATCGAAACTTGGGAGGATCTTGTTCAAAAGTTTGTCAATTATTTCTTTCCTCCATCAAAGACGACTAATCTTAAAAATGAAATTTATGGATTTCGTCAAAATTTCGATGAAAACTTTGGAGAGGCATGGGAGAGATTCAAAGATCTCCTCGGGAAATGCCCTCATCATGAATTCACGGAGCTTCAGCAAGTTAATATCTTTTATAATGGGTTGAACGTTAACGATCAAGATTCTTTGAACGCAGCCGCCGGTGGCAATATCTTGAATTGTAAGCCTAAAGATGTGATTGAGATTTGCGAGAAAAAATCAAAAGTTCCTATTTCTCGCAACAAAGTCAATATTCCGAACACTCCGCTTCTTCATCCGTAACTCTTCCGAAGTTAGCCGCTCCGATAGCCGCTCTAACGGACGTCATCCGTTGTATGATGAAAGAGGTAAAGGAAATCAAAAGCGAAATTCATAAGCCGGAACCAATCAAAGCCGTAAACAAGGTGTGTGAAACTTGTAGTGGTCCACACGCCTATTATGATTGTCAAGCAACCGATGCTTCTTTTTACCAAGCTCCCGTAGCTTCGGGAAACCACAATCAATACCGACCACAAGCTGATCCTCACTCCGTGCACCTAGCAAAGATGACACCACCGTTTTCCTCCTGTACAAAACCATGGCAATAAAAATCGCTTTGTTCCGAATCAAGGACAAAACTTCAATAACTCTCAAAATTTCAATCAAAACCCGAACAATTTCAACCAACCATATCAAGCTCCTAATCAGCAAAGTTATCAACAACCTTCTCAAGCTCCCTACCAAATGACTTCATGAAAATTACTGAGTCAAGCATACGCTCAATGCAAACTCAGATCAATAACATGAGAGTTGAGCTAAAAAAGGAAATTGATACCACAATGTCTCGGCAGACAAATGAGTTGAAGAATATGATGAGCAGTTTCATGAACATGAATATGAACAAAGCTTCGTCCATCTTCGGAGGACTCCCAAGCAATACAGCTCCAAATCCAAATGCCGAGTTGAAAGCCGCCACCACTCGTAGTGGTAAGACGCACAATGGACCTTCGACTCCAATGCCTCCTCCACCAGAAGCAATGAGTCAAGTTACCAAGGATACAACGGACAAGGTGCATTTCAAGCCCACGGCAGTACCGCACACGTCCCCACCTTCGGTAGTCCAAGCTTTAAGTCCGAACCCGGTTCCAAAGACAAATTGAGCCGTAAATGACTTCCGTCCCGGCTCAAAAGTCTAGTAAGCTTCCTTACCCATCAAGATTGCATGATGAGAAGCTCAAAGACAAAACCAAAGAGCAAATGGAAAAATTTTTCCAAATTTTCAATGAACTGCACTTTGATATAAGCTTCGTTGATGCTCTCGTTCTAATGCCCAAATTTGCATCCACGCTTAAAAGCTTACTCAGCAACAAAGATAAGTTATCTGAGATGGCTAAAACCCCTCTCAATGAGCAATGCTCAGCGGTCCTTCTCAAGAAGCTTCCCAAAAGCTTGAAGACCCCGCAGGTTTTTAATCCCGCAGTGATTTCTTGGGATGGTTCAATGCTCCGCCTTGGCCGATCTTGGCGCAAGCATTAACCTCATGCCACTCTCAGTATGGAAGAAACTATCTCTTCCTAAACTTACATCCACTTGTATGACACTCGAGCTAGCGGACAGTATCAAAAACTCGTCCCACTTTGGGATAGCCGAGGATGTCGTAGTGAAAGTAGGAAAGTTTCACTTTCCTACCGACTTTGTTGTAGTAGACTTTGATGCAGATCCTAGAGTTCCCCTCATCTTAGGAAGAGCTTTCTTGAGAACGAGCCGCGCTCTAATGATGTATTTGCTGAAGAGTTGACCATACTGGTTGACAAATCTAAGAACTCACGCGCATTTAATATCAACCAGAACTCCAAACCTCTATACAAACATAGTGTTGCCACAATTGATCAAAAATCTAAAAGAATCAATGCAACACTCTCAAATTTCATGGTTAAGAGGAGTCACCAAAAACGTCCGAAAGCTAAAAGCTTTGAAAATCAACTCTGGTTCAAACAAATGGTTTGAAAGTTGTCCCAAGGAAGTCAAGAGTGTTCTTGATGATGATGATCTAGAATCGGAGACTTTATCGGAAGTGGTGGAAATTGCTAGCTCTAAGAGCACACCACTTGTACCACCTCCGGAATCAGTTTATCGTATTGAGTTTGTTAACTCTGTGAATGAAACCAAACTCTCTTCAGTTTCATCCGGATTGGATGATGATGTTTGTGATCCAATGGGAGACATTCTTCCCATTGAAGAATTGCTCAAAAATGATCCATCATCCACTAGTCTTATTATTTCCGACTCTTCCATCCATTCTCTCACCCCGGATGAGGAAGATGACAACTTTTGGAATGAAGTCGATGCCTTTCTTAGTGATGAGTCGATTCCAACAGGAATTGATAATACTTACTTTGATTCGAGGGGGGACATCATTTTTTCGAAAATCTGTTGATTGAAGAAACCTTTCCAACCCTCCCTACCGAAATTCATTGACAATCACCACATAAACTTCAAGACTAAGCTTAAAAATGTCAAAAATGGTGATTTGCTTTTTTCGATGAGGAATGGACTTGCATTCTATGCACATCTTTATTCCATTCTTCACGATGAATGGTGTGGTTGTCTTTCCCTTTTCTCTGTCGGGAATGAGGACACCATCTTTGACCCCGGTATCATCCTTTATAGTTTCTACTATTAACAATACCGTGGTTGTATCTCGTCGGTGTGGAACTTCTCGATGTTCATGTTTATTAACACTGTGAACGAAAGTCCGATCGAGATTAGTTTTCCGTGTTGCTTCCCCAAGAACAAATGAATACGGTCGAAGTCAAGCAGCTGACTCGGGAATCAAAAACAGAGCACACTATATGGGTTTCAAATCACCCGTTATTGACTTCTTTCTATTTTCTACCACCCTAGTGGGGAGTTTCCCCTACTGTTGTATATAAAGTTTTCTAAAAAAAAAAATTCACAAAAATAATGGCCATAGTATTTCCCTTTTACGTTCTATGTTTCGGCATAACAGCCGGTACTTTGAATATTGAGGGCAATATTCATTTCTAGTGTGGGGAATTCTCACTTAATTTTATCATGTAAGTATACCACCCAATTCCATTTTTGGCCAAATTTTTTTGAATAAGTGTTTTGCACTTACCGTGATTACGTTCGCTATCAACCGCCATGTCTAATAACCAAAAGGATTGGCTAATCCAGGAGCAAACGGCTCTTGGTAAAGATATCTCAAATCCGTTGACGGCTTTCAATTTGCCCAAAATTGTATGGTGTTCAGCTCACCATATCTTTAATTAGTGAAGAGTTGGCTAGCCCGCAAGTTTATGGCTTGTGGTAAACTGTTAGGTCACTAGTTTTACAACACAAGCTTATAGAGAAAGAGATGAGGCGATTGAACAAGCTATCCAAACACACACACACGTATGAATAAACACGGTTAAGGAAATGAGTGAGTGAAAGAGAATAACTTGAACAACCAACCTTCAAATGAAGGTTTACAAGAGGTATTTATAGGAGGGAAGCTAGGGCAACACTCCTAGTTCCCTTCCTATCCTTATTGGGCTCAAGCTTATGGGCCTTCTACATAAGCTTGACCTAAACAAACATAAAGGCCATAATAAAGCTACCTATTACATATGAAATATAAATACTTGAAATATTGTTTAGGAGTGATTCCAACAATCTCCCCCTCAAGTATATATGAATGAAAACGTTGAAGGCGTTGATGTAATAGTAGCAGTTGACGCTTCTGACATTCTTCTTCTTGTGAGAAGAATTGCCTTGATTCGAACAATCTCCCTGCAAGTAGAGATAGTTATCTTTAAACAGTTATGCTTTGACGTCATCATTAACTTTGTTCTTTGATCATTGTTCTTTGTGGTGAGTGATAGTATGTTGTTGTCTCCGCATCAGTCTCGCTCAGTCTCGTGTCGCTTCTTCGCTGTTCCATGTCTCCACGCCATTCTTCAACATGCTCACACGCTCTTTGACGTTGGAATTCAATACCGATGAAGTTCTTTAAGTCTTTAACTTTGTAGATTCTTTGGTTTGACGAAGAATCATTCTGACGGTTGTGTTGCTTTTGAATAGAACTTCCATTAGTGATGATGTTGGCGTGAGCATGAGAAGAATCAGACGATCATCCCGCCCCGGAGCTTCCATAAGAAGAAAACATTTCAAACGGTTAGTAATAAGCGTTTCCGGCACTTACAAGTTTGAACTTCGAGAGTGTCAACAAAGATAGTGTGAAAACACAACTCTAATTTTACAAAGGCCGCTCTGAATCGGAGTCCACAAGTGAGATAACACGATGTATCGGGTACACCTACGATTCCGATGAGTCGCTGAGGTACACCGGCATCACCTCACGACCAGACCGCTTGAGACACACCCGCGCTAATCCACGGGAGTTACCGGCGACCCGCCTATGGGTCGTTTGATGTTGACCCCGGCAGAGTTTCCATTCAATCACGAGGATCACAGATGTGAACCTCTCATAAATGTTCTCGATGTGATTGCTAAGATCCTGAAGGACTCGATATGAACCACCGATGATCTTATTAGTTGATCATCAAGTGATTAAATGTCAAGTGTTCCTAAGAGATCTTTTGATGAATCTCGTGGCTCTAGACTCAATAGTGCGCTTTGGTTTTCCCGAGCGGAGACTAGGGAGAGGGTCTCCTTCTTCAATACCGCAATCTCTGGAGAAAGCCGATAGTTTACGTAGGGTTCCCTGTGAGAATGAAACAAGCTTCTCTTGAGAGAAACTTGAGTGGATAAGAAGGTTTAGTGCATGCGCCACCGGTCCATGACGACTTTTAATCTTCAATACCGGCTCACTGAAGTGACAACCAAGAGCATATGAATTGAACCCGTGTCCGCCTCTAAGTTGAATAATCTGGAGGGCTATTTCTTTTCACCCTTTTCTTTGCATTTCTTTTAATTCTTCAACTCCTTCTTTCTCCGATTCTCATTTTCTCCTTTTTACAATCATACCTAAGGACTTCTAAATACTAACTATTTGTAGTGTCCTTGGGTAGATCCCTCCGGCCCTGGCGGATCATAGGACGGTTATTCCTAACCTTAGTCACCTTATAACTCCATGACTAACCTATGTTTGCCATTAAAACCATCGTATGAAAAAAATCTCTCAAAGGGTTTGTGAATGAAAACATTTTAGTACCATTGTGAGATGATTTTGCATAAATACTCCCTCCACATGTGCTTAAGAGTTTTAACTAAAATGCACAGAGAGGAAAGAGCCAAGACCTTTTGAATTGATCCAATCAAGATAGACAATCCCTCACAGACACCGGCACGCTGCATAGTTAAATAGATGCATTGTCAGCTTTTAGGTGACAACTAGCTCTAATAACTACCTTGAAGGTGTAGACAAACCTTGGAAGGTTGTCAAACCCGCCAGAGTTCATGTCTATCAAAAGTTTCTCGAATGGTACATTCTACTCGCACAAGTCCTTTTGAGACACGCTTACATCACTAGCGAACTAGCTTGAAATTATTACCCGCCCAGACAAGTCTTTTCGAAGTACTAACGCTAAGTATCACACCAGTGGTTAAGTCCGAGGTACACAGATTCATTTGCATTTTGTACAACATATTTCTTATCACATAATTTTTCCCTCAAAATGGCATATTAAAGTGTTATTTTTGAAACGTTTGAGAATAAATATGACCATTTCGAAAGTTATGGGAAGAATGACCACAGAGAACAATTTTTGAACAAAGTTTCAAATACTCCCCCTCAACAAGTGATATAAACGGTTGAGGTTTTGAAAGTCTTAAGGAAAAGTACTTGTTCTTTTGAGCAAAACCTTGAAAAATGAAAGGTTTGATAGGTTTTACTCAAAAGTAAGAAGCTTTCGCTCCTTTTATAAGGATTGTGCAATCAAGCGCCTACGGTCCTTTATTGACAATTACGGGTTGTACAATCGTATGTGTGCACAAGCCGTAGACATATTTAATCATACATCCAAAATTATGAAGGAAACAATTCAAGGGGTACCGGGAAGTGCAGTGATGTTCCCAGATAATGTGGCCAAAGCCTAAGTGATGTTTCTCCGGTCGACCACCAACATAGCTCTCCAATCGTCTCAACTGATCCCCCTTCAACAACCGCTCATCAATCATGGTGATGATCCTTCACATCCCTCCTCCTCTTTAGAATTTGCTAGGATCCCACTTTCAGCGTATATCCTTCAACTCAGATGCAATCCGTCCCTAACCAGCTTCAAAGTATGATCCCCGAATTTCTAAAGGTCACTACACGCCATTAAGCGCTTTGAAGTTCACTCGGTAAACAACCAAAGGTTTGCCGATGAGCGTATATTGAGGTAGCCATTGAGATCGGAAGAGTAAGCATGGAGGAGTGAGGTTGACACGCCCGATAAGATTCAACAGTACCATCCGGATATCTTCAACACGCTCTTGATCACAATGCGTCTAATGAAGATGAGAACCGACTTGATAAATTCACGCTGAACTTCACGAGAATTGTCTCATACGACTGCACTTTGGCAAGGTACATGTTCGATGTCGTTGAGGGACAAGTTCTCAAAGTCGCCTCGGAGAATCCATAGTCCCGCTCATCTTGTCGCTTGACTATGATATTCTTTAAGAATGTGTAGTCCCACTTAGACTTGAGATCAATGTGTTTGATGGCCAAGATGTCCTTAGAACTATACATCGCATGTTGAGACTTCAACCGTGCAAGCTAGTAGTAGATCTTCTGCGTCGTGCCAATGATGAATCCCATACAATGCATCTTGTCGATGCTTGCACGCTGTCGAAAACAAGTGATTTGCACGCTCCTAGCTGGCTATGCGCTTTGAGTAAATAGTCACTGGAATGGAAGAGTCAATGATGTAGCGATTTACAACCATCGCTACCGTAAGAGAAAATCCGTGTCTCTAAAGAAGTATCTAAGGGAATCCGTGGTTCGTTTGTTTGGCCAATGGTCGGTAGAGGTTTGGTCCAATCGGTGTAGTATGGAGGGTTGTCCCTGTGTGAAGTCAATGTTTGCTTCCGGATTGAGCCAATCCATGTTGTTAGACATAGCTCGAGCGATGTTCTCAAGATGATATTCGACCCTATGGCTTTCGTGAGTCTGTTTTTAAGAAGTTGAATGCTTCATTCTTGATTCTTCAATTCAGATTTCGCCATTTTCTTCATGGAACTTTTCTTGCAAAAGATTTGCGTGCTCCAATGTAGAACCGTCTACCAATTCTTGACCTTCATCAGGGTAGGGAGTTTGATTGACAAGTGTGGAGAACCATTCAAACTCTTCGTTTTTATCGTCATCTAGCCATGAGACAACTCAGTGCCGAGTCGCCTTCTTCTTCTTTTGGAAGGCCTGATGATGATAACTGGTTTCGTGACTTGTTGGGTGAGGTGGGTTGTCGGGCTCAAGGACCTCTTCATCGCCACCACCGTATACTCAAAGTAATCACTGCTTTATGAGTCGTGGGTGGTAACTCGGAATCGTCCCGAGGTTTATCAATAGAAGACCGAGGTGGAGGAGACTTTTGTTGAGAAGAAGTTCGTGGTGGAGGAGGTGGCATAGAGGTAGATTTACCGCATCGCTTCGACGCTTAGCGCATTCTTATCCTTATCATCGCCATCTCTTGGTCGTTTGGTTGATCGGTCGACTCTTGCATGATGATTCGAAGTTGAAAATCAAGTAGATTTTCAAAAATTTAGCTTCATCCGGTAAACGCTCCAGATCGCTTGACATTTGTATCACAAGTTTAGCGATTAACTCGCATTCAGAGAGATCGCTTCTTTGGCCATTGTATTTTTAACCAATGCTACGATGTTAGGGTGGTTGTCCGAAAATATTTCTCTAGTCACACCGGGACAAAGGTCAAGAAGAAACTTGTGAGTATGATCTCGTCGCTTTTCCAGCCTTTTGGACTTTAGGAACGATATCCCAAGGTACTTGTTAGTGTAACCTTCGATCATTTCGCTCAGCCTCTTACGATGACTTTTCATGAACTCTCAACAAATTCCTTTCTTCCATCTTGTCATGCTCTCGCATACATATGTATGTGATCAAAGAAGAAATTTAGCTTTTTAGAGCACGCTTTTTCTTCCTGACTTGTTTGACAGCCTTTGTGAATTGCTTATGAGCTTGAGAAATCCAAGATCGAGGTGGTTTCTTCATGTGATTGGATGATGATTTTGTTGATCTTTTGATGGTGGTGGTGATGAATGAGATGAAGAATCGATGATGAGAGACATGAGGAGACTTCATGTCCTTAGGAGTTTCAGGTTTTCCTTTGGAGTATGTTGGACCTGCCTAGAAGAAACTTAGTATAATCTTCTCGCATCCTTAGACTTTTCTTTCGTGCCCTCGCTTTTCAAAATCATACTGGCCAGTGTCCCCTAATAGGCCGTTGTTGTTGCACAAGATGGTGGCACCGCATCCCTTATCGGGTTGATTAACCGCATCGATCCGGGAGGAGTGGGCGACCACTTGATCCTCCCGGCCACCCATTTGATCTTTAGCAAATTCTTCGACTTTTGAATTTGTCTAACGATTTAAACTTCTTCATGATGATTGATCCAATTGCTCTTCTTCTTCTTCAGAGCTTTCATCATGAGACTCAAGTACAGAGTCTTTCCTTTTCCATGTTCGGCTATTGGACTTGTAGGTTTAGTCAGCCTGGAGAGGATATTTGCAGAGATTCGTGAGAAGGTAATCTCTTCATCCGTGTCGCACCTCTTGAGCTTTCACCACGCTTTTTTGCGGTTCGGGTTTGGGAATTGGGATGGGAGCAGCTTTTAGATGGAACAATCCCTTTGAAGGAGGGTTCCTCTTGGGAACTTCCTTTGACTCACACAGCTTTCCGCACTTCCGTGACTTCCTCTTTTGGTTCTCCTTACAGGTGTTCCGAAGATTTTTCACGAGATGACCAACTTTGCCTTGTCCGACCGCTTCCAGATACCTTTGTAATGCTTCAGCTTTCACATCTTCGTTAGAAGGAAATCGGCAAAGACAAAGACCTTGTTTCTTTGTAGACGCTTCCTTGATTCTAAAGTAGAATGGGTTCCACAACATGTCGCGGATTATCGGGGTCATTGAGCCTCTTGGGAATGTCAGGATGAAGTCCAAGTGCTCTCTCGATCAACAATTTTGTATATCCGAAGGAATCTTTGAGCCAAGTTTGTTGAGAAATGACATCATGTCATCCCAAATCGAGCTTCATAGCTTATGTGTTTCTTGTTGACCAATGCCTGCAATATTTGCAGCTTGAGCTTAGGGTGCTCATAGCCACGCACGACAGAAATGACTTGGTGATGATCATAGAGTGTTCTCCGTGGTTGAGGAATACTCTTAAGCTCTACGCGAGAATGCTTGGTGATTACTCAGTAGCCCTCGCCATAACCATATTGATTAAGAATTGGAGAGTGAGCTCTTCATCAAGTGTGGCATATAGTTTGGTTGGATCGACATCGAATTAGGAGAAATTTTAAGTCTGCAGTGTGTATGGTGACTTGTTTGTGATTCGAGTCATCACACAAATAGCTTGTCCTTGACCCTTCCATAGTGTTCCGTAATGTTGGATGTAGATCTCGTGAACAGCTTGCGAGTGTGAAAGCATGTTCTCGATACGGATGAGTCCTCGTAATATCAATAGCAATAAGACATGAAGATTCAGAGCAAGTGAGGGTGTCAAAGTCAACACGGAGATTATTCTTTCCTATCTTCATTGATAGCCATGAGGATAGATATCAAGAATGGAGAGAACTTCGTGCATCCACATTCATTTGTTCACCATGTCGCGGATCTCAAATAACATTAGCCAAAAGAACCAACATATCGAAGACATAATGTTAGTCAACGTAAGGTCTTATTGGAAATGTCGAGTCCTAAGTCACTTGTATATTCAATAGTCCAATGACGTCGTGAAATGTTTCAGGAGTTAGTTAACTTTTAAGTTTTAAAGTTTATGTTATCACTGATTGTTCACAACATATCAAACGATTTAGTTTATTAGTGACATTATTGGATTCGTGACGTTATGATTAGTTTATTTACAAGTTTGTACACGTAACAATTCATCATGAAGGTCAATCCGTGGTTAAGCGTAGTATTGGCAAAGTTAATGAGATAGGAATGATATATGCTAGCGCAACTACGCTGCGTAGAATCCTAACTTACGTGTAAGAAATGTTACGCGTAGGAAAAGGAGACCTTATGCGTAGAGCTTATGCGTAGGCATATATTAACCTTACGCCGTAAGGCTACCGTAAGAGTTGACCTTATGCGTAGAGGTCACCAAGCACGATATCCTTCACGTGATACGCGTAGTCCATTGTAGAACCTTACGCGTAGCAAGTTATGCGTAGGATTTCTTACGCATAAATACAACTACTGGGTAATCCTTATGCGTAGATAATCAAATGACCTTGATTCAATTTAAGTGTAGCAAGCCCTAAATAAAACATCATATCATCAATGTTAAACACATAACATTCATTTTATCAACAAAACATGGTATGAATCATCTTATGTGCGCTTGCGTAGAAAGTCATAATGCCAGAAGTCAAAACCCTAAGGGTTATGAATTACGCTGTAAGTTTCTAGCCATAGGATTATGCACCAAACTTTTTCTCGTAGTTCAAGAGAGTCGTATGAGGTTATATACCAAGTATTAACATCTAACTCATGGTGAATCAAAAATGCCCAAACTTATGAACCTTAAACCCTAATTCAAATTGAATTAATCAAGGTTTCGGTGGTTATAGAGCATGGATAATCATCAATTCAACATCATATGAACATAACCCAACAATCTTTTAGACCAAAACACTTCACATTTGGAAAAACCCAAATCAACACATAAACCCTAATTTTCAAAAATCATCAATTCATGTTTCGGGTGGATTTGAGGATAAAATATATCATTGATGCTAAAACACGCTTTTGACACAATCTTTTTAACCAACACATTATTTGATTATGTGTTCATACGCTTTGCGAGAACACAAAATCAAGATTATACATCTTTTGACCGTTGATTCACATGAAAATCAAAACCGTTTAAAACATGTTAAGATCATGAAACAACTTACAAAATGATGATCAAAACACGATTTGAAGATTGATTCTATGCTAGGATGTGTTTGGTTTAGTAATAAATGAGAAGTGAAAGTTAGGTGGGGGTGTTTTATTTAAAATAACTTTAAATTTTTGACAGTTTTGGTCCCTCCACCTTTTCCATTTTTATCCAAAGCCTTTTAACTTCCATTTTGGTTACCAAAAGATAGATTTTAAGAAAGAAACTTGACGACACCCCTAACTTGAGAAAATAATGAAAGGTTATTAATTAAAGTCCGAGGAGTGTCTTTGAACCGTAAAATGTACCACCATTTGTAACAGAGTCAATCGAGATATGATAACATGCAAGTACACAGATGTTTTAACGCTTAAAGATTATTTTCCCTCAACACTTGATCGAAAATAACAATTTTGAAAGATTAAAGTGTTGACGAAGAAACTACACAATGGAAGAAAAGTAGATTAAAAGAATATTTTTGTTGTTTTTATCAGGTTTTATAATTTTGTATTTTGTTTTTGAAAAGTATTTACAAAAGAGATTTTGGTGTTTGATGTGTTTTAAGATGCTTTTAGGAGGTCATCCAATTCCTCTTGAGTCAAACACCTCATACCAATCTCGTGGACCAACTCATTAAACCTAGCGGGAGGCAAGGCTTTGGTGAGAAGATCCTCAATTGGTATTCGCACTCCACAAAATATAATTCAACAAGCACTGCTCCACGGATCCTTGATGAAATGATATCAAGATCGATGTGCTTTGATTTCGAAGTGTTGAATCGAAGTTGCACGAGATTGCAATGGCACCATTGTCGCAAATACATCGATTCTCACAAATACGTAACCATAGTCTTTGAGTTGTGTTCTCATCCAAATGACTTGAGCACAACATGCGACATGGCTACATATTCGCCGGTTGATGACAATGATGTACAATCCTCGCTTCTTCGATTGCCAAGACACCGCTTTATCACCAAGAAATTGTAAAGCTCCCCAAGTGCTTTTCCTGAGTCTAAGCATCCGCTGCGTCGATCTCAAAAGCGATTAGTTCAAAACCGTAATCCTTCTGGATACCGGATCCCCAAGTTAATGGTTCCCTTTATGTATCGGAGGATTCTTTTAGCCTCGGAGAGGTGGGTTTCAGCTTGGTCGCGACCGATAACGGAGCATAGATAAACGGCAAAGACAATATCGTCCTGCTAGTCGTTAGATACAAGAGAGACCCAATAATACTACGGTATTTTGTAGGGTCCACCAATTTCCCATGTAAATCGGCATCTAGCTTCTTGGTATGAGCCATTGGTGTGGCATAGGTGTCACTGGTTTTCATTCCAAATTTGTTTAACAATTCAAGGGCATATTTGGACTGACTCAAGAAAATACCACGGGTGATTGATGAACTTGTAACCGAGAAAGAATGTGATTTCACCCATCATGGACATTTCAAAATTTTTCTTCATTAGTTTTGCAAAAGCGATTGAAAACTTTTATGTGTAGACCCAAAAATGATGTCATCCACGTAAATTTGAACAATTAAGATATGTTCCCGTGATATTGTATAAAAAGAGTTGGGTCAACCGAACCTTTGGTGAAATTATTGGCAATGAGGAAAGATGATAGCTTATCGTATCATGCCCGAGGAGCTTGTTTGAGACCATACGAGCTTTGTTCAGCTTTGTAGACATGATTCGAAACTCGGGATCAACGAATCCATCCGTTACGACATAAACCGCTTTAAGTTGTCCATTGAGAAACGCAGCTTTGACATCCATCCGATAGACCGCTATATTCATATGAGCGCTAACGCTAGAAATATCCAACGCCTCAAGACGAGCAACCGAGCAAAAGATTCTTCAAAGTCTAATCCCTCTTCTCGACGATAACCCTTAGCCACGTGACGTGACTTGTTTCGATAACGTTCCTTCAAAGATCCAATTTGTTTTTCCAAATCCATTTTAGACCAATGACGAGACTCTGTTGGTCTTTCAACCGCCCCATACTTCAAGCGCTTGAATTGGTTGAGTTCTTCTTGCATGGATTCAATCCGCTTGTCTTTGTCATTGGCCTTTGATGTTTTTAGGTTCAGATTGGCATGTGAGTGCATAAATGCAATGTTCACCGCTCCTGAGTAAGACGCTTGTCTCAGAACGATCGGGTTGATCGGGTTGCCAATAATACTTTCCAGAGGATGGTCTTTCGTCCATCTATGTGTGGAGGGTTGATGTTGGTATACATTGTGCATTCGAGGATTCAAATGGTTTTGAAGATTCGCGACATCCGTGCAGCCAGCCTCATTAGCAAACGTTGAAGAACGATTTGGATCAAAATCCGCAGTGGGGTACTTCATTCAATATCATCACCGTTCATCATTGTTGGCGTTGTGTTCAATCATTGTGTTGAGTCAATCGGTGTAGGTGCTTCTTCAAATGTAGTTGTTGTAGCAGTGTATGTATAGAATATTATCGTTGTGCAAATGAAACAATGGATACACCGAGCACGCTCATCAATATCGCCACGTAACGTGAGAGCAAATAACCTTTCCATTTGTTGACGAGTAAGTCGAGGGCTTTCTTTCACCGATGATGGGGTTGAGGGAAGTTTAAGCGGTTGTGACCGGTTCTAAGTCGTTATACCGTAAGCCATTTCCGAAGTTCATCGAAATGAGCATGAATCGCTTCCATCACCGCTTTGTACGACGATTCCCAGATTCGAAACCTTTGGAATTATCACAAGATCCAATAAAGACTCCAATGTCAGCTTTGGCTTTGAGCTTTCCAAAGTCATCACGATCATTATTCGAATAGCAAAGAGATCCAAATACATGAAAGTGTTTTAGATTCGGTTTTCTCTATGGACAAGCTCCAAAGGTGTTTTGTTGTATGCTTGTGATCATAGAACGGTTTTGAGTATAGCATGCGTAGATGTTCGCCCATAAGTAACTGAAGTTTAGCATTGATTAACATTGTTCTTGCTTCCACTAACGCTCGGTTTCGCTCTTCAACAACTCCGCTTTGTTCAGTGCACGCAATAGATGTTTGATGCTAAATTCCCACTTTTTCATAGAATTCACGAAGGGTTTTGTTAACAAATTCGCCTTGTCTGCTCGATGATTCCGACGGTGTTTCGGAGCTGAACTTGTATTTTTGTGAGAAAGGTGATGATCATTTGTGGAGCTTGGTCTTTGCTTCAAAGAAAGTAGACCCAAGTCCATCGTGAGTAGTCATCAACAATTACTAAGATGTAGCGTTTGCCATTGATCGCTTGCACGCCAAGATCGGGCCACACAAATCCATGTGAAGAAGATGAAGCACATGCCGAGAGTCGGTTCCACCTTTGAAGGAAAGTGAGCACGAGTGCTTTTCCCTTGTTCACAAGCCGAGCAAAGGTGATCTTTTGAATACCGAATCGGGAGTCCTTCAACTAGTTTGTGTCGAGCAAGGTTGGTGATGGTTTGAAAGTTTAGATGTGAGAGACGACTGCCATAGCCGGATTTTGTTGATGTTACCTTAGAAAGTAAGCAAATGGGAGAGGAAGCAACCATGTCTTGCATAGAGATAGTGTAGAGACTAGAATTACGAGCCGCATATAAGGTCATTTCCTTGTAGATCACTTAATGAAACAAGTTTTCCCCGAAAGCAACCTCCAAATCTCCATCACAAAATTGACTCCATCAAAACAGATTGTGACCGAGGCCTTCCACATAGTAAACCCCGCTAATTTCGATGTTCCCATTGACATAGTCTCCTCAGAGCCCATGATAGTCGCTGAAGTGATCATTCCCTAACCTCGACAAAGGCAATGAACTTTGCAACAAAGTTTGATAACAGTTTAAGATTGCCTGTCATGTGTCGGAACATCCGCTATCAACAATCCAGAATGATCCAGACACTGCATTACACAATGCATCTAATAATGATGGAATAGAAGTAGATGTGGAACCCGAAATGTTAGAGGGTTCCATAGCGCTTATAGTAGATATACAAACATCAATAGCTTTAGGTATCCACTTAAATCCTAGTGTGTTATATATCCATTTCTCGCCATCTATAACTACTATTTTCTTTAGTCTTAGTGAATGCACTAGGTGGTACTACATTCCTAGGAGGTGAAACCGAGCTACAGGAGAAAGCAATGCGCTTCTTAGAATCTAAAGATGGCGGCTCAAGCAATGCACTTAGAAAGATTAGTGGGCCTAGAGGTATTCCGGTTCTTAGGATTCCTTAAACGAGATGATAGCTTTAGCAACACATTTATCATGGCAATCAGAATTCATACTTTTACCACAAATAACACAAGGTGCATCGATCAATATCAAAAGTACTTTAACGGTTTAGCATTCGTTACATCACTATTTCTATTACATTTGCCAGACGCAATATCTATAGTGGAGGCAACGTGTGTCTTATTCATAGTCCTAGGGTGTTCTTCTACTTTAGCATTCTTGATTGATCTTTTCTTAGGTCGCAACTTCCTATTCTTCATTGAGTGCCTAGGTCGCGGAAGTGCGGACGCTTGGAAAAGGCTCAACTATTCCTGCTTTCAAGAGAAGGAAGCACGCTAGCTACTTGTGATTTGGCAAGAGAGATTCTAGGTGCATGAGTACTAAGTGTTACTGGGGCTAATCTCTTAATGATGGTTGCGGAAGTTGTTCATACTTTCCTAACATTTCTCTTAACTTGATGATAGTGTGAATCGATCTTGATTTTCGTGATCTAACATTTCCAAAGAAAATGCATAACTTCCTTAGTGTGTGCAAGATAATTATCAAGTTCATTTGATGCTTCATCACGAGTCTTTTTGAGTAAATCAAATATGACACCATATTCCTTTTAACTTTTACAAGTTCTTGTTCATATTTTGAGATTTGACACTTAAAAGACACGCTTTGATCATCCAGCTTGCTCAATTTTAGAATCGGTTTTGCACGAATCGTTGATTTTGTGTTGAAAAGCAAGTTGTTGATCGTGAATATCTTTTGACACCAATTAAGACGACGTATTGCATTTGAAAGTTCGTTTGACAATCGCTTGTTTTCAACTTTTAAGGACTCGACCAAGCACATTATCGCTGTTCTCAACATTTACCACGTATAACAAAAGACGCCAGAGATATTATCAAATGCATATGACAAAGAATTCAATAACACAACATTATGAACATCCGCATTGATGACATCTTCCAAGAGTCGATCAACATCTTTTCTTAACATTTTCTTTTTACGCTTAGTGTTTGAAATAGATGTTTCGCTTTCTCTAAAACGCTTTTCATGACCCCAAGTTCCTTATGAAAATCCTTTTCCCAAGCAATTGCACAACTTTTCAAGTTTTTAACATTAGGTAAAAGATTTTTCTTAAAAATGTCTCTTTGTTCTCGCAGAGGCTTATTGAAAATGTTCAACTTGATTTCGTGATCGATATTCTATCTCATGTTGTAAAATTTGAGGTCACCATGAAAATGTCAAAATATCGAAGAATTTTTCGATTTTCAAGTTGTGAGTTTACTTCACTAATGGAAGGTAAAGGACCATAAGTTTGTGCAAAGTCTGCTTTGGGATTAACAATAGAAGACTCGTGTGTTTGATGATAACTCTTGGTGTGTTAGAAGAATCCGCTGGTGTGACGAAAGTGACCGTTTTGAATATTAAAAGGTTTGTTGTAAACAACTTTTTTAATTTTGATCGACTCGCCTTCGCATCTAATTCCTCTTGACGATGATATTCAACAACATTCATAATGTAATTATCAATTTTATATTGTGACCGAAACTTCGTGATTTGGTTTGAATGCTTTTGTTGAAAGCTTAGGTTTGTAATCAGTAAGATTCGGTCCATATCCATTTGGATTTGGTTTTAAAGTAAACTTTTCAATGGTCGTGACCGACTCGCCATGTTTGTAAACAACAAATTTAAACTCTTTAAGTTTGTTTTGCAAGCCGATGATTTCTTCAAGATGATCATCTATTCGCTTCGTTGAATGCTTTTTGTATGCGAAACTGCTTTTTGACAAGTTAACAACTCATTTTAGCTTTTTGATTTTCCAAGGTGAGCTTAATTTGCTTTTTATGTTCATGTTTCGCTTGTTCTATTTCGCATAACAAAGCATTCTTCTGCTAGATCACGATCCGCCGCTCTAAATATTTTTCGCTTTGATAAGATTTGGCAAAGGTCGCTTCAAAACCGCTTTCACGCTTTTTCTTGAGTTTTGAAAAGTTGAGTTGCTTTTGTAAACATTCAAAATCCTTTGTTAACAAAGGCATTTTTACTTTTCAAGTCCCGATTAATGCAACACATTCCACTGGGATTGTTGGTCTTGTATTAACGAACAAAACTGATGAGGCAAAGTTCATCTTGTTCAACGTGAGTCACAACATGATCATTATTTAGATCCTCAAGTATAACCACAGAGTCAATTTGATTATCAAGGGAAACCGTTGGTCATCTTGATCGTCAAATATAACTACGGGGTCTAGTTGAAAATCGCCGGAATGAGATGTGGATGACTCATTTTGAACATTCGAGCCTTGCCTCTGATGCATGTTGGCGAGATATGAGATCGTAGATAAATATGGTTTGTTCGGTAACGAGACAAAGCCATCGTCAAGGTATTAATCGACCACCACCAATGTTCACAGTCAGAGCCAAGCCTCTTAGTCCTTCCGGGTTGGGCATGCATTAGCCGTGTCCCTTCATTGCAGCTTGTAGCATCAAGACCATTCAACCCATGCCGAAGCATTTCCCTGCTCCACCACTTGAGCTCGATTGTTATTCCTACCCACAAAGATTAAACCCTTGACCACCATCCACGCACCATAATCACGTTCTCAACTTCAACACGCCCATTGTCACATACAAATTGATTCCTTGTGTTAGATGAGGAACTTAACATTGTTGGATTTGTTAGTATAATGGCTAAAGGCATTAGCAATCATAGCAAATCCTTGTTGCAATGCTTCAACGGATCGATTCCTCATTAGCTTCAATCACATATGCTTGAGCATTGTTGTTGTATGGAACCAATTTTGTGAGTTGAGGTTGTTGTTGTGAAGATGTGTTTGAAGCAGCTTGGTTGAGTTGCCGTTGAGAGAATAATTCGCTGAGCATATAAGGCAAGATGTTGATTTTCCGGATGTGTTGGTGGAGCAATTTGAGCACGGAGAATCCTTTCCCTATCAACTTCTTTTCATGAGGTTTCAAGTAATCGACAACAATCCATAGGTAGAATGATGCATGTTCTTCGCTTGACGGAGAAAAATGACATACTTCTCCCATTCAGACCAAGACTACTCAAGAACTTAGTATTCACCGCAATTCTTGGCATGATGATGTTGTGTTTATCCAAATCATTGATGATGTCTAAAATCTATGATGATAGGACTCTAGTGTCTCCGTGTTCAATCATGAAGTGTTCATAAGCCAAGTAAATTTTGGATTCCATATCCTCCCGATTGAGTACGATCCTTCCATAAGAAGACGAATATGATCCCACATTTTTGTGCAGTCTTTTGAGCATCAACACTACGAAGAATTGGGTTTGGTAATCCTAAGAGGATGTATTCCATTGCAAGTTCATCAACTTCATAGTGTAGAAGTTCTCGAGGATTCAATCGCAAATGTAGCAATGTTGGTTTGTTCATCTCTTGGTGGAATGGCATTTGGATCTCCTGGTACAATGATAGTAGGCATCTCAAATGGACCTTCCAAGATAACCTTCTTTAAGAACTTTCCATGTGGCTTCTTTAGATCACAAAACCTAAAGAACCTTATCACCCATTGATCGTAGTTTCGAGTGAGCATTGAGGTCTATCAAGTGATCCAACCTCATGAATTGATTGTTGGTCGCTAAAGCTTCACACATCTATGCAAACCAAGTGGGTTCCTTCATAGTGTTCCTTGATGGATGTTGATTGAATTCATTTGTGTATGGTTGAACTTGAAGACTTGGTGGTGGTTGAACCATTTGAGGTTGTGGATTTGCAGCAAGTTGTGGAGTATGTTGTTGATTAAATTGTTGTTGATAAATTGCTTGTTGTTGATTCCATTGTTGATGTTGTGGACTTAGTTGTTGTTGTCGTTGAGGATAAGTGTAAGGGAAATAGTTAGAGTATGGTGGTTGTGACATGTTGATAAACTTGTGTGGTAAAATGGATCTTTGTAGTCGAATGAACCTTTGTTGATGAAGTGTCCTTATGAAAAGACAAGAACCAAGTAGCACTTATGTAAAACACCAAAAGTTACGCTAACAATGAGGAGTTACGCGTAGGTTTTAGCTACGCAGTAGGTGAAAATCTAAAGTTATGCGTAGACAAAAGTTAGGCGTAGAAAGTTAGGCGTAGGATTACCTTATGCGTAAAACTAGGCTTAGGCGTAAGAAAATCTTATTAGGGATTTCTACGCCGCAAGTTTATGCTTATGCGTAATTTTAGGTTTTATCTCAAATGATCTTTTACACTTCACAAAGGCAAAAGATATCCAAAGTCGACGTGATTTTCGACTTATCCAAGTAAGAAAACACGAATAAACCGAAAAATGAAGATCAAACCAAGGAAAATCTTACGCTGAATTTAGGGTTTTGATACGTAGGATTACTGTAACTTTGATTTTGCCCAAATGTGTTTCTAAACCAGATTTTGTTATGGAATAGCTTCAATAGTACCAAAAGAACACAAAAGTGTGAATTTTGATACCAAAACTCTAAACGGGTTACGCAGAGAACGAATAACCACCTAACAAAAACAAGCTTAAAACGAAATCCACGCCAAAGTTTGAAACTTTTTGCCAAAAACAAGTATTTTAACACCGTAAAACATTGAAAGTACAAGAATCTTGGATTAAAAGTGTAAAAATCAGTTTTTGTTTAACCAAAGATTGCGTTATCTTTACGCAGTAAGACCCAAACCAAAACTTCAAAAACAAAGTGTACACCCAACTATTTGGCATTGATACCACCTAGGTCACTAGTTTTACAACACAAGCTTATAGAGAAAGAGATGAGGCATTGAACAAGTTATCAAAACACACACACACGTATGAATAAACACTTAAGTATGGAAATGAGTGAGTGAAAAGAGAATAACTTGAACAACCAACCTTCAAATGAAGGTTTACAAGAGGTATTTATAGGAGGGAAGCTAGGGCAACACCTCTAGTTCCCTTCCTATCCTATTGGCTTGGGTCGCTTATGGGCCTTCTACATAAGCTTGACCTAAACAAACATAAAGGCCATAATAAAGCTACCTATTACATATGAAATATAAATACTTGAACGCTAGGAGTGATTCCAAC